>BLSH010418811.1:321130-342040 GCA_018402905.1 Glandirana rugosa
TGCTAGCACATCTGCTATTCACTCACATCTGTTCTGCAATGTATGTGAATAGCAGATGTGCAAGCATTAGCAGCAATATGAAAAGCGACAGAATAAAAAAAGTGTTCTTCTTTGAAGAACACTTTTTTTTATTCTGTCGCTTTTCATATTGCCGTTAATGCTTGCACATCTGCTATTCAAAGACATTGCAGAACAGATGTGTGTGAATAGCAGATGTGCTAGCATTAGCGGCAATATGAAAAGCGACAGAATAAAAAAAAGTGTTCTTCTTTGAAGAACACTTTTTTTTATTCCTTCGCTTTTCATATTGCCGCTAATGCTTGCACATCTGCTATTCACACACATTGCAGAACAGTGATATGGGTACTCTGGGCTTATTTATACTTTTTGGACATAGTTTGAAGATGATTTTAGAACAGTTCTATGGCCTCTAATGTTAATTAATACTTTTCAGACCCATTTTGAAGATGATCTCCATTTTTGCATTTTTATGTTTTTATTTTTTTTTAAATATTTAAAGTTATTTCCCTGTCCCCATTTCTTTGTAGGGCACTTGTCCCACCCTTACCCACATTTTCCTTCCTTTTGCAGACCTCTAGGACCTTCCTGGGCTTTTTTACAGCATTTTTAAGATTTTTCATTAAAATTACCAGAACACCGGACCCGAACCCGGACTTTTTTTGAAAAGTCCGGGTCCCGAACACCCCAAAGTTCGGTACGGACCCGAACTTTACAGTCCGGGTTCGCTCAACTCTACTCATAGGGAACATCTAATTTGACAGCACACATGACTGGCTTGTGACTGTCCATGGGTACAACCTGTTTTAAAGAGACAGGGTAAGTAGAGGAGGGGAAGGGGTGTGGATGTATGTCAAGAGTGATTTGCTTGTGAACATGAGGGATGACATTACTAACCGGGTAATGGAAGGCATGGAATCCTTGTGGCTGGACCCACAAAAGGAAGAAACAAAAGGGAAATTAATAGCGGGGATATGCTATAGGCCCCTACCGTGAAGGATGAAGAGGAAACCAATCTTCTTGCACAGTTAGAAAAACAATTGCATAAAAGGTAATATCTGCACTATGATAAGTAAATTAAGTGAGGCTGCTAACACAAAAGGCAGTGTAACTAAAACCCTCCAACCTCTAAGATCCCTTGATAACGCCCCATTGGACAAAATGCATCAACACAGAGATTCTGGTGCTGACGTCACCCCGCTGTGCGATCCCGGGTCGGCAATGGCTTCCTATGTGAGGTTTACGACAGTGTTCCCCAACCCAGTCCTCAAGGCCCACCAACAGGTCATGTTTTCAGGATTTCCCTCAGATGAATCAGCTGTGGTAATTACTAAGGCAGTGAAACTGATCAAATCACCTGTGCAAAATAATGGAAATCCTGAAAACATGACCTGTTGGTGGGCCTTGAGGACAGGGTTGGGGAACACTGGTTTACGAGATTCACTGTCCTCAACTACATTGTGGCTGTTATATGTTTGGGAATAAACATACTACAATATTGGACTTTTCTTCTGTTTCCTGGTGAACTTTTTTTACCCTCAGTAGGGTGTTGCTAAATACTGTATAGTATCTATTCTCACTGATCATACACTCTGTGGGACTACTTACATGTGATATATTACTCTATTGTACTCTAATTTACTTATTGTGTTTAGGCTGCTGCACTACTGTTTTTCAAACAAACAACCCAGAGATGGCATACAGGAACTGCATGAACAATTAGAAGTGGCACTCTCTAAGCTGGATGACCTAGAGAACAGGTCCCACAGGTACAATTTTAGGATCAGGGGTCTACCTGAATCCTTCAAGGGCACTGACACAGTGGTCCATTACCCAGGATCGGAACCATTATATACCTGAAAATTCCCTGCAATTGGACCGAGCTCATAGAGCTCTGCAACCCCCACGCCAGGACGGTCTACCAAGAAATATCGTGGTCAAACCACACTATTATAAAAATACGAAAGAAGTCATGCATAAAGCCTGAGACAAAGAACACCTTGCAATTCAAGGTCACCAAATCCAAATATTTGCAGATTTTTCCCCCTACACTATCCAAAAGAGAAAGTCATTGAAACCAATGCTACAGTGGTCCCTCTATTCTAGTCCCAGTGCTCAAGTTAGAAAACAGGGCTGTTATTTGGACCCATTTCAAATCCAAAAAGGCACGTTTCCCATTATCTCCCCTGATATTTGCAATAGCTATTAAATCCCCGGCCATAGCTATCAGAAACAACCCTAACATCAAAGGGTTTTTTTGTGAGGCTCAGGAGCATAAGTGCACACACTCTTTGCAGATGATCTGCTCCTCTTTGTCACTTCCCCTCTCATCTCGACCCCAAACATTTTCTCCTTACTTAAACAATTTGGAAAAGTATCCGGTCTCCGTGTAAACATGTCCAAATCCCAAGCACTAAATATCACAATCCCCCTACATCTGGTTAACAGCCTTCAAACTCATTTCCCCTTGAACTGGTGCTCCTCATCCATTCCCTATTTAGGGATCAACTTGACCCCCAATTTTGACTCACTTTACCCATCCAACTACCCGCCAATGTTTCAAAAATTGACATCGGATTTAGCAGTGTGGGTGAAATACGAGCTATCTTGAATAGGCTGTATCAATGCGGTCAAAATGACACTGCTTCCACGCCTACTATATCTCTTTAGATCTCTCCCCATTCCAATTAGGAAAACCCAATTAGTACAATTCCCATCCACTATCCTAAACTTCATCTGGGGCCCCAAAGGCAGCAGATGCTCTAAAACCATCCTGTAATGTGAAAAAACACAAGGCAGACTTGGTTCCCCCAATATATGGTGGCACTACCAGGTCCCTACCTCGCCTGATGAGGGATCACGAATGATCCGAACGCGTGCACTTCCTGTTGAATTGACCCGGAAGTGATGCGGTGGTGTTGCGAGCGAATGCTTGGAGTCGGCTTCCTGCGCCTAGTTTGCACTGTGAGCCACCAGTGTGAGGAGCCCAGGTTCCGGGCCTACGGCTGCAGCTCCATCGCTTACTCCCTGTCTACAACGAATTATCCTCCCATGTGATGTATCTGCCTTCTCTTGTGAGTGTATCATATACCTTTTTATTGTTCCATTAAAGGAGTTACTGCACTCAGAGGCGCTGCGATTCTTCTGTTTTTTGTTTCACTGTGTTCTCCTCCTCTCTTCAGCTGGCTGCCTCCTGTTGCATAAGATCTCCTACATCATTTATGGACAGTTAAGACTCTTATTACACTCTTCATTTTATTGACTGTTATGCTGAATGGTAATTTCATTAGGTGGGAGAGATTTGTGAGTGCAGTGTATACTTTTTTATTTGGTACTACCAGGTTGCACAGCTGACCCAAATCTCCATGGCATACCCACGACACAGTAAACCAGACTGGCTCTCAATAGAAAGACAGGCAGTTCTGCACCATACTATTGACTTCTTATTATGGCTCCCCTAAAAGCTTAGACCCACAGTCCTTTCTGTCACAAGAAAAGATATAATAAAATATTTACAAAAATGTGAGGGATGTACTCACTTTTGTGAGATACTGTAGTAGACAAAACAGCATTGTTAGCAACAAAGCAAGGAGTGTACCCGTGTGGCTAACAGATGCCATTGTTCTACAAATACTAGAAAAAAGTAATGCGAAGAAATCACCAGGACCAGGTGGCTTGAACCCGAGAGTCCACAAAGAACTTATCAAGACCATTGCTAGACCATTAATCCTAATCTTTAAAGTGTAATTAAACCCAGAATATGAAAACTCTCATTACATGTGAAATAACCAAGTTTTCCTACTCACATTGATGAGATGATCGATCCTGCCTTCATCTGTCCTTCCCATCTTCTCTGTGTCCCCATTGCAGGCTGAGATTGTGTGTACCAGCACTTGTCATCTACTGAGCATGCTCCCGATTCAGTTCCCTTTAAACTCTTCATTCCTTCTTTTTTCTTATCTGTGCAGCCCACATGAGCATAGAGTCACACATGTGGGCTCATACACAATGGTAAATGGCACTCCCCTCCTCCTCCATGTCCTCCTATTTCTGAAAACTATTAGGGCAGGATATAGTATGCTGATTGATTACATTCACTAAGAAACTCACAAAATGCTTAGTTTGAATATAAATCAGTATTAAATATACAGTATCAAATGTAATTGCCAATACCTGTAAAGTAAAAAAGAGCCTTGGATGCAGAATGCCATCTCAAGAAAACGAATTTTAATAATTATAACTTAGTGGCACAAGTAAATACAGCACATTGAAATAGATACACTGACAAAGAGTTTTTAAGGTACAAAATAGAATTATATCTAAAAAGAGGTAATAGTAGTGTACAGAAAGGGTCCTCAGAACCTTAGCATTAAAAATAACACTATACTGTGACATGAGCAAAAATATAGTCACTATTCATATGGAGTAACATAGCTGGAATGAACCATGTTGGTGAGATAAGAGTCAATAATAAGGATAAAACTAATGTTCTGTGATTTAAAGAAGGACATCAAAATGTTAAAACCAAGGATCACATTTGGTGTTATAAAAATGCATAGAATTATATAGCGTATAAAATATTTTTTCCATGAGACTAATGAGAGTTCACCCTTGCCTTTAATTGGGTAATAGGGACTGAGGAAGATTTCCAATTATTGGCTATAAGTAGAGTTGTCCATACCGAACTTTCGGGTGTCCGTGTACTGAACCCGAACGTTTGAGAAAAATGTTCGGGTTCGGGTTCTAGGTTCTGGTATTTCATCACGCATGTTGAATAGCTGCAGGGCAGCCAATCAACAAGCGTTTCACTAGTTTTCCCTAGAAGCCATCACAGCCATGCCTACTAATGGCATGGCTGTGAATGGCCAGTGCATCATGTGACCCAGCCTCTTTATAAGCTGGAGTCACAGTGCTGCATGTCACATGCTCTCAGGTTAGTGTAGGGAGAGGATGCTGCCGGTGCTGTGAGGGACAGATTGTGAGGGACAGATTGCAGATCTAATAACTAGGTAGAGATTACTACTACTGCTGTGAGGGACAGATTGTAGATCTATAACATCTCATCCTGCATTACAGAACGATCTGATTACAGAACGATCTCTCATCCTGCATTACAGAACAATCTGATTACAGAACGATCTGATTACAGAACAATCTCTCATCCTGCATTACAGAACGATCTGATTACAGAACGATCTGATACTGGACTAGGTAGAGATTACTACTGCTTTGAGGGACAGATTGCAGATCTAATAACATCTCCCATTTTTCTTCCTTTTGCAACCCTCTAGCACTTTCCAGGACTTTTTTACAGTCATTTTTGTGCCGAAAAGTTCGGGTCCCCATTGACTTCAATGGGGTTCGGGGTCCGGGGTAAAGTTCGGATAACGTTTGGTACCGAACCGGAACGTTTCCGCGAAGTTCGGCCGAACCCGAACATCCAGGTGTTCGCACAACTCTAGCTATAAGCCAGTGTATAGCAACAAAAATGGTATGGATGAGTCTCATTTGAGGAGTAGAAATCTTTGGAATAGGAATAAATAGTAAACAATTGGATGAGGTGGATAGGGTTGCCAGCAATAGTTGTAGCAAAGTTTTCTAATTGATGCCAAATATGGGATATTTTCTAATATTCTCAAAAAATATGGGGAAAGGACCCTTGGAAGGGCATCCTCTAAAACAGGCAGGAGAAACTGATGGAAAGATGGTTTGCAGTTTGGTGGGTGTAAAATACCATCTGGTAAAAAATGTTATAGCAGTTTCACGAACTGTAAGTGATCTTGTGCATTTACGATGACTGGGAATACAATCTTCTCATTCATCAGAGGATAAAGATAGGTTACAGTCTTAATCCCATTTATATGGTACCTTTTCTTGTGGGTCCGCACTCACTAGATGACCATAAATCTCTCATATAGGGCCTTTCCCCCTTGGGGTTTTATAACAAATGTTCCCTGTTTTGAGACATGATAGGATGCTTGAAGGGATGAGAAGGAGGTGAATGTGGAGTTTTCTATAGATTTTGTTAAAAATATTTGGTCATTATTGGTCCACCAGGAAAAATCAAGCCAGGAGGACATTTTTGATCACCACAAATGATGCTTGAAGTGGTGTTTCTGAGCTCAAAGAAAGTGTCTGCTTAATTAACTGCCAAAGCTGTAATGACTGGGGGACTAATTCGTTTAGAGGGGCCAGGTCACTTTGTGATCATAATGTACTCTGAGAAAGTATGGAAAATAGAGTAAACTTTAACTCATGGGACCTATGATTTATACATGTGCCAATGGGCAATTCATGAAAAACGGGAAGCTAAATAATAAAGTCAGAAATTTGGTAGGCAGAAGCCTCCCCTGTGTTGTGATCTATATAAAATTGTTTTAGAGAAGCAGAGGTGGGACTCAACCCATATAAATAGGTTACCTTCAGTTTGAAATTTGGTGACAAAATCTTTGCTTAGTCTAATGGAGTGAGCTCTAAAAAAGATATAACAGCTTTGGGAGGATCGTCATTTAATGGCAGTGATTCTGCCTAAAAAAGGAGATATGGTAAAATTTCCATAATTTTAGCATTTTTCTTAATTTTGACATCAATGGGAGATTACTAAATAACAGGAGTGAGATGGATCCCTAGGTAAAAGAGAGACTCAATGGACCATGTGAAAGTAAATGAATCACACAAAGTACTAAATTGTGGTTCTGGTATGTTTATAAGCATCCCAGCAGATTTTGCTATATTAGCAGATAATCCAGAAAGTGCTGAGAATTGTTGTAAGATTTCATGTAAGTTTGGTTGTGCAATATTGGGTTGGGTCAGAAATATTAGCGTATCATCTGCATACAAACTAAGCTTATTGGATGATGTATAACCTCTAATATCTGGATGAGATAAAATGCCCGTAGCTAGGGGTTTGATAGCTAGTGCATATAAGAAGAGGGACAGGGGACAACCCTGGCAAGTTCCCCTGCCTACCCTAAAAAAGTCTGAATTACAATTACAATTGTATTATAGAGTGCCTGAAATGCATGGAAAAATTCACCATGAAACCGATAAAATATTAAGATATTAAGTCCCAAGAGACATTGTCAAATGCCTTATTAATATATAGACTCAGGAGAAGAATAGCTTGGGATTTAAGATTGGCGTCCTGGATTATATTGGTAGCTAAACGGATGTTATCTATAACTTGATGGCCTGGAATAAATCCTGATTGATAGGGCGAGATTAAGGATGAGATCACTGAGGTGAGTCTATTAGCCAACAGTCTACTGAAAATTCCTCTGGGAATAAGCCCCCACCGAGGCCCTAATTTTGGAGTCAAAAGAGGAGAAGATTGTTTATAATAAAATGCAGAAAAACCATCCAGACCTGGTGCTGAACCTCTTTTAATGGATTTAATAATTTGTAGGATTTAATCGTCTGTGCAGGAGGTCTTCACATTTTTAGGTTGAGTGGGGGATAAAGATGGGATTGGGATATTTGCCAACCAGGAGAGCACAGAAGATGGGATAGAGGACAAGGGGCTGGAAAGTAGGTTAGAGTACAATTTTTGAAAGATAGATAGAATCTCTTGAGGATGTGTGACTAATTGTTTTTTAAATTTGTAAACGCGTGGGAGTCTGATAGACTGCTTAAAGCGGAGGTCCGCTGCTCCTTTAAGAATTAAAAGTCAGCAGCTACACATTACACAGTAGCTGCTGACTTTTAACTTTAGGACACTTACCTGTCCTGGAGTCCAGCGATATCGCCACCGCCCAATGATCTTCTGATCGGTGGACGAGTGCAGCCGCTGCCATTGAGATTTATTGAACCAGATGTGTAGCCATTCGGCTTCATGACCGGGCCCCTACTGCACATGCACGAGTTGCCACTGCGCTTTCTTATTGGCGGCGGTGGAGGAGGAGGGAGCCTGGCCCTGGGCTCTCGGATGTACCGAAAAGGACACCTGTCTAAAGACAGGTGTTCTCTTCCCCCCATCCCCCCGAAAGGTGCCAAATGTGATACCTGAGTGAGGGAGGAATCCGACCAGCGGAAATTTTACTTTTGGGTGGAACTCCGCTTAAAGTTTACGAGCAAGCATTGCTGTATAAGAAATGCTTGATAAAAGAAATGTGGCTTTGGACTATTGAAGGGATTTTTCAGCTTTATAAGAATGAAGAGAGTCTAATTCTGTGAGCTTTTGAGAGATTAGACTGGCTATCGAGGAGTCGTGAGTATTGATATGGGTTTTGTACATTTTTTTGAGATCTTTCCTAAGATCCAGTATTTTTTGCCAATTCTCCGTGTTACAATCTGCTGACAATTTAATAACACGTCCCTGAAGGACTGCTTTATGGGCAAGCAAAGGTGTTGTAGGGTGATACCAGGGGTGGAGTTCAGTCTAAAATACTCTTCGAAAGTCTAAGCGATCTCCTGGCAAGAGGGATCTGTTAAAACAAATTCATTGAGTCTCCAGGAATAGGTTGTAGGAGAAAGGCCAATAAAATTAGTGCTAAGGGTAGTTATGTGGTGGTCTGAGCATGGACAGGGGTGAAAGGAAGCACCCTGTGAATTTGACAATATAATAGGTATAAAAATATATAATCCAGGCATGCATAGGGGTCATGTGGGTGTGAATAAAATGTATATTCACAAGCTCCAATGTTTAGGGCTCTCCGAGAATCAATATGTTGAAATTAATTCAGGTGTGTACAAATAGATTTGGTAAAAGCTTTAGAATTTGGAGTTTGTTTGCTTCGATCTAAATGGGTCTGCAAAACTAAGTTAAAAGCTCCACCTAAGAGCATATGAGAGGAGTGATAGCATTGTAAGATATCAAAAAATTTGGGTTAAAAAAGTTGTGTGAGCTTCATTTGGTGCACATTGAAATGGTCAAATCGTGACCAGCTAAAATATCCCTTAATGATTATAAAACGACTATTAACATCTCTATATACATAAAACTAAGTGAAATTAGTGTGCTGCTCTCATTATCATCATCAAGTGTGTGAATAAAAAGCAAGTACAAAATCACAGTGACAATTTAGACGTTGCTCAAAAACAAATAAATATAAAACATGTAACCAAAAGGTAGTGAGTAGTGACCAAATAGTAATTATAATGTGAACAAAGTCCTTTCTATGATGCAATGCCTAAAGTGCAAAGTGCTAAATTCCAAAAAAATGACAGTAAATAAAGTCCTTTTTCAATGTAGTTCATCAATTCTATGGGAATCAATGGGGTTAGTCTTCAATAAGGTATGTTGTTGAAAAACCATCACCAGCTTAATATTTGTTCACCCGATAGTGCTCAATTATATGTACACTCACCAGAGAACCATAACCCTTTAACTAAATAGAGTGTCAAAAAGCACCTGGGTTTGTACATCCCTTTAAAGTGGTTGTAAACTCTGTACAACCACTTTTACCTAAAGGGAAGCCTATAATAAGGCTTACCTGTAGGTACTGTGAATATCTGCTAAACTTGCACCGTTTAGCAGATATTCACTATATCTGCATGTGCCGACGTCATCAGAACATGCAAAGTGAAGAAACGCTCTGAGGGTGCCGTTTCTTCAGTAGCTGTACCATAACCGGTGGCTCCTGTGCACATATGCGGGAGTGACATCATCGCAGCTCTGCCCAATCACAGCACCGGAGCCTGCGAACCCGGAAGAGGCATGTTGCCGGTCACAGCAGTGTGTGGGGCCACTGCAACAGCTTCATTCTAAGGTAAGTATTTCATAATGAGCTAGCATGCGATGCATAATAGCTCATTATGCCTTTGTCTTGCAGGTTTTTTTTTTTTTTTTACAAAGTTTACAATCACTTTAAGCTCTCCTGGCTCCTCTCTGGGATTCTAGATAACTCTCCTCCTCTCCATCATGGCACCACATCACAAAAGAAAAGGAACCAATATAGTATAATACCATTTAAAGCGGATTTCTGCCCAAAAGTGGAAGCACAGCTTATCTGCCCCCCATCTGGTGCCACATTTGGCACCTTTTCAGGGGGAACGGGTACCTGTTTTTGACAGGTACCCATCCCCACTCCCGGGAAATGGCACCACGGCACCATCCCTTGAAAGTTCCGCGCCCCCTCCTCCTTCCTCCGCCTCTGGGCTAGTTAGAAAGCAAAGCACGCTTTGCACATGCGCAGTAGGGAATCGGCTGTGAAGCTGAAAACCTTCACTGCCGGTTTCCCTTACCACGGATGGCTGCGACAGTAGAACCATTCAGAAAATTGGCTGGAGTGCCAACATCGTGGGTTCAATGGACAGGAAAGTGTCCTAATATTAAAAGTCAGCAGCTACAGTATTTGTAGCTGCTAACTTGTAATGTTTTGGTGGGGGGCGGAACTACTCCTTAATAGACCATAAGTATAAAATAGTTGAAAGCTGCTTACATTGTAGAGTGCCTTGCCCAGCACTAGAGATACCCACATTAAAGATTTTTGGGGACACCACCACCCTGCTCACTCTCTAGAGCCAGCGTGCACTCCAATGACTGATTAGTAGAAACCAGAAGCCCGAGACCCGGAAGTGACGTGACCATAAGAAAGTGTCTCGATGTACGTTTTGTCATCTGACGTCATCAGAAATGGCAAATGTAGGCTGGTGCTGACCACCACTGTGCTTCATTATTGTATCTGTTTCACTGGTTTTTAACTTCGTAAGTGTAAGTGAAACTAAGCTTTTAATAAATGTTTGTTTTTAAACCTATTACACTATGATGTCTTCCTCTCTCTCTATATTTGTGGGGAGTGTTTGCCAAATGGTTAACTCGCTGGTCTGATATCCTCGGAATACCACACACACCCTGCTTGCAGTGGAACAAGCCTCCCTCATTGCAGCTGCAATTTTGAGTCACATCTTTAGCGTGTTTGATCTCTCTAACTTCAGATCTTGGAACCTGGTAAGAGGCGTGTATTGTAGTGGAGGTTTTATGTGAGCACCGTCACTCACGACTTTGTTCCGGACACAGACAAACATGAGATATCCATTAGAACCCAGTTTGCTTTGATTGCACTCTGGGAAGTGTCAAAGGATGACCTGTTTTCCTATCATAGAAAGGACTTTGTTCATAGTATAGTTACTTTTTGGTCACTACCTTTTGCTCACATGTTTTACATTTATTTATTTTTGAGCAATATCTAAATTGTCACTGTGATTTTGTACTTGTTTTTTTTTATGATAATAATGAAAGAAGCACACTATTTTTACTTTGTTTTAGTTTTTATGAGCCATATGTTCGGACTCACCAAGTTGCAACTCTCTTATTTATTTATTTATTTATTCACATTATTTGTTCCTGTACACAATTTATTTATTTGCACTAAGAGTGAGATAAGAGCAGGATATTTTTCTTTGGCAATCTTTATATACATGTTGAACCTCCATAGGGAAGGAGTGATGAAGAAAAATAGTGACACCCTTGGTTTTGGAAGTAGCAAGAGTGTAGAAGGATTGGTTATAGGCTTTATGGTAGAAAGTAGGGAGGTTGTCTTTTGAAAAATGTGTTTCTTGCAGCAAAGTAATCATTGCCCCTATTTTTTTATAATGCAGGAAAGCTTTCTTCCGTTTGGAGAATTAAAACCTTGGACATTATGGGAGATAGATATAAACGTCATAATGGGCAGTCAGACAGTAGAACATCTACAGAAAGTAGGAGGATGGCACAGTTGTAATAAAAAAAAAAAATACTGGGAGTCACAATACTGTTAATGATAGAGGTGTCAACATAGCATATAAAAATAGTAAAGAGAAGACTATCGCCCAAAATAATAAGTACCTTTTAATAAACATTAGTACCATACCACAAAAATAACTAAAGAACAAGACAAAATGTACAGTATATACATAACATAAGCAGGTAATGGGGTATAAAACCAACAAATAGTAAATGTGGGGTCAGGGAGAAAATCCTATGCCAACCAACAAAGTGACAATATGAGACCAGAAGGTCCCAAACTCAGTCAAGCCGAATTGGAGCTCAAAAATTGAACCAAAGTGATAAACAATAGCCAGGTTAAAATAGAATCAGAAAACAATCTGAGGTTGCAGGGTGTTTGCTCCAGCATAAAAATAGAAAAAGTCAAAGACTGAGTGGGGGAAAGGCATGTTGACATAGAAGCGGGCAGTCGCAAAGTCAAGCATAAATCTAAAAAGGTGTCACTAGATGGCAGTAAAAAACTTGAAAATATCCATCTATACAGAACTATATAGAAATATAACCTGAGTGAAACAGAGGAATATAATATGAGAGGCCCTGATATAAAAGCTTTCAATTAAGAGGGAACCAGATGTCCAGCTTCACGACAGATTCTACACCTGTTTCTGCGAGGAGAGGATGAGCTCCATATAGGGGCAGGACATGGTGTAGATGAAAGCAGGTTCTCAGGCAGTGGTAGCCGCTCCATTAGGGGTGCAGGGGCGCCACCCCCCTGATCCATGTCCAGGCCCCTAATCCTAAAGTCCAGGGCACCGGATGCATGGATTTTAAGCACATGATTAGAGCCTGAGGCTCTAATTGGTTTAAAAAATGGTGGGCTCTGGGCGCAGATTGACCAAGTGATGGGGGGGTCAGGTGGTTTGTTTGCCACCCCCCCCCCCAAAAAATGGAGCACCAGCCACTACTGTTCTCAGGATTCAGAAGATCTAGCTTTTCCAAAATATCTTGGCCCTCAGAAATAGAGGTGGCACTAAAGGTAGTGCCTATGTATGGAATTATCAATTTAACAGCTTCCCGCCCACTAGAGTTGAGCGAACACCTGGATGTTCGGGTTCGGCGGGTTCGGCAAAACTTCATGGAAACTTTCGGGTTCAGTACCGAACGTTACCCGAACTTGGCCCCGGACCCTGAACCCCATTGAAGCCAATGGGGACCCAAACTTTTCGGCACAAACATGGCTGTATAAAAGTCCTGGAAAGTGCTAGAGGGCTGCAAAAGGAAGAAAAATGGGAGATGTTATTAGATCTGCAATCTGTCCCTCAAAGCAGTAGTAATCTCTACCTAGTCCAGTATCAGATCGTTCTGTAATGCAGGATGAGAGATCGTTCTGTAATCAGATCGTTCTGCAGGATGAGCGATTGTTCTGTAATCAGATCGTTCTGTAATGCAGGATGAGATGTTATAGATCTACAATCTGTCCCTCAAAGCAGTAGTAGTAATCTCTACCTAGTTATTATCACTGCAATCTGTCCCTCACAATTTGTCCCTCACAGCGCCGGCAGCATCCTCTCCATACACTAACCTGAGAGCATGTGACATGCAGCACTGTGACTCCAGCCTCATATAGAGGCTGGGTCACATGATGCACTGGCCAGTCACAGCCATGTCATTAGTAGGCATGGCTGTGATGGCTTCTAGGAAAACCAGTGAAACGCTTGTTGATTGGCTGCCCTGCAGCTATTCAACATGCGTGATAAAATACCAAAACCCAGAACCCAAACCCAGATTTTTTCTCAAATGTTCGGGGTCGGGACACGGACACCCGAAAGTTCGGTATGGACCCAAACTTTACAGTTCGAGTTCCCTCAACTCTACCGCCCATGTCACGTCATATGATGTTGCAGACAGTGTAAAAATAAAAAAATAAAGTTAAAGTAAACAATAATAAAAAAATTAAAGTGCCCCCGTCATCGCAAGCTCACACACACAAAATAACACATACGTAAGCCGTGCCCGCATATGTAAATAGCTTTCAAACCACATATGTGAGGTATCGCCGCGAACATTTGTGCAAGAGCAATAATTCTAGAACTAGACCTCCTCTGTAACTCTAACCATGCGCAATTACAAAGTGTGACATGTTGGGTATCTATTTACTTGATATAACATCCTCTTTCACATTATGCAAAAAAATTGGGCTAAATTTACTGTTTTATTATTTTATAATACATGAAACTGTTTTTTTTTTTTTTTTAAAGCGCTTGAGAAATTACTGCGCAAATACAGTGCGAGATAAAAAGTTGCAAAAATCACCATTTTATTCCCTAGGGTCTTTGCTAAAAAAACATATATAATGCTTGGGGGTTCTGAGTAATTTTGTAGCAAAAAATTATGATTTTTACATTAAGGAGCGAAGTGTCAGTATTGGTCCGGGAAGCAAGTGGTTAAAGGGGAAACGATATTGAATCCCAACAGAAGCCAGGACAGTGGAGATCTCCTTCATCTTCCTGCATTTATCAAGTGTGGCTTGTGAGATATCCTCTGATAAAAAGTATTTCATGCATAGGACAATGTGTCTGCGTGGTTTATCCTGAGCAGGTTTACAGTATATATATATATATATATATATATATATATATATATATAATAAAGTGTGGTACTGATGATAGGTATATACCTGTAGCTGCATAAACTAATTGAAGCCCTATCATAGATGTGTAAATTGACAAAGAAAAACACACAAGAATTTACAGCAAACAGTATAAAAGTTAGGATTATTTATATATCTAACCCAATAGTATATCCAGAGATAAGGCTGAGTTATATATGGCTAGTAATATGAAAATGAAGAAGATAAATGAAGGTATATAGTGGGGCCCAATCTTAAACCTACATGGCGTTATAAGGACATGTCATTAAAAACATAGTTATCTGTGATGTATGCTGTAATTTGTGATTGTTCACATCAATATGTGGTTGGTTGTTCATGTCTATATAGTATAGTGTATAGTATTAATAATCATGGACATAAATCGAATAATAACCCTCAGACCCAGCTACTCAAAAATCTCAACCAATTCTACAACAATAGTGCTAAGAAAAACTCCAGGTCTGCTCCCCAAGCCATTCCAGATCCTGCAAAAACACCTTTGACCTTACACAGCAGTGTATTACATAAGTACAATAATCGTCCATTATCAGTTAAAGATGATAATCAGACTATACCTAAACCTAACCCCAGTCATACACCCAATCATAATCCTTCCTTAACTCCATTACCCATTAAGGTCACACCAGATTTGCCAATCAAGTATGACAGTCAATCCCTGATCCCACTTATTAACAATTTGTCCAACAGTGCTAAAGTCCCTTTGGACATATACAGCAATATTGCCCTTATATCATCTACCCCTTCTACCACCTTATGGTATGATGATAAAGACCCCACAGTGCCAGAGACTTTTTTAGACCAGCACTCAAAAAAGAAAATTCGCAAGAGAGGCTGCAGAGGGGGACAAAGAGGAACAAATAAGAAACAACAAAATAAAATCCTGCAGACTATAAAATACTTTAATTTGTCTGCACATGTTTTATCAGAAACAACATTACTAGGTCTCAATGTTGCCCCTCCCAACAAACCTAACCCCTATCTCCTATTCACAGATCTGAATAGATATATAAAGAATCTGATCCTTCAAAGGTATTTTCAGATCAAAAAGACTAAGGAAAACCATCTTGCTCCTGAGGACCTGGAGGTTGAACCCACGCCATTCATCTCCTGTGCCTTACATTTTGATTTTGAAGCTGATGTTATAGATAATTGACAAACAGGGGAACAGGGAAAAAGAGGTATAAGGCCCAAACAAACACACTGACTCACCCCTAAGAGGGGTGGATTTCATCACGTAGAACCTATTAACTGAGACCAAAAAGTAGATTCAACTCTGTGTTCAACTCGTTTGGAATGAGTGATCCCAAGCGGGAAATCTACTCTTTTTCTCTTTGTAAAAGAACTGTATCATAGTCCCCTCTTTACTTTTAGGCCTTCAAGTCAGCAGTGATGGTATTTTGCAAAATACTCTGCCAAAGGAAATTTAGGTTCTGGAGCTTGAATACTTGACAAATGTTCACCAATTTGTACTTTACGTGGGCCTTTTGTCTTGCCGACATATATCTTATGACAAGGGCACTCTATCATATTGCAGTCCATAAAATGCTTGATTGGGTAAAAGTTTTTGCCTTTTGCATTGGAAAATCTGTCAGTCCTATCCACAAATGGGCATACTTGGCATCTGCCACAGGACAACATTCCCTTCAATGGTGGTAGGTCGGTTAACCACGTACGTGGGACAGGTCTGATAAATCCCGATTTGACCAGTTCGTCCAAAAGATTTTTGGCCCTTTTGGCCACCATAGCTGGTTTTGGGCCCGCTATTGCTGCTTACTGTGGAGAACTTGTCAGTACATGCCAATGTTTTTGCAGCACTGCATGGACACTATTCCACTAACACCCAAAGGGAGTGATAATCCTCACGGGCTCGATCTAGGACCCTGTCACCGACTGTTGGGCTCTAGTTGCCAGCAGGTCACAGAATAGCACTGCTTGTTAAGGCAAATAAATAGTCTGGATGTCCCATTGTGTTGACAGACAGCCGTATATTGCCGTGTAACAATAGGGTTTTCCAGATTTATTTTCTAGCCTATAGAATGCTGTATAGTTATGCCAGTGCTATTGGTTTACATATGGATGCTCTAGCTGCTCAGTACCATTAATGGTTATTGTTTACAGTTACTATTTATTGAATAGCACCACGCTTTATTATTGCTAAGGTAAATAAGTAGTCTGGAGGTCCCGCTGTGTTGACAGACAGTCATATATTGGCGGGCAGCAATAGGGTTTCCCAGATCTACTTTCTAGCCTATAGATTGATATGTACTTTGTCATTGCTATTTGTCTACACATGAATGCATATGGTTGGGACATGCGTGTGCTTTGTGCTTTTAATCAGACAACGTTGTCTCATTTTAATATTTGTCACACCTGTTGACATCACATACATATATTTATTTTTTGATTGATGTATTTTTCAATAAAGTTTATTAAAACACTATACCACAGCTTTTGTTCCCCACATCTCATTTAGAGTAACAGATCCCTTGTGAGAGACTATATCTCTCACCCCCCCCCCCTTTTTTTTTTGCTGTTACAGATACTCTTGAACAATTCTATCAAGAAAATTCATATGAAGATTTCAATCTATACATCCAGCAGCTTGTTACCTCCCCTCCTGTAGTCCATTCATCATTGAGATTAAAATCTGTAACAAATCCATATCATGCAAAGGGCCCATACCTTGAGAAGATTTACAAAATGGTACACTCTGATTTTCTTAAACTTTGTCAATAGCCTTCACATAAATATAACACCTTGGTCACCTCACACCCACTGAACACCAGGCACTTAAAAATCGTATGGATCACAAATACATCATCATTCAAATGACCAACATAGGTGGAGGCATAGTTATCCAAGATAAAATTACATTACATTACATAAGATCACATGTCTGAAGCCTATAGACTCATTTCCGACACATCCCCTTATGCTAAACGTAAGACCCATTAACCAATTATAAAATAGAGGCAGACTCTTTGGTTAGTTGTGCCATTGATAGTGGCAACATTGATAAAGCTGAAGCCACTTTTGTGAGTAGGGAGTTCTATTGACCCCCCTACTTTTATCATATACCTAAGATCTATAAAACTATAAAAACTAACAGGCCTCCCCTGGTAGACTGATCGTTGCTGCAATGGATAGCATAACTACAGGCTTCTCATTATACATTTGCAAATCCTTGCAGCCACTGGCAAAGGCTTTGCAATCATATGTAAGAGACAGCACCCATTTATTACAATTGTTGCAACCTTACAGATGGGAATCCAACAACTTATGGGTATTATTAGACGTTAATTCATTGTACACATCAATTCCCCATCAATTCAGTCTTTCAACCTTGAATCATTTTCTGTCTACAAACCCTTTCATCAATCAGAGGCAGGCCAATTTTATTATGGAGGCCACAAAATAATGCCCCACACATAGCTATTTCAGCTTAAACGATAAATATTTTCTACAAATCCAGGTGACCTCTATGGGGGCAAATTTTGCTCCCTCATATGCCAATCTCACCATGGGATTTTGGGAATCCCAGAACACATGGCATGAGAACGCCTTTGCACAAAACTTGATATTTTTTGGGAGGTACATAGATGCAATTATTATCATCAGGGATGGCCCAAAAACTTAGTAAGAGATTTTGTAGAATATTATAATAACAATTCAAATTGCCTGTCATTCACCTATGTTGTAGATACAGTTAAACTAGCATTCTTGGATCTTGAGGTTAGTCATGAAAACAACAAAATCCATGCCAAAAATTATAGCAAACCCACTGCAGGTAATTGCATGTTGCATTACAGTAGGTTGTCATTATCCTAAATGGAGAACAACAACATACCAAAAGGGCAGCAAAAGAGAGGTTGAGACTTTAACCGGTTCCACACCGTGCAGTATATTTACTGCGGCAGGGTGGATGCGTCCTGCGAATTGCGGTAAATAGGTGGCGATTTGCGGTGGCGCGCTCTCGTGCCCGACACACTCCGGAGGAGTATGCCCTCGACTTGGGTGGACCCAATGTCCGCCGGTGAGCCGCAATGAGCTGCCAGAGTGAAAGAACGGGGAACCACGGATGTAAGCATGGTGGTTCCCCACTCTGTTAATGGGGACATAACAGATCTACTGATCCCTGTCACTGGGATCAGTTAGATTTCTTATGCCCATAACAGCCCAACCCCCCCACAGTTAGAACACACCCAGGGAACACAGTTAACCCCTAGATCTCCCCCTGCAGGTTAACCCCTTCACTGCCAATGACACTTGCACAGTAATCTGTGCATTTTTATAGCACTGATCACTGTATAAATGCCAATGGTCCCAAAAAAGTGTCAAAATGGTCCGACATGTCCACCACAATATCGCAGTACCTCTAAAAATCGCAGATCCCCGCCATTACTAGTAAAAAATTTAAAAAAATAAAAACCCCAGAAATGAATTCTCATCATCCGTAAACGCAGTAACTTTTGTGCAAACCAATCATTAAACACTGATTGCAATTTTTTTTACCAAAAATATGAGGAAGAATATAAATTGGCCAAAACCGATAAAAAAAATGTTTTTTTTTATATTTTTTTATGGATTAGAATTTTAGAAAAAAGTAAGAAACATTGTTTTTTTTGCAAAATTGTCGCTCTTTCTTTGTTTATAGCGGCGATCAGAAATGACGCAGCGGTGATCAAATACCACCAAAAGAAAGCTCTATTTATGGGAAAAAAAGGACGCAAATTTTGTTTGGGTACAACGTTGCAAGACCGCACAATTGTCAATTAAAGCGACGCAGTGCCGAATTGCAAAAAGTGCTCTGGTTCTAACCTGGGAAATCCTTCCGGGGCTGAAGTGGTTAAATGAGGCAATGGCCATGTAAGCCATATGCCTCCATCCCGAGTTGGGTGGTAAATAAGAGGGAAGTGGGACTTTAAATGAGGGACACAGGTTTTAACACCATTAATTTATTGAGGGAATAAACAAATGGCAAACTTCATCAATTAGCATTGCAAACAATTCATACGCATCTTTATACATACATTTTGGGCATCTAGCCTCTAAATTAAAATAATAAATATGAAATAGTAACAAGTACATAATTCACAAGGTAATGAACATTTGCACACTGTATGATAGATGGCACGGCATATAACACCTCTGCGCGTTACGTGGAAGTTAGTACCCACTCGTCAGGAGCATGCACTGGTTTGGTAGCTGTAATTAATAAAAATATATGGGTAATATCACTATATTCAAAAAAGGGGGGAAAGGGGAGGGTGAAAAATATAATTTACCATAGTAGCTGCATGATGAAGTACAGCACTGAGAACTGGATACATCCCAGATGGGGTATCCCAACGTCCAAAGGAGGAATCGCTTAGTGTGACCAGGGAAGCTGACCCATATGGGGAGGGCTTCTGCAATAATTGCAGAAGCCCTCCCCATATAGGTCAGCTTCCCCTGTCACACAAAGCGATTCCTCCTTTGGACATTGGGTCTATGGATGTGGTCCTTGTTGGGGCATGTGGGTCGCCCCTCCCCTACCTCAGTTCCCAGTTGGGATACCCCATATCCCCTCCCCTTTCCCCACTTTTTTGAATATGGTGATATTACCCATATATTTTTATTAATTACAGTTAACAAACACATGCTCCTGACAAGTGGGTACTAACTTGCATGAAACGCGTAGAGCTGTTATATGCCGTACCATCTATTATACAGTGTGAATTATGTACTTGTTACTATTTCATATGTATTATTTTAATTTAGAGGCTAGATGCCCAAAATGCATGTATACAGATGCGTATGAATTGTTTGCAATGCTAATTGATGAAATCTGCCGTTTGTTTATTCCCTCAATAAATTAATGTTTTTACAACCTGTGTGTCTCGTTTAAAGTCCCAATACCAAAAGGGCACTTCTGCCATCTCAGACAGAATTGCACTAGAACAGTAGATTATATAGAGGAGAGTTCCATTTTAAAAGATAAACTTTTAGAAAAGGGTTATCTTGAACTATTAATCCATCAGGCCTACACTCTTTACCTTAATGGTAAACCTGAGCACAAAGAACAGGAACATTTTAACCAATCTACCAGATTCATTACCAGATTTCACCAACACAAAAATATGGAATACATTATTTGAAAACACAGGAATATGCTATCCACTTATTCCCAATACACCCCGTGTGACATATAGAAGAGCCTCCAATCTAAAGAACAAGATTACCCCTAGCAAATTGAAGTCCAGCAACATCGTATATCCTTTACAGATCTGCGTTAGGACCTGGACTTGAACCTGGGACCTCTGCTGTGTCTGGCAATGACTCTACTTGCTGAGCGATCTGGAATGCTGGACAGTACCTAAGACAATTCCTTGAATTATCCTGTCTTGAACCTTATTTGCCTTGAATCTTGAACTCTTTGCTCCTCCCATGAACTTCCTGATTTAAGCCATATCTCTGCACTTCCTGATTGCCAGAATATTGTGCCTTTACCAGCCAATATCTCGCTCTTGTCTCTCCTGCTGCTGACCGTACCTTCACTACCATTCGTTACCGACATTTGGCTTGTTCCTTAACTTCG
>BLSH010418813.1:161-10838 GCA_018402905.1 Glandirana rugosa
TTCCCTTTTACACACCTTTATTGTCTTAAGTCGGTCTTTTCCATTCGACGTTATGTAAAGTAAAAACAAGAACTCAAATCTATGTGGAATTTCTAAGTAACCAAGGCTGAAAGCTGAAAAATGGCCTGGACAGGAAGGGGGTTTTCGTGCCAGGTACTGTTGTGGTTAAAGTAATATGGTTTTATGTAAACAAAGACATTTATTTTCCGGTAGCATTGAGATGTCATCTGCCTGCCTCTCCACCTCAGCTATTCAGAGAAAGCCTTGTATTCATTCTAAAAAATCCAAGGCTTCCTGTAAATGGCTGAGCAGCACTAAGCTTGAATCGATATTGTTCCAGGAACGAGATGGGAAGTTCCTGAACCACTGCAGAAACACAGCACTGCATGCTGTATATAGCCGATGCCACGTACAGTTTATAGAGCGATGACAGGGGGTGCAAGTGTTAGTGAAGGAAATAGTTTGTTTGAACCAATGAATCTTTAAGGTGTATCTAAACTCAAGAACAAAAATGAAATGTATTGCAGCTTACCTTTTCTGGCTGAATTCTGTTATTTCCACACATTTTCCCTTTTTATTTTCACCAGATGATCCTGCCAGAAACACTTTTCTTCTATGTACTGTATCTAGGAGGAGCATGGGCATCATTCTGGGTTCAGAGTGTGTTAGGATAACAACTCCCAACTTCAGAACATAGGAAACAGTATTTTGTAGTCAATGGGGATATCTGTGAACAATGCTAACTGATAACGGTTTGCAGACGATGAGAACACAGGAAGTCATGAACTCAAAAGATTGCTGACTGGATGAACAGCTATTTCCTTCATTGTCCCTTTTAGATTGTAAGCTCTAACGAGCAGGGTCCTCTAATTCCTACTGTATTTAAGTGTATTGTATTTGTACTGTCTACCCTCAAGTTGTAAAGCGCTGCGTAAATTGTTGGCGCTATATAAATCCTGTATAATAATAATAATAATAATAATTGTCAAAGAGATGTAACAAAATGCTTTCAATTGTATATTTAACATACCGAAAGGGAGAAAATAAGAGAAATTTATAGAGTTTACATACACCTCATGAATATCACCGTACTGTAGGGTGAAATACTGTGGCCATTAGTGCTACATGAAATTGTGTCTCTTCATATACAGCACTGGTCAGAAGAGAGCCACTACTGATATTAAATACCACCACAGCATCATCATTGAGACTTTTTAACCACTTGACCACTGGGCACTTAAACTCTCTTCATAACCAGACCAATTTTCAGCTTTCAGTGCTCTCACATTTTGAATGACAATTACTCAATCATGCAACACTGTACCCATATAAAAATTTTGTAATTTTTTCACACAAATAGAGCTTTCTTTTGGTGGTATTTAATCACCCCTACCCCCCTCCCTTAAACACTCACATCCCTAACAAACAAACCAACCAGCCATTCATCCCCGGACACACTCTACTCACTTCCCGCGTTACTATTCCCTTAACAATTATAAATAAGTTTAGTTAAATTATATTTTATACAGTCAACTGTCACCGTGTGTTTAACCTCATAGATTCTCAGACATACCGTCTTCTTCGCTACTAAGTCACCCTTAACCTCATTAGAGACCTCCTGTACTGGTTGTCCTTTAGTCAACTATACTGGGTATCCCCTATTAACCAACCATGACGTCCATTTTTTTTTAAACCCACTTAAGTTACTCCTTTTTAGAAATATACTCCTCTCCATCCACATAGCCTCTTCTACTGAGTTTGACCATTCCTCTATAGTCGGAGGGGTTCTTGACTGCCATTTCTGAGCAATTCGTTTCCTTGCCTGAAACAGGCAACTCATTATGGCGGTCGGTAAATTACCTCCCTTTCCATTGAGTTGCCTATTACCCAAAATACACTGTAAAGGATTTTTTTCCATCGGAATCTTAAAGATCCTATTTATAGAGCTAACTACGTCCTCCCAGTACCTCTTCAGCTTTGGGCATCTCCAGACCATATGAATGAGATTACCCACATGTTGACATCTGGGACATTTATCATTTTGCCTCTTCCCAAATCTAAATAACCTCTGGGGGGTATAGTAAACTCTGTGCAAGAGAAAAAGATGCGACATTCTCTGAGACTGTGCCATCGACACCAGGGTACATGAATCCAAAATAGATCCCTTTATACAGTGTGGAAATCATACCTTTCCGTGAGGTTGGTTCTATAACTTTTTGCAACAGGGACACCTCCCTCCATTCAATAGGCCGGTTTCTAAACTGTGCGTTTAATGCATGTCTGACTTGCAAATACCCGAAATGTGAGCGTTTCATAATACCAAACTCTTCCCTAAGATTTAAAAAGGTTTTCAGATGACCACCTTCATACAGTTGGGAGAGCTGGGTAATTCCTCGTCTTTCCCAATCTTTAATTGTTCCAATTCCACATAGATCTTTTAGGTTCCTATTATTTCATAAGGGGGAGAGCACTGACATAACCCCTCTGGCTCCCATTTGTTCTTTAACTATTGTCCAGATCTTAACTAACATTGTTAGTGTTGGAGCATCAGCGACAAATGAATTAGCCTCTAACGCTTCCAGAACTGTCCTGCGTGGGGTAGACTCCAACATCAGGCGTCCATTCACTTCATGGCCATCCTGGATCCCGCAGCCCACCAGATGCTGGAGCTGTGCTGCTAAATAATAATTCCTAGAATGCGGAAGATCCATGCCTCCCTTCTCTGGTTGTAGCTGCAAAGTACTCAGGTGGATTCTGCTACCCCTGTCTCGAAAAAGTGCATCAATTCTTTGGAACCATTTTTTATGGAGCCAAAACGGAGAATTATGAAATATATAAAGCAATTGCGGAAGCCAAACCATCCGTATCAAATTACACCTACCGGCTGCCGAAAGGGGGAGACGTCGCCATATCTCACTTTTATTTCTATATTTGTTAAGGAGTGGGACCAAATTATTTGGAATAAAATCTTTCAGATCCTTTGTAAAGTCAATACCTAAGTATTGCATTTTACCTGATATCGCCAAACGGGAAATCTCATTAGGTAACAGGGCTTCCAGTACATCCACCGGCATCAATACCAATTTCTCCCAATTTATTTTTACACCTGAAAGTTTCCCAAATTCGTTCACAATATTCATTGCTGGAATCAGGGAAGTGCAGGTATCACCCAGAAATAAGAGAACATCGTGTGCATATAACGCAATTTTCTCCTCCCCAAAAGATCTATGGAAACCCTTCACGCCTGCGGAGGTTCTTATTGCGATTGCTAATGGCTCAATCGCAAGGGCGAAGAGCAGGGGCGACAATGGGCACCCCTGTCTCGTCCCCCTTGTCAAATAAAATCTCTCCGAACACCTCCCGTTTACCCGCACCTTGGCGCAGGGATCTTTATAAAGAGTTTTAATCCGTATAGTGAGTATTTTGAACATGTTGGTTTTTTGCCAAAAATTTTTAGAAAATGGAGAAAGAAAATGAAAACACTTTTTTTTTGTTACACAAAGTTGTCCATTTATACAATATTTCTAACACACAGCATGTACATTCAAAAATTACACCCCAAAATATATTCTGCTACTTCTCCTGAGTATGGCGATACCACATGTGTGACACTTTTACACAGCCTGGCCACATACAGAGGCCCAACATGCAGGGAGCACCATCAGGTGTTCTAGCTGCATAAATTTTAAATCTAATTTGACTACCTATTACACTATTGTGAGGTACTGTAGTGGCATGGATGGGCACTGTAGTGGCACTGATGGGCACTGTAGTGGCATTGATGGGCAGTGTAGTGGCACTGATGGGCACTGTAGTGGCATGGATTTGTCACAGATGGGGATGACTGAGCACGGACGGGGATGACTGAGCATGTATGGGGATGACTGAGCATGTATGGGGATGACTGAGCCCAGATGGGGATGACTGAGCTCGGATGGGGATAACTGAGCATGGATCAGGATGACTGAGCACAGATGGGGATGACTGAGCATGGATGGGGATGGCTGAGCACAGATGGGGATGACTGAGCACGGGTGAGAATGACTGAGCACGGATGGGGATGACTGAGCATGGATGGGGATGGCTGAGCACAGATGGGGATGACTGAGCATGGGTGGGAATGACTGAGCACGGATGGGGATGACTGAGCATGGGTGGGGATGGGTGAGACGGATAGGGATGACTGAGCATGGATGGGGATGGGTGAGTACGGATTGATGGGTGAGCAAGGCTGGATGGATGAGGGAAACTGGATGGGTGAGCATGGCTGGATGGCTGGATGGGTGAGCATGGCTGGATGGGTAAGCATAACTGGATGGATGAGGATGGCTGGATGGGTGAGCATGGCTGGATGGATGAGGATGACTGGCTGGATGAGGATGGCTGGATGGGTGAGCATGGCTGGATGGACGAGGATGACTGGATGGATGAGGATGGCTGGATGGATCGGTGAGTGGCACAGAATGGACACAGAGCAGCACTGTGAGCACTACAGATCCTGCCCACAGCGCTGCGGCATCTGATCTCTCCCTCTCTCTTCCCCCGCACTGTACCGATCTAGGGGATGTAAACAAGCCGGCGAATATCCAGCTTGTTTACATCCAACCAGGGTGACGGAGAGCCAGCTCCCTATCATTGCGCCTGCAGTCTACTTGGAATTCCTTGTATATATATATATATATATATTGGAGCTGTGGTAGGGGGTGCACAGGGGGAGGTTTTTAGAGCATTGGGGGAGGGGGGAGAGGGATGCAGGGTTCACGCAAAGGCATTGTACAGGGTGGGCCATTTATATGGATACACCTTAATAAAATGGGAATGGTTGGTGATATTAACTTCCTGTTTGTGGCACATTAGTATATGTGAGGGGGGAAACTTTTCAAGATGGGTGGTGACCATGGCGGCCATTTTGAAGTCGGCCATTTTGAATCCAACTTTTGTTTTTTCAATAGGAAGAGGGTCATGTGACACATCAAACTTATTGGGAATTTCACAAGAAAAACAACTTTATTCTTTCATGAGTTATTTACAAGTTTCTCTTTGTTTACAGCCATTGACATGTCGCTGAGGTTAACACGTGCGGAGTGGATAGAAATTGTGTTGATGTCTGGTGAACGCAGTAACCGGGTCATTGCAGCAGATTTCAATGCAAGACAGCCTACGAGACCACCCATCTCCCATGCTACAGTTAGCAAACTGCTTGCTAAGTTTCGTGAAACTGGTTCAGTGTTGGATTTGCCAAAATGTGGACGCATGAAATCTGTCACTAATGAAGAAACATCAGTGGCTGTCCTAGCTTCATTCAGCAAGAGCCCACAGCGTAGCATTCGCCGCATGTCACTGGAGAGTGGCATTAGTCGAACATCCCTTCGGCGGATATTAGCTACTCACAAATGGCACCCTTACTAACTCCAGCGACTGCAGCATCTCAACGAGGATGACCCAGATCGGTGCACTGAATTTGCAGAATGGACAAAACAAAAATTGGAACAGGACCCTCAGTTTACGCAGAAGATTTTGTTCAGTGATGAGGCAAACTTTTATGTGAATGGTGAAGTTAACAAACAAAACCACCGTTATTAGTCTGACACTAACCCACATTGGATAGATCCCTCCAAGACTGTTGGAACCAAAACATTGATGGTATGGTGTGGTATATGGGATACAAAGATAGTGGGGCCATTCTTCATCTATGGAAACCTCAAGGCCACTGGATATGCGAAATTGCTACATGATGATGTGTTTCCCTCTTTATGCACTGAAGCTGGCGCATTCCCTGAGTTTTTCCAGCAAGATGGTGCACCACCACATTATGGGTGTCAGGTCCAAGCATTCCTAGATGAACAGTTTCCTGGAAAGTGGATTGGTCGTCGTGGGCTACGGATACTGGAAGCCTGTGCTAGCATTTCTCCTGCGGTGTTGCTATCAGTGTGTGAAGAGTGGGAGAAGAGGGTTGCATTGACAATCCAACACAATGGGCAGCACATTGAACACATTTTATAAGTGGTCAGAAACTTGTAAATAACTCATGAAAGAATAAAGGTAAGTTAAAACCAAGCACACCATTGTTTTTCTTGTGAAATTCCCAATAAGTTTAATGTGTCATATGACCCTCTTCCTATTGAAAAAACAAAAGTTGGATTCAAAATGGCCGACTTCAAAATGGTTGCTATGGTCACCACCCATCTTGAAAAGTTTCCCCCTCACATATACTAATGTGCAACAAACAGGAAGTTAATATCACCAACCATTCCCATTTTATTAAGGTGTATCCATATAAATGGCCCACCCTGTAGATTCCCCTGCTGGGGGATTAGTGGAGCCCGGCGCTGGAACTTGGCTTCAGTCTGTTTGGGTAAGATCAGCTGCTTCCTCGAGCACTCTCTCCGCTGTCTACCTCTCTCCCTCCTCCCTCCTTTATGGGTGGAGGGGGGGTTGCAGGTACGGCAATTTTTATTGCTAGCGGCTATAGCCACTGGCATAATCGCATGCCGAAAATCTGACATGCTAGCTGTATCAAAGTTGATTGATGGATCAACTTGGGTACAATCAGCCTGACCATAGATGGTTCAAATCTCAGCCGGTTCAGCGTGGAGATCTGAACAATCTGTAGCGTCCCCTACTTAGGTAGAAGCTAGTGAGAGTTTTTTGGGTGAGGAAAATGTAGTCAGGCCTCACTGAGTGCAGGCCTGATTGTTTTTGTTTCTGGGCTGGGAGTGGCTCAGGTAGGACTTGGTGATTCACAGATGAAGTCACCAGGACCTCCCACTTCTTTCCAGAAGCTGTGGAATGTTCTGGACAGAGAGCTGGGAGGGAGGTGTAGCCATCTGGAGTGTTCTAAGGAGCTCTGACCAATCCCCAATCTGGATTGGCAGGGGACAGGTCTCCTTAAATATGGGCAGGGCAGCCCAGTCTGGGAGGAGTGAGTTCGGGTGGAAGAGCTGGAATGTAGCTGAGGTTAGGGAGGCCTCACCGGGGAGCCCCCAGTCTGGGGGGGTGTGACCTTGAGGCCCGGGAGCTCGGGTGTATCCAGGAGGATCGTGAGATCCTGCAGGAGAAACACCAGGGAGCAGAAGAGCAACAGATAGTGCTATTGGAGAAGCTCAGCAAGGAGTTCACCGGTGATTGGTGAGTGACACACACCTTGGTAAGCTGTAGAGGCATGCCAGAGCAGATTGGGGTGAGAGACAATCTATAAAGGATGCAGAAGTCAGTGAGGGATTGTGGTGTCATGGTGGTAGTGGAGAAAGCCATCTCAGCTGAAATGACTGACAGGGCCTGGAGCAAGAGGATGGGCTGGGACTAGTAGTCCATCAGGTTGGCTAGCACAGCTCTGTTTTCTACCCAAATGGGGACCAACTGTCCCTACCTGTAATGGGTGTTTCTGAGGTCCTGCTCACAACATGGCAGGCCTCACCATGTGCTAGTCAGGCTGAAGAAACATTGAAGGCCTAGTAAATTTCCTTCTGGGCCTCACCTGGAGAAAGTATTGTGCTGGAGAGAGGAACTGGAGTCTATAAAAGCAAGTGATGTGCTGGAGGAAGAGACGTGGTGTATATACAGAGGTGTATATAGAGGTCCCGTGTAAATCTTGAATTAATTCTTTGGGCATCCCATAACATCCCAACTCCCATCCAAGTTTAATTTCCCTAATAAAACAAAACTAAACAAAGTACCAGACAGTTCTGTGACTCTGGAGGTGGTGTGGATGTAATTGAGGGCAGTGGGAGCAGGTGAACCACAACACTCAGCCACCCCTAAGGGGCAGATTGGCTACACATCTATGGCCAGCTTTACTCATATTTTGAGGTGCAAGCTTTTAAAAACACTTAAGGCACTTTCACACGAGGGGGCAGGGAGGGGCGGTAGCGGTAAAGTGCCTAGTAAATTTCCTTCTGGGCCTCACCTGGAGAAAGTATTGTGCTGGAGAGAGGAACTGGAGTCTATAGAAGCAAGTGATGTGCTGGAGGAAGAGACGTGGTGTATATACAGAGGTGTATATAGATGTCCCGTGTGAATCTTAAATTAATTCTTTGGGCATCCCATAACATCCCAACTCCCATCCAAGTTTAATTTCCCTAATAAAAGAAAACTAAACAAAGTACCAGCCAGTTCTGTGACTCTGGAGGTGGTGTGGATGTAATTGAGGGCAGTGTGAGCAGGTGAACCACAACACTCAGCCACCCCTAAGGGGGACATTGACTACACATCTATGGCCAGCTTTACTCATATTTTGAGGTGCAAGCTTTTAAAAACACTTAAGGCACTTTCACACGAGGGGGCAGGGAGGGGCGGTAGCGGTAAAGTGCCACTAAGTAGCGGCGGTTTTACCGCTATTATAGCGGCGCTATGGCGCCACTATGCAGGCAGGAGCGGGGCACTTTTAACCCCCAAGAAAGGATTAACAAGGGGTTAAAGGGGGTGTACAGACGTTTCGGAAACGCTGTCCATTGATTACAATGGAGATGGCAGTGTAGGAGCGGTGTATACACTGCTCAGCGCACCGCACCAAAGATGCTCGGAATAAACATAAATCTATAGTCAGACAACAAGGTTAATGTGGAGAAAAAATAAATAAATAAATAAAAAGGGACAGACTGGATGGAGTACTCAGTCTTTTTCTGCCGTCACTTTTCTATGTTTCACTTTTCTATGCTGCTTGCAGGACATTTCTCCTCATCCTGCAAGCGCACCGCCCCAGTGTAAAAGCACTTTCACACTGGGGAAAATTGGGGGGAGGGGGGGTTTCAGGTGCTGATCAGGCGCTATTTTTAGCACCGCAGCGCTTGAAAAACGACCCAGTGAGAAAGGGGTCTTATAGGCTGCTTTACTGTATATAGTGGATATCGCTATCCGCTCTTTTTATAGTCCACTGGGGTATTCATAATGACAGCCTGCATTTTGAGGCCCATGAAAAAAGGGTGGGTTGTGGTGTGGAGCCTGCATTGCCTCAGTTCAATGATTGGGGAATGGTCATGTGACTTCGACAGCGATTTGCTGGCTTTAAAATATGCAGTATTTTTTTTTCTTTTAAAGAAAAGATATAGTATGGTATACTTTACAAATTGTATGCTATACCAGAGTCTCCTGAGCTACCATGCAAATTGTGAACCAAATTCAATAAATAATATAGATGATTGCTGCAGTCATGTGTTCCTACCAAAAAGTGCAATAAAAGTAAATAAAACTCCACGCAATCAAACAAATCTAAACCATATACATAACATATACATCACTTTCAAATGGTTGAATAATAAATCAGTATGGCTAAAAAATTATTGTCTGAATATCTTCCATCCCAAAATATAAAGAATATACCAATCAGTATTGTAGGCTAAAGCCTGCAGTGCAGATTGAGCGTGGAAAATCTGACAGGGCGGTTTTACAGAAGTCGATCAGCAGATCAACTTCTGTACAACCTTCCTGCCCATACGTAGATCAAAATTCAGACGGTCCCTGCTGAACTGGCTGAATTTTGAACCATGTATGGGCAGCTTTAGTTTCCTTCTTCAGGCATGGTTTCATACAATTAACTAACTATATAACTAAAATAACTATAATATCATACTTACATATAAACAAGAACTGTACACATCAAAGAACACAAGTTGATTCAGTTCACAACAAACAAGGAAATTTATATGCAGAAACAAAGATACAGTCAGTGGTCCAAGGAAGAAATTTACAAATGAATCTAATCTATAAAGCAGAGGTGTGAAAGAAGCACATTTGGTCATGGCAGTACGTCCTTTTATCTGTCTGAGACCAAATGGTAAAGTACACAAAGATGACAACTTAGTCACAGTGCCACATGCTGTGGCTTTGTCCCTATTGAGGCCACTATATAGTGTGTTCGAATTCCCCACCAGAACAATGACCTACAGATCCCAAACAGGGGTCGGCAAGGTGTCCGCTCCCGGACACCAGTGTCCGACAGGGCTGCCTGTGGTGGCCGCCGCCGCCATGGACTTTTTTTTATACACTTCATGTTTTTTTTTTTTTGAAACTGTGCCATCTTGCGTCCTGACTCCTCCAAGACAGCGCAGGGAGTGTGGCGCCGCCCACTCTCCCTCGTGCAGTCTTGCGGAGTGATATGGGAGGGAGGGGCTGGTCGGCTGGCGCGCGACTTGTCAGCGGCGGAGAGGAGAGAAAGACTAGGCAGGGGACGGCGACGGTCACTCTCTCGGCCCGGCCGGGTCACGGGCGGCAGGATTCAGGAGAGTCAAAGAAGGACAGCCAGCCTCAGACAGTGTCACTGGCTGCCTGGCACACTCACTGGCATGCAGCCAGACAGAGGAGCGGAGCCGCGCCCTGGAGTGGAGGACAACAAGGAGTCCAGTCCAGAGTACATTTTTTGATGGTGAGTGTGTCAGTCAGGCTGTACATTTCACAGGGAGCCTGGGAGGGACAGGGACTGGGTGTGGTGGTCTGGCCTGCCGCCTGCCTGCCTGCCTGGGAGGGCTGGGGCTGGCTGGGCCCTGGGCACTAGTAGCACTGACTCTGACTACTAGTACCTGGCTGGCAGTCCTCCTGACTCCTGAGGCTTATAAATTTCACACTGCAGAGAGGGACAGGGTCAAATATACAGGCCTCAGGAGGACTGCCAGCCAGGTACTAGTAGTCAGAGTCAGTGCTACTACTAGTGGTGACGAAATAATTGAATTATGATGATTGTTG
>BLSH010418813.1:65419-75579 GCA_018402905.1 Glandirana rugosa
TTAAATTTTTTTTTTTTTTTTTTTTTTTTTTTTTTATATCCCCTTTTTTTGTTACGGATTGTATTTTTTTTTTTTTTTTTTTTTTTTTTTTATATCCCCTTTTTTTGTTACGGATTGTAATTGGTGAACTGTTGACCCGTGAATTTGGGGGATATTTTTTTTTTTTTTTTTTTTTTTTTTTTTTAAATTGCATTTTTTGTTCTCCTTTGCATGTCCTGTGATCTCATCTGCTGTATATCTGCATTATTTTCTGTGTCGGGAAATCTAGGGATAACCTTTCATAGAAATAAGCACTGAATCCAGTAAAACCAAAGATGGTGCTTCAATGTAATACGATGTGTGGGGTTTTTTTTTTTTTTGTCTTTAAACCATGCTCTTTTGTACAGTTGAATCAGCTGCAGTATAAGAGACCAGCCCTCGTGACTAAGCAACTAGACGTACTGTAGAACGTCATCACACTAGGGAATCTTACTGTATGTGTCCTCATTCTCTTCCTGGCTGCGTAATCTGTGCTAGTTACGCCACAGGTTTCTGAATAAAACAAATTATTTGCTTGGCTTCCCTTGCATGTAACAGTGTGTGGCACCACAGAACTTTAATGCCATGACCCGAAGTGTGAAAGACCAATTGTCACAGTAACACTGCTGGCCCACGTTTTCTTTCTTCAGCTTTTCCATCTCTTCCTGTGTCAGCAAATCTGCTTACACATAAAATCTCATGGAGTTGAGCCCTCAGAGGTAATTTTAACGACTTTCATTTCAATAAATTTAACACTCCAGTTATTTCATTTACAACACAAAGGTTCCCAGCGGTTTAAGTTTTGTGTGTAACTGAGCCAAGGGGCTAGACTATAAGATTGTAATCACTTGTAAGTGTGACATTAACCTGTTGACCGTTGTCAAGATGGGGTTCCCTCTGCCCTCTCCAGCAGTTCAGGTCTCCTGTGGTGTAAAACATTGATATCTTTCAACTTCTACTTGCTGTAGTGGTATCTATCTGAGGTTTAGGCTGCGTTCACACTACAGCGTTTTGAATCGTGGCAGACTTGTCGCGAATCTGCCCGCGATTTGACAGCGCCGAGGTGTGGATAACAAAACGTGGGACTCTCATTTGAAAAATGTCATTCATTTGACACCTCATAATGCGGTGCTGGTGTGCCGCTATTGTCGGGTGATAAAGCGCGCTGGAATCGCGGCAACCCGCATCTTTGCCTAACTATTTTTGGGCGACATGCGTCCCAAGATGCGGGTTGCCTCTGTAGTACACACAATCAGAAAATCAGATTGGAATGATGATGAAAGTATGATCTGATCTTTAGTACACAGCATTAAAGAGGTGATCACGACAGGTCGTCTGACATTATACTAAGGAACAAACATGTACATTTTTCTTGTACAATGCCAGATTGAAAGAAAATCATACCATTAGTACAGCTTTTGTCCAAAAAAATTGGAAGAATAAGATTAGGCATGCTCGGAGACGAAAGGATACATTGCATCACTTCCAGGTTGAATTTTCATAAGATGAGTAACCTTAGTTTTTGATCTGAGACTAGCATGCAAAAAGACAATCATTCATGTGGTGATCTCATTGTGTATATGAGCCTTAACAAATCCTGTTGGGTAAAATAGTTCCAATGTGTTTCAACAATGTATGTACAGTTGTGCCCATAAAGTCTTCTATACATCTGGCAGAATTTTTAAGATGCGGATCAGGGAAAGCATAAGGCCCCTTTCACACGGAGCGGGTCCACCAGCTTAGCGGGAGATGGCTCCGTTCTCCCTTGAGCTGACGGATGACAGCTCCGTCTCTGCACACTGTGCAGGGACGGTCCTGTCAGATTCCCACTGTTCTCTATGGGCAGATCGGATTAAAATGTATCCGCCTGTCTGTTTTTCATCTCATCTCATCCCATCCCATCCGCTGGACAGATGGTGGATGTATCACCCATACGTCAATTTTAGCGGATCTTAACGGATGGAATGGCAGACGGGTGTCAGTGGACGCATCTCCGCTGACATACACCTTCCCATAGAGTTCTATGGGTGGCCCGCTTGGATTTGCCTGAAAAAGGGAGAGGTGGATCTGAGCAGTCTGATCATGTGAAAAGGGCCTTAGTGAGAAGACCAAACGGGTTTATTTTTTCAAGTTTTTCAGATTACCTAATTAGTACACTGCTGCTGGTAAATGGATGTTTAGGAGCAGTTGGGCATTTTTTTTCATCTGCCCTTGAACTCTCCTCTGCCCTATCAGTACATGCACACAGGGTCGTTTCTAGGTGGTTGCGTTTAGAAGCTTTTTTTGGAAAGCAAAAAAAAATGCATTCAGGACGGATGTTCAGAGGCATTTGAAACGCCAAATGCCTGTAACAGCTTGTAAACGCGGTAACTTGTGTTTAGCAGCATTTCGTTTACAGGCGTTTTTTATTTTAAAAAAAAAAGCGCTTCTAAACGCAAACACGGCATGTAAACGCGGCTAAACTGCCTTTTTTTTTTTTTTAACGATTTCTAGCTGTCAAGTTAAATTGTTCAGGAGAGGTTACACAACGTCTGTGTACATTAAGCCTTAGGCATTGCAGAACTGTGCAATCGTTGCCCAGAGTGCTAAAGGAAATATGGTCCCGTTTAAAAAGTTTGTAAACCGAGGGGTGTGGCCGGCTGCAGACAGATGGACGCCTGGCTGCTCTCCTCTGCTCAGCCTGAAACTCCCAGCTACAAAAAAGCAGTACCCCGGCGTAGGAGCCCCCCTCGATTCTTCCTCTGAGGGGTGCCATACCGATCACCTACCATTTGGTGCTTTTTTGACGGCAGTTGAGGGACAGCGCGAGTCCCAAAGTCTTTTAGAGCGGGACCAGTGCCATCAGACTCAGACCTGCCATAGACTCCAGCCAGCAGCCATTCAACAGCCAGGAGGATGGGGGAGCGATCTCTCTCCATCTAGAGTCCAACGGGCCCCCTCTCCCTCCTGAACCCAGTGGTGCCCTGCATCATAGAAAACGAGGCACAGAGCGGCCCCCCATTCATCACTTCTTTTAGGAGAAGGCCGCCATCTTAATAACGTCACACACACCGTTCTAATCTGCTGCTATCCGGGTACGGCTTACACTGTCCCACGGACATTGCGACACCATCGGCTTCACGGCTTCCTCCCCTACCTGACTGGCTGAGTATTTCACCAATTGACAGGGAAGACTGCTACACCGCCTCCTCTGGCGAAGGCGGCCACCATCTTGCGGCCCGCTCTGATCATCCGACCTATTCCACCGCCATCTGGACGAACTTAAAACACCCACATGCCTGCAGAACTGTCATCTGCCTCCATGCAGCCTCCTCTCCCTGTCTGGCCAAGTTTTCAGCAGTTAGCCCGGGAATTTGACCCAGGAAAGCCGCATCACCGCCACCCTCAGGGAAGGCGGCCGCCATATTGCGCACATCCACGGCCCAATCTGCCATCGTCCGGGCTTGGATTAACTCGCAAAGCGGCATCACCTTCCCCTGCACCCCCGCAACCTCCTCTTCCAATCAAGCTGGATATTGACCAGATCCCCAGGAAAAAGGACGCACTAAGGCTACATCACTGCGGCCCTTTGCAAAACCGGCATACATCATGCAGCCCACTATCACGGTAGCCTTCACCTGCTATCAAAAGTGCCCTTTAAGGCTGGTCACACAGTAGGGGCAACCTTTACCCACCTGAAGGTCGCCTCTCCTTCCAGAACCACTAACCCCCTCACGTCCCTACAGTACCATACAAGGAAGTGCTCTCAAGCACTTCATAAAGAATAGCTGCTGCCATCTTGGGGCTTACTACTCTGCATGCCATTTTGTTGGTATTTAAGAGCAATCTTCTACCCAACTCCTCCTGCAAAGCCCTGCACCCCTTTCAAGTCTAGACACACATCTGTGCGCTCCTCTGTCACTCAGCCCACACAGTCTCCTGCTACGATACGCCACCAGCAAACTAAAGGGCACAGTGGTATACCCAATCCGAAAACTCCCCAACAGGGATCACATTGTCGCACATCGGACTTTTTTTTTACCAAAGACACAAAGCAACAGTCCCAAACCGGGCCTCACACAACACCACCTCCTATGTCCTCCCCTACGCCTGCAGGGCTTCAGGTCCCTCCCGCCTCTCCTGAGGAGATGGACAGATCAGAGCAATGCACCCAACCGCTCCAAGCGACCACCCCCGATAGGGGTAAAAGGGCAGCACAATCGCCAGCACTTTCCCCTCCAAATAACCTTTTTATAACAAACATCGGAGCGAGGAACAAGACAGTTCAAGCTCACATGATTCTCTAGCGGATCTTCCCACGAGCGATTAACCGGCCTCAGAACACACGTTAAATTTGATGCTTCTCACTACAGAAAGACCTCCAGAAATGTGCTTCGATCATCCATGACAATGCTTCAAACCAGAGTGGAACAAGTAGAGGAGCGTACTGACACCCTGGAAAGGCAAGTGGCAGTTCAGGCTGCTAAACAGCAAGAATCCTCAGAAGCAATCCTCCAACACGCGGATGATATAAATTATCTTCAGGCTAAAGTGGCTGACCTTGAAGATTGTTCCAGGAGGAACATAAAATTCTGGGGGAATTCATGAATCCGTTAAACCTTCAGAGCTTCATACCTCCAACAATTGTTCCTCAAGCTGATCCCGCAACTAACACAATCGGAAATGATAGACCGTGCCCACAGAATCGCAAAACCTAACTACCTTCCAGAGACCGTCCCGAGAGATGTCCTAGCTCGCATACACTTCTATCAAATCAAAGAAAAGCTCATGTCTGCAGTGCGTATGAGTAAAGCCCTTCCAGATCCTTACACCAACATTGTACTCTACACGGGCATTTCGGCAGCAATGGCCAGGAATAGAAGGGAATTTGCCCAAGTTGCCTCAGTCCTTCGAGACCACGACATACCTTTTTTAAAAATGCGGCTTTCCGGCTAAACTGATTGTCACGTACCATAATCAAGCCACGAATATCCCCCCTAAAGACGGTATGAAACGTCTGCTGAACTGGGGAGTCATCTCCTCACCACCTCTGCACCCAGAACAACAAAGATCTCAACCTCCCACCCGTGGTCGCACATCCTCGTACCAATCTCGTGGGCGAGATCAGCCTCAGTACTAATGCTTTGCTCCTCTCAGGCTCCTGCCTGTCACTATAAGCATCAAGGTACCACAACCCAACAAGCAACCCAGTTTCAGTTGAGTATCTTCTCATCCTCAGTTTTTTTTGTTCTCTCTCGGCTTCCTTTGTAACCCCCAGGTTATAGAAAAGTGCTACGCACTTTGTTAATCACACTCAGTTTCTGTTACTGGCGACTTGTGTTATTACTATTTACGCTGTTTTTTTTTTTTTTTTTTCATTATTGTGCCATCCAACTAAAGTGTAGCGCTGTTGGTTTCACATAAATTGTATTTCCCATCCACAGCTACGTACATTAACAACAGTAGCAGGTGTTCTCCTTGGTACCTCCCCCCCCCCCCCCCCCTGTTATCTATCTCTGATCTAGTTACTGAGCCATGGCCCTTAGCATAACCTCCCTAAATGTCAAAGGTCTTAACTCACCCTTCAAACGCCAACTATTTTGGAAAGAGGCATCAACCAGCAAGGCAGACATCCGCCCAAGAGACACATTTTACTGCATCTAAGCAGCCCAACTGCAGTCAAATTTCCTCTTTGCTTTATGGCAAATGCGCCTAAGAAAAAAGTCTTAATAGCTATCAGCTCCTTGGTGGCATTTAAATTATTACACTCCGAAATTGACCCATTAAGACGATATGTTATCCTACATGCCGCCTTTAATGACCGAACGCTGACCTTGGTCAATATTTACACCCCTAACACTCACCAGGAACAATTCTACCAGACAATCGTAGGCAAATTAGCACCCTTTAGACAACATCCCCTCATTATCTGTGGGGATTTTAATCAAGTAGTAGACACTACCTTAGACTCCTCCAACCCCTTGCGGAAACAAACGGCTGTCCTTTCAAATTTCCTCTCCTCTGAAGAACTGTACAATCCATGGCAGTGTCTACATGGTACTGAGAAGGACTTTACCTTTTCACACACATAAAGCTTATTCCAGGATTGACATGTTTCTGCTAGATAAAATCACACTTCAAGCAGTGCAGGAGGCCACGATTGGCAATATCACGTGGTCCGATCATGCCCCAATTTCACTCAGTGTTTCCCCCAGATTACGTACCTACAGGCAAAAGGTGGAGACTGAACACCTCCCTACTGACTAATCCAAACTACCAGAGACCTGTTGAATCTGCAATCAAAGATTACTTCCACCATAATGCCTATTCTGTTGCAAACCCATTTATATGCTGGAATGCCCACAAGGCCGTGATTAGAGGTCGTCTTATAAAGTTTGGAGCCCAGGAAACCAAGAAACGCAATGCCACCGCTACCAAGTTCTTAGAACAAATTGCCGCCCTCGAGAAAGCACATAAGGCTAAACCATCTCCCTCCTTGGAACAGGATTTAAATAATGTTAGGAAGTCCGAGTGACCACCTACATTCCAATTTTGATCTAGCCCTGAAAAGATTGAAACTGAATTTTTACTACCACAACAAACCGGGGGCCCACCTTGCAAAGCAACAAAAGGCACTTGGTACACGCAAAGATCCCATACCTGCTCTCTACAGACCAGACTCGCCTCTCTAACCCTAAAGATATAGCTGACCTTTAGTCAATTCTACGCCAAACTATACAATATAGCCTCTTTGGTAGAAACTGATGCGCCCACCCCAAGTGATATAGCACGCTTCCTGGATCACCTAAGGTTACCCTCCCTCACCCAAGAGCAGCTTATAAATATTTCAAAACCCTTCACTGAATTAGAGCTCAAGAGTGCAATAGTCTCCTTGCCACTCCATAAAGCTCTGGGTCCGGATGGTCTTTGTAAAGAATATTATAAACCATTTACAAACACACTGAACCCATTCCTCTGCCAAGCATTTAACCACACATTACAGACTGGCTCCATTCCGGCAGAAGCTCTGGAAGCCACCATTCCTAAACCAGGCAAACCGACAGATGACCCAGCCAGTTATAGGCCAATTTCACTGCTAAACACAGATACAAAGCTTTTTGCCAAACTCCTTGCATCCCGCATAGCCACTGTAATCCCCCAACTAGTTCATCCAGATCAAGTTGGATTTATGAACGGGAGGCAGGCATCAGGTGGCACCAGGAGGTATATCGACCTACTTCAGTGTGTGGAGCACAGTCGAACGCCTTCTCTGTTAATCTCTTTAGATGCGGAGAAGGCGTTCAGCAGAGTTGACTGGAACTTCCTACAGGCAGGCCTGTTAAAATTTGGCTTCTCTAGGCCTTTGCTTAAGGCCTTAATGGCTCTATGGTCTGCTCCATCTGCCAGGGTAATTTAATTTGGGTATCGTCTCAGAACCTGACCCATTCTCAAACGGCACAACGCAGGGGTGCCCCCTTTCACCGCTAATCTAATCTTTTCACTTATCATGGAACCTCTAGCACTCTCCATACGCTCCAATGACTTAAAGGCATCTCCATTGACGTATATGTCACAATCTGTTTATGTGCGGATGATGTGATTATATCCATCACTGAACCTCAGCTATCGCTCCACATCTTCCCCAAACGCTGGATCTTTTTAGTAGGGCTTCTCTATACAAAATCAATTAGTCTGCCATAATAGGTGTTTAGACCCTAAAACTAAACATTACCTCACCAAATTGACGTCTTTTTCCTGGGCCCCAAACTCCATACTTCCCTACCCGGGTATCTTTCTAACCTCGCCTTCCTCCCATTTGCTACCACTAAACTATGCTGAACTATTGAGCAAACTACAAAAACTATACAAGACCTAAAACATGTGCAGACCTCTTGGGGAGGATGCATCGCTCTTTCCAAAATGTTTCTGTTGCCACATATTCTTTACTGCTTTCGGACACTACCGATACCTTTTCTCCGCTCTCAACTAGACAAATTACAAGCGACAGTATCCTCCTTCATATGGAATGGTAGGCATCCTAGGCTTAAGAGTGACCCTATGTTCTTCAATTGCCTCTGGAGGCATGGGTGCACCCATCCTGGAACAAGCTAAAAGCTGGTGGTCTCCAGAGACCATTCCCATGGCTACAAATCGAGCACTCAATCCTAGCAACCAATCCTAAACAAACTCTCTCATCATTGCTGGTACAAAACCAGAAGCACCATAGTTTTCTTTATACTGTCAATGCTACCATCAGAACATGGCATTCTATCTTACAAATGTTGGGTGGATTATCACCTAACGTTTCGTTAACCAATTGGTTAAAGGCCTGTATCATCTCATTGGATCACTTGTATGACAACGCCACGCTCCTTTCCTTCCAACAACTGAGGGATACATTTCGGATACCTGCCAAGGACCTATTCAAGTAACTTAGTTTGCTCTCTTCTTTCTAAATCTACCTGGTCAAAGAATCCCCTGTTGTGGCACGCACTGTTTTCATTACAATACCGACGCCACAGAAAAAGGCATATCTTACTATTATAAACTGACTGGCAACCCATCCGCCAATAAATCCTACGCTATGTTGAAATGGGAACACCAACTCCATCACACATCTACACAGCAGCAATGGCTCCTAGCGCTGCACCGCCCCTTGAAATTCTCCAAATGCCTCAACCACTGGGAAGGAGTACAAAAAATATTCCACAATTGGCATCTCACCCCTATCAAGCTCGCCAAGATGTACTCTTCAGCCACAGACAACTGCTGGAGGGCTTGTGGCCAAAGGGGAACAAGTATGCATATTTGGTTGTGTCCTAAACTGTCCTCCCTGTGGCAGAGTATCAGCAAATTACTATCTGATATGTTCCACAGACCAATAACTCTCTCCCCGCAACTGATCTTGTTTGGGTTAGACTTTGATTCCTGGCCTGCACCTTCTCACACCCCACTGACCCATATACTCATTGCCATTAGACTTTCCATCGCCAGAAAATGGAAAGCCCCAGAACCTCCTTCTATATTCATTGTCCTCTCTGAATGACCAAGGGATCATGGAATACATGTTTGCTAAGGCTCATCTACAAATCCCGCTGTATCAAAAGAAATGGGTTCTCTAGATAGAACACCCCATGTGCACACTATCAGTCTGAGCAACTACTTCTTGGGAGCTACTGATGCACGTGAACCCAACCTGTTATCCCTTTGCTAGTTGTGATTTGCACTGACTTTGTCATATGCACCTGCTGTTCAGTGGGATGTGGGGGAGCCATCCCCCCCACGCCTCCCACCCTCTTTTTTTATATACTAACTGTGTTTTAAACCTATACCCCGTTGATTCTTGGCCACCACTAAGTTTGGGTAAAGCTACGCATCAACGGATTACCAAACTTTACTTAAGATGTATTTAGATATGATCAATACCCGCTGTATCTGTTTCGCATGTTTTTTGTATGTATGTTGAAATACTCAATAAAAATTATTGAATCAAAAAAAAAAAGTTTGCGAACCCTGAGATTTTAATCTGGAGTATTACTCCTTTTTAGCCTTAATGACTGCTTACGGACTTTAGCGATAGTTGTGAATGGGGCTCTTTATTTGCTCCTGTGGTAAAGCTGTCAGTCCTGGGTAAAAAGCCTCACGGTAATGTAAATTCTTTGGTTGTCCAGCATCAGCAGCTTGTCAGATTTTACCATAGTGGGTTAGGGATGTTGCCAGTAGATTGTGATGGCTGCTTCAGGCCTTTCACCTAAAAAGAATGACTAGTTCTTATATTTAGGATCACTATCATACTGTAAAGCCCAAGGGCTTCCCTGGCTGGCAAGTTTTAAGGCTGGCCGCAGGCTAGCCTGTATTTGTGGGAGGAGTCTGGAGTATATAATGCTCCATTCTCCTCCCTGGCAGCGTCGGCTCGCTCATTGGTCTCCCGATGTCTGTGTCAGTGGATACGAGGCGTCATTTCCGGTCCTATAGCGAGGACTTCCGGTGGCGCGGCTTTTCGAAGCGCAGGGAGGTCGGACTCGGAGCCACTTCAGCTCGCTGGATTTCGGAAGTGGGGAGATGCTAGGGGCCACAGGGGTGGGGGGGGGGGCGGCATCGCCTTCGCAGGGCCGGGCGATACGGGACATATGTTTTTTTACTCCTCAGATGCTTGGGTAGGG
>BLSH010418813.1:90587-103195 GCA_018402905.1 Glandirana rugosa
GTGTCGCTAAAACTTCTATGGACGTGATGAAACCACACTGAAACTAGGTCTCGCATTTAGACCTAGTTTCGGTGCGGTTTTCGACGTAGTCAGCGTGACCTTTAACACGCTGAACTCTACGTGATTACACTTACCTCGGAGTAAGTATGCCTCTAGTTTCATCAATGGAAACTAAACGTACACAGTAGTGGTTAATGGGAGATAATTGGGAATCGATATGGGTTGGTCGAGATTAATTCGGTGGTTTTTTTTTTTTTTTTTTAGAAGGGTGTCCGAGTTTTTTATAAATCCCGATCTCAGTGTGAAAGTGCGACACGACATAATAATTGGCTGAATCTTTAAAATGACCATGTGTGATAATACAGCACAGCGTGAAAGTGTGACTCTAGCCCTAAATATTTTTTGAGCCTGTGGGAAGATTTTTTTTTTTTTTTTTTGGTGGCTTAATTAGAGCTGGTTGGGTATAGCTAAGGGTTAATAGAGGGTAATTGGTGATGACACATGCAAATCAAAGGTAACTACTTTGATCTCCGTATGAATGAGGCTCCATTCACATTAGTGCATCTCAAGTCGCACAATTTCCAGTGCGACTGATGCAGCTTTTGGCGTGGCTTTGATCCAGATTTACGCTCTGGATCAAAGTCACACCAAAGTAGTGCAGGTATCTTCAAAATCGCTGTGCCTTTTAGGTTGCACCTATCTGAACAGGAGCCCTTCCAAACATCGGGCTGAAACTTATGTCCAAAGTCGCACAAGTGTGTATGGGACCTGAGATGAGAGTGAATACAAATGATAGTTGTATTTTTTTTTCATGAATCCCCTTGCTCAAGAACACTGCTCCCAGGCTCCCTGTTTGATGGCGGCTCTGTCTACAAGTCCCAGCTGACATTTTAACACCTGGCAACTGGGAGAGGAACAGGGATGCTCCTCTGCTACACAGTACCAGGAGCAGCTGAAGAGAACAAGCAAAAGTTTGTGGCTGAACCATTCACTCTCTGGATATACTGCAAAAAATGCAAAGGCCTCAATAGCTAAGGATAAGGTCACCTTTTTAAAAAGTAAATGCAAGTGTGTGGGGTTTTTTTTCCCCAGACCTGTAAAGTGTTGTCTCCACGATCAGAAGTTTGTGGTAGCAATGCCAGGACCCTGCATAGCATCAGTACACTGCATGCCCGTACCTCTGATTATGGGCAAGCAGTTAAAGAATTGCAGGAAGAATCAACTACGTGAGTGCTCACCAGTGCCCTCGCAGTTCGTTGAGAACTACAAGCCATTGGCCGACAGTACTTGTAGTTGATTAATTCACAGAACTGTGAATGGATAACTTTGTCGTGTGGGCAAACTTAAAGGATTAGCAGGTGCTACTTTTGCATAGTTATCTCTACAGTAACACACTGGGATTGATTTACTAAAGCTGGAGAGTGCAAAAAACGGTGCAGCTGTGCATGCTAGCCAATCAGCTTCTAACTTCAGCTTGTTCAATCAAGCTTTGATGATAAAACCTTGAAGCTGATTGGTTTCTGTGCAGAGCTGCACCCAATTTTGCACTTTCAAGCTTTAGTAAAACAACCCCGCAATGTCTTTAAACTTTTTTTTTTTCTCCCCTCAACCAGTTTGCTTAAATTTTATTTTATTTTATTTTTTTTTTCCTCCACAGGTTTTGGTCTTGCTTTCAACTTAAATCCAGCTCTAACAATGATTGGCAAATACTTCTTCAAGAAAAGACCAATTGCTAATGGCTTGGCAATGGCAGGCAGTCCTGTATTTTTGTCAACGCTTGCACCTTTAAACCAATACTTCTACAGTATCTTTGGTTGGAGAGGAAGCTTTTTGATCCTGGGAGGACTTCTTCTCAATTGTTGCGTTGCAGGCTCCTTGATGCGCCCTATTGGACCAAAGCCCGATGATTTGAAAAAGAAAGTAACTAAGGAAGTTTTGGAGGAAGCTGGAAAGTGCAACTCAAAAGAAGATAAGGATGCCAACAAAGACCTTATTGATGGCACAGCAAAAACAAAACCAACTTGCTATCAGACAATTAACAAGTTTTTGGATTTATCACTTTTTACTCATAGAGGATTCTTGATCTATCTGTCTGGACATACAATCATGTTCTTTGGACTCTTTGCACCTTTAGTCTTTCTTAGTAACTATGCAAAAAGCAAACAGATTTCTCCAGAGCGTGCTGCCTTTTTGCTTTCAATCCTTGCCTTTGTAGATATGGTTGCAAGGCCTTCTATGGGGATTGTGGCAAATACCAAGTTGGTGAGACCTAAGGTGCAATATTTCTTTGCTGTGGCTGTGCTCCTTAATGGAGTATGCCACCTGTTGGCACCTTTATCAGTTGATTATACTGGTTTTGCAATCTATGCTGCATTCTTTGGCTTTGCTTTTGGCTGGCTTAGCTCTGTCCTTTTTGAAACCTTAATGGATTTGGTTGGTGCACAGAGATTTTCCAGTGCTGTTGGACTGGTGACAATTGTGGAATGTTGCCCTGTTCTTCTTGGGCCACCCCTCTTAGGTAAGATTGATGATGTTTTAGATACTTTTATATTAAGACCTATAAAAACTTTTTCATGCTTTAAACCTTTAGCTGCCACATGTTTAAAAAATCATTTTAGGCCTGAAGATTACACAAAACCCCCAAACATATATTTCCTGAAAGACACCCTAGAGAATAAAATGGTGGTAGGTCTAGGAAACGCAAAATTGCGACAAAAACCACACGAACGTGAATTTTTGGGCAAACCAATGCACTAAATTACCCAAATTTTTTGGTAAAATATTAAAGACGAGGTTGCGCGGAGTAAATACCCAACATGCCTAACTTTAAATTTTTGTGCGCCCTGTGAAATGGTGTCAAACTTCAGTACCCTATATTTTCTATAGGCGACGCATCAGAAGCCCCCTATAGGAAATTGGTACAGGGGCATGTGGGATTATGGCTGTGCCAAAGACAGTGGTGCACCGAAAGGAAATTTTGGGTGCAGAAACTGAAAATACACAAAGCCTAAAATTAGTTTTTAAAAAAAAAATTATATTTTATATACAATTGTCATATGCAGCCTACCTGTGCCTGGGCACTGACAGGTGGTACTGAGTGGCACTGACGGGCGGCACTGTATTGAAGCACTGATTGGTGACCCTGGCACTGACAGGTGGCACTGGATGGTGTTGGCACTGACAGGTGGCACTGGATTGTACTGGCAGGTGGCACTGACAGGCAGCGCTAGATGGTATTGGCAAGTGGCACTGGCAGGTGGCCCTGGATGGTACTGGCAGGTGGCACTGGCAGAAGAGATTAGAAGATTCACAATGCAGAGCGCGCTGCTTGTACGAGCCGCTCCAGTTGCTAGAGGTTATGATATATGTAATGAAGGCAATATTACCATCCATGCATTGTTTTTTAATCATGTACATTTGTCATTTTATCATTGTATGAAAATTTGTTATATTTTATTTATCTTTTTAGGGATGCACCGAAGTTTCGTCAGGTAAACATTCTGGGCGTTTTTGGCCAAAATCTGTGGTGTTTTCAGCCGAAACAAAAAAAACAAAAAAAAAACGAGCAGATACCGAATAGGGGGCAGGGAACTGTCCATTGCGGGGGTATGTGAAGATTCACAGTGCACTACTTGTGCGAGCCACTCTGTGCATGAAACTGTCAGCTAATTACACTGGAATGCAGAGAGCTGTCAGATTTTCACGCTGAGATCGGAGGTGGTGGGACTGAGCAGCTAACACCCGCCCAGCACCTGTCCCATTTGGCTGGTGTTTAATAGCTGTTTGATCCCGCCCACGTCCCGACATCAACTTGAAGATCTGACAGATTTCTCTGCATTCAGTGTAATTGGCTGACAGTTTCATGCACAGAGTGGCTCGTACAAGTAGCACACTCTGTGCATTGTGAATCTTCACATACCCCCGCAATGGACGGTTCCCTGCCCCCTATTCGGTATCTGCCCGTGTTTGTTTTTTTTGTTTTGTTTCGGCTGAAAACACCAGTGTTTGGCCGAAACACGCCCAGAATTTTTGCCTGATGAAACTTTGGTGCATCCCTAAAAAGATAAAGAATAAAATATAACAAATTTTCATACATTGATAAAATGACAAATGTACAAGATTAAAAAACAATGCATGGATGGTAATATTGCCTTCATTACATATATATCACCTCTAGCAACTGAATGGCGAGCTTTAATGTGTATAGTAATTTCTAGCAGCTGGTATGGTGAGCGGTAATGTGTAGTAACCTCTAGCAACCCTTCAAATATTTTTTAAAAACGATCAGTGTCATTTTTCAGCCTAGTGCATCCTTCATTCTCGGTTTCGGCACCAAAATTTCCATTCGGTGCACCACTATGTAAACCCCCCCCCCCCCCCGCCAAAGTACGGACCTGGTGGTAAAAGGGCTATTTTAAACATCCCATGTCCCAAAAGTAACTTACAGTCATTTTTTAAATGTCCACCCATGGATCCAAGATTTTGGATTTAAGTTTGCCTTTATTTAGTTGAAATTCAATAGCAGTAAATATACAAATTCCTCCACACAGTGAAAGAAACTTCTATGTTGAAAAACTATATCCATGAAAAGTCAGTGAGTCAGAGAAAGAGAGAATCTAGAAGTCGGGTGATACCCCAGGCTTCTGAGGGGATCCAAAAGGCCTTAAAGTAAAACAATGGAAGGATAACTTTATGAAGCTGCACAGATTTGTATTATCTACTGGGACCCCTTGGCTGCATAGGCTTTTTTTTTTTTTTTTTGATTAAAGGTGAACTTTTTCTAGCGTGTTGGCTAGAGTTTGGCTAACAGTTTGTAAGTGCATCTAAATCTGCTAGTACATTTAGTACTCTTCTCTCCCCAGGTTAACAGTGCTGCTGTCAAAAAGTTTGTTCTTCCTTTCAGTGCACACATCCTAAGACAGGAAGTGTCTGACTGGATCACCAAGTGAAAATAAAGGGGAAAGCTTAAAATAACAAATCTAATGCAGCCACAGCATGTAAGGATTGTTGTAATACAAGGTTTAATACTTGTCACAGGCTTACGTTGCCTGCTTTTTCTGCCCCTGTCCCTATTCATACCATACTATAGCTTCCACCAACAAAAAGCTTAATCTATGGAGGAGGTGAAGTTATTAGTTTCTTTAAATGGAAGAAGAGGGTGAAAAGCCTGGACAGTTTTCACTAGAGGTCAACTGATCGGCCGGCCGTTATATTTTTAATTAATCAGCATCAGCCTATTGTGCTGCAAGTTAGGCTGATTTAATTAACTGTTTACACAGGAGCGATCCGACTTGTGAGACGACTGAGCCGCCCTGCACAGCATAACTTCTGTAATAGAAGTCAATGCAAGTCACCTGAAGTCTCCCCCAAAGTCGTACAAGAACCTTTTTCTAAGTCGGAGCAACTTGAGTTACTCTTATTAGAACAGTTCCATTGCAATGCATGGTGACTTGTCAGGTGACTCAAGTCGCAGCAGTGTGAACCGGCTCTAATAGGCAGGCGCATCTGTAGGCGGCTAAGTGTTTGATTTTATGAGATGAAGGGGAAAAAAAATTAAAATCTGCCTAACCAGTTGGTCCAAAAAAAGGCATCGTATATCAGCCGACCTCATTTCTAAATATCGGCTAGAGAGAAACCCACATCGATCTCCCTAATGTTTTTACCACTCTTGAGGGGCATTCATGGGATCCCACTGCTCTAGTAACCTGCACAACATTGGCTGATTACTGGTTGTGGGGGAGAGGCGTTCAGAGGACTTCAGATTACAACTAAACCATCAGCCATCAGCACAAGGAACACTTCACATTGGTGGCATGAATGATCCCTTGTGCTGTTGGTGGTTTTTATTTATTATTTTTTTTGATTATAAACTTTGGCTTTAAGATGAATGGAGTTTTGTGCACTGTTTGCATGTTAAATCGGGATCTTTTTGCATGCTAGTTGTATGTGAAGAATGGCTCTAGTATGCCAACACTATGGTAGAATAAACTAGACATTGTGCATACTGTAAATACCATTTAGCATGCAAATTAAATTACATTTTATTTTTTCCCCAGGCAAATTAAATGACATGTATGGAGACTACAAGTATACTTACCAAGCTTGTGGAATAGTACTCATCGTAGCGTCAGTTTACCTGATTATTGGGATGACTATCCATTACAGACTTCTTGCAAAAGAGCAGAAAGCAGAGGAGAAAAAGAGGAGCCAGGAAGCAAATGGCGGCGAAGCAGAACACAAAGTGAACAATGAACTCTCAGTCCTTCCTCAGAATTCAGATAATGTTGTAAGAGAAGAGGAAAGTAACATATAGGACAATTTTTTTTTTTTTTTTTTTTTCCCCTCAAGAGTGCTGGGTGGTAGCCATCAACAGGATGACACTGATATTTCACACTTGCCCGATATTAGCATATAATTCTATTTTTAAAGCCTTATTTTGAAGCACGTGTTTTTTTATTTTTTTTGGTTTTTTTTTTGTTTTTTTTCTTTAACTTAAACATTTCATCAGACAGAAACTAAACATTGCTTATTTTTAATTTTTTTGATTTTAATTCTTCAGTTCTATGAATGTTTAAAACATGTGCCTTATTCACACAATCTGTTCAGCTTCCCCTTTTTTAAACTTCTCAAAGTTTGGCTGCTTTTATTCATGTAGTTTTCTGACTGCTGCGACAAGCAGTGGCTACCTGTTTGAAGGTTTTATCGAACAGGAACAAGTGGACAGTACAAACCCCATCCATACTACGAAACGCTTGGATTCTGTCTTCCAAGGACTTCACAGGATAAGATACAGATGCTGCTGTGCTGCTACATTGGAATGAACATCCTTCCCCTGAGGGTGTACTTTTTTTTTTACTCCTCGGGTCCAGAGGACATGTTTCAAGCTTTGATTATAGTAGAAAAGGCTGATATATATTAGAATATTTTTTAAAGCTTCTGTAATGGGGATGTTGTGTGGATTTGTTAAATCTGTGCAGATGTGATGGGCACTTCAGTATTAAATCTTTCACTGCCAGAGAAGGCTGTGGATATCTCTTAAAGCTCTTCCAGCAATTCTAAAGAGGTCAACTCCTTATCATAATTTTCTAAAGTTGGGCATGCTGAACATTTGTTAGTTGCTTAGTCCATAGCAAATGCTACTTTGTTAAAGTCTATGTAAACTTTAATGTTTAACTTTTTTTCTTGGCTGCTCCCATTTGCTCTTTTGAAAGTGATTTGTTATGGCTGTTCAGTAAGTGCAAAAATACCTCTTGGTTTTACTAGAAATCTTGTTGACCACACATGCTTTGACGTTTAGAGCCATTTTGTCATGTCATAAAGACAAGTGTATTATACTTCTTGCATACCAACAGTTTATTTTTCTGTATTTGCAGTGTATTTAAAGGGATAGAACATAGGGAAATGTGGTATCCAAAACTTTTTTTTTTTTTTAAATTTCGTTAATTTTGTTGTGCAGAATCCTACTATTTAAATACAGGTCTTGCCTTAATATTAGAGTGGCAGCCAAACTTAAGAAACAGGGGAAGTTTTTAGCACCTCATAAGACTTTTTTTCCTGTGTCCCCATTGGTGCAGTTTCTCCCTACATCCTATCCCAGAGGCACAATAAAAAAATAGTGATGGGAAAAGAGCAACAGTCCATTAAACAGTCTGCTGCCTGTACCCACACTGGAGACATCCCATTCCTTCTGTACCAGTGAAACAAGGAGTTCAAATAGCAGTAAAAAAAAAAAAAAAATTAACCATTTCCTTTGCCATCTGAAATGTAAAATAAAAAATGTTTGGCCAATATTTAAGCAAATTATGTTAAAGGCAACATGATATGCAGATGTGTAGCCCAAGCTAAAGCTGACCATACATACATATGCTGAATAAGAACATCTATTGAATTTTTTTTCACCCACACAAGCTGCATGGATGAAGAAATATCCACTACATGGCTCAGTTGATTTCTAAATCTGCCAGGTGGTGCTTGCACGGCCACCCATGGCTAGAATTTTGACTGGTTCAGTGGGACTTGCCTGAATTTTGAGCAGTCTTGTGGCAGCATTAGTGTATGGTGTCCTAATACCTCAAGATGATTGTTATTGAAGCCACTAATGGTGGTCTGACATGGTCATTAGTGAGTGTGAAATTCAACTCCATCCAGACAAATTGCTCTTTCTGTCTTTTCAATACTGATGATGTTCATATGGAAGAATCTTGAATGCCCTGCTTATTTGACCAACCAGTAGTGACTGATTTCCAAGATGTAAGTCAGGACAGTTGTATTGGCGGTTTCACTTTAAGGTGATACGTTTTCAACATACTCTATCAAGTTTTCTCAGTCAAATTCTGCTTTCAGTAGATTGTTACATGTAAGCTAGTCACCGCCCGTAAAGGTGCTGTTTTAAGACTATAGCTATCATGATTCCCTACCTCCACTATACAACACACCTCGCTTTTTTTTTTTTTTTTTAATAGTTTGAAGGATTAGAAACTCTGTAAGGCTTGTATTTTGTGTCATTGGGGATAGTTCTGGCAATTTCCTTCTATTTTGCGAACATCTCAACTCACACAAAGGATATCGCTAGGACAGGAAATGAGATGACCTAAACGGCAAAAAAAAAAAAAATCCTGATTGGAGGTTCCCAATTCTTGCCTGCTGTATCGAATGTAAAAAAAAAAAAAAAATGGTAGTTGGGCTATATCTCTATCTGGCCTGCTAGCTTGTACTATTGCTACCTCTTTTTTTTAATTGGTGTTTTGCTGGTCTTGTAGTTTTATAATGTCAAAAGTTTTATTTTTTTAAATATGCTTCACCTCCATATGAAATGAAGCCTCCTCTGCCTTGATGATCTGCAAAGGTAAACCACTTTACCGCCAAAGTAGCAGACCACTGGCAACAAAATGAATGAAACGTTCCTGTTTGATATGGGCCCACATGAAGGTTGTACTGTATGTAACTTGTTTTCAAATAAAAATGTTACTTTTATTTAACTTTGGCCTTTTTTATCTTTCAGTGAAAACAAAATTACTTTGTAAAGTGGGGTATGCACTATAAGAAAATCGGGCCAACGATCATCCGATTTTCCTCGTTTCACAGCAAATCGGAACCGATGAACGAAAATTATCGTACGACAAAGGCTTTTTTTTTTTTTTTGTACGAAAGTTGGTACACATTAACCACTTTAGCCCTGGAAGGATTTTCACATTAGGACCAGAGCACTCTTTCGATTCGTCACTGTGTCGCTTTAACTGACAATTGCGCGGTCATGCAACAATGTACCCAAATTAAATTGGCGTCCTTTTTTTTTCCACAAATAGAGATTTCTTTCGGTGGTACTTGATCACCTCTGCGTCACTTAGTCACCGCTATAAGCAAAAAAATCTATTTCTTTAAATTTGCTAAGATGCATATCCTAAAAAAAAAAAAAACAAATTCATCAGTTTTGGGCAATATACAGTCAGGTCCATAAATATTGGGACATTGACACAATTCAAATCGTTTTGGCTCTATACACCACCACAATGGATTTGAAATGAAACAAACAAGATGTGCCTTAACTGCAGACTTTCAGCTTTAATTTGAGGGTATTTACATCCAAATCAGGTGAACGGCTTAGGAATTACAACAGTTTGTATATGTGCCTCCCACTTTTTAAGGGACCAAAAGTAATTGGACAGATTAACATAAATCAAACTTTCACTTTTCAATACTTGGTTGCAAATCCTTTGCAGTCAATTACAGCCTGACATCTGGAATGCATAGACCTCGCCAGATGCTGTGTTTCATCCCTGGTGATGCTCTGCCAGGCCTCTGCTGCAACTGTCTTCAGTTCCTGCTGGTTCTTGGGGCATTTTTCCTTCAGTTTTGTCTTCAGCAAGTGAAACGCATGCTCAATCGGATTCAGGTCAGGTGATTGACTTGGCCATTGCATAACATTCCACTTCTTTCCCTTAAACTCTTCGGTTACTTTCGCAGTATGCTTCGGGTCATTGTCCATCTGCACTGTGAAGCTCTGTCCAATGAGTTCTGAAGCATTTGGCTGAATATGAGCAGATAATATTGCCCGAAACACTTCAGAATTCATCCTGCTGTTTTGTCAGCAGTCGCATCATCCATAAATACAAGAGAACCAGTTCCATTGGCAGCCATACATGCCCACACCATGACACTACCACCACCATACTTCACTGATGAGGTGGTATGCTTTGGATCATGAGCAGTTCCTTTCCTTCTCCATACTCTTCTCTTCACTCTGGTACAAGTTGATCTTGGTCTCATCTGTCCATAGGATGTTCTTCCAGAACTGTGAAGGCTTTTTTAGATGATGTTTGGCAAACTGTAATCTGGCCTTCCTGTTTTTGAGGCTCACCCATTGTTTACATCTTGTGGTAAACCCTCTATATTCACTCTGGTGAAGTCTTCTATTGATTGTTGACTTTGACAAACATACACCTACCTCCTGGAGAGTGTTCTTGATCTGGCCAACTGTTGTGAAGGGCGTTTTCTTCACCAGGGAAAGAATTCTTCAGTCATCCACCACAGTATTCTGTGGTCTTCAGGTGTTGCTGAGCTCACTGGTGTGTTCTTTCTTTTTAAGGATGTTCCAAACGGCAAAAACATTAGGTGTTGCCAAATCAACTATGTTTCTGATGGGTTCGATTCGTTTTTTCAGCCTCATGATGGCTTGCTTTGCTGACAGTGACAGCTCTTTGGATCTCATATTGAGAGTTGACAGCAACTGATTTCAAATGCAAATGGCACACTTGAAATTCTTTGAACGAAAATGTTCATCTGATTTTTTTTTAGTGTGGACAAGCCTTAAGGCTAGTCTCAGGCAAGTGTGGGACAGGCATAATTGCAAGGGAGTTGAGCTTGTATTCAGCCTTTTTAGGCTACCTTCAGACCTATGCCTTGCTGCTATGTATGTTTTATGACAACTGTAACACAAGGCACTCTGTACAAAAAGCACGGGATACATTTGAATATGAGTATATGGTACTACAGGCACATATCAGGGATATGAAATGTTGGTTTAAGATATTCTTTAACTAGATTTTACGTCTTCTTCAGTTAACACTTCACCTTCAAATACAATGGAATCAGTGCAAACTTGGTCAAAGCTTGGGTCTTGTACCCAGAATCCACACTGGGGAGACAACCTGTAATGTTGCTTCAGGTACTGGATCATGCTTGGGCACTTGGTGCAATGATTTTAGTTAGCTGCAGGGTGCTTTACAGATTCATGATCATGCTCTGTGGAACCCTATATGGGCAGGTAAGACTTGGTCACCCTCTGAATTGGGCTGTTAATGTAGCCACACAGCAATTATGAGTTCTAATTCTTCCATTGGTTGCTTCGCGGTCTGTGGATTCTGAATAGTATGAGTTTTATATAGTAAAAAAAAAAAAAGAAACCCAAGAATGTTTGAAATGTGTTCACTTACTGTTTACACTTTTTCCAGCTCCGTTCTGAGTTTCACCATAGATCACAGCCACTTCTGCCATGAGTCCTTTTATATGGTACACTGTGAGAGGAAGGGGGGTTCTTCGTGTCTGCTTTGCCACAAGGACTTTGCTACAGGATGGTTGACACGCTTACCCCATTTCCTTACCCTACCCCGTGAGTACCCCACAGAGGAATATCCTCACTGATGCCCGTTGCAGAAACCAGGTGTAGGGGAACCATGGCAAAAGCTCAGGCAAACATTCCCTCTACCGATGGTCTATGAAACACCCAAACTGCTCAGTGATACTGCATCTCTTGAACTGGAGCAGGACCCTATTTTAACACCAGGCTGCATGTAATTCTAGCTCTCATAACAAACAGCCTACCTAAGGCAGGCTTTGCTACGACCATGTCACAATTTCTCTAACAATGAACGGCTTTGATACAGCCCATCACTGTCTAGGAGGATTCACAAGCACCGTGGCAATCTGACTGGAAGTGGGGCAGTGGGTACCTGTCAAAATCAAGTACCCACTATCCCTCAAAAGTTTTCAAATGCAGGTCTGAGCTGTGGGCCTCATGGTAACTTTTGATGTGTTTGCCTGAGTCCATTCAAGGCTCTCTGCCTCCCTATGTGTCAATCCAGCAAAGCCTAGTGGATTTCTAACCCAGTTTTGACAATGGGGATGTCCTTTAATCCATAGTGTTAACAGCTGCCAGCCACTTGGGGTGGGGATGTGTTCTAATCTCACTGTTCAAGGAACATGACGGAAATCCCCGGGTTAAACAAGACATTCTCAGATTACTAGGAGGAAACCATTGGCCATTTCCAAATAATATTGGACCAGTTCAGGGCCCCCTGTTCCATACTGCTGCTCTCTGGCTTTTAACTGTATGGCTGTTGAATCCCAGGTCTTGAAGGACATAGTCTCTGATTCTGTCATTACCACCTTGCTGAAAGTAAGAAAAGCCACTTTCAGGCTGGGTTCATACCTGTGCGATCATGGCTGTGCAGATCACATGCGATACAAATTGAGCCATACAAACTGGCTGAGATTGCATCGCATTTGCACCAAAATGGTGCAGGACCCCCCCCCCCCCCCTTTTTTTTTTTTTTTGTCTGCACTGGAAATGGATCACATGGATGGTTGCACCTTTGTGATCCGATTCTTGC
>BLSH010418813.1:103205-122558 GCA_018402905.1 Glandirana rugosa
TAATCTGTTTCCTCCTAAAGGTCCATACTAGTATATAGACTCAGGGCCAAGTGTGGGGTGTCATTAACTTCACTTTGGTTCACACTGAGATCTGCAAACTGCTGGGGGTGTCAGTGTGCGATGCGGGAACCGGCACTGAATTGCAGGGTTTCCCGCATTGCACCAGTGTGAACCGGGACTCAGATATATGATCATACCTGGAAATCCTCCTTTGTCTAATGCTTTGTCTAATGTGAACACGTGTGATTTCTGTGTGTCATATTCCGCCATTCGGCAATTCATGCAATCAGGACCAGAATATACGCTTAAGGGACATGTTTTGAGCCTTTCCATTAATTTCTAAAAACCTGTAGCTTAAAGCGGAGTTCCACCCAAAAGTGGAAGTTCGGCTTCAAGTGCTGGTGACCCCCTGACATGCCACAATTGGCATGTCATTTTTTTTTTTTTTTTTTAGGGGGGGGTACTTTTCACAGGTACCTAGCTCCCACTACCTCTTCTGTGGTGCCAAGCGGGAGTTCACTTCTCCCTGCAATCTTCGACATGTCACAGGTCCCAGAAGATTGCCCGGCCATTCAGATTGTGCTGCGTGGCTCGCCCGGCTATGAAGCCACAGCAGGGTGCCCACACTTGCAATGCCAGCAGAGGGGAAAAGGAGCATGGTTTTGGCCAATCGTCGCGCTGCTGGAGACTGTGGCACAGGTAAGTGTCAAGTCATCAGCTACACTTTTTTTTGTAGCTGACTCTGAAATGGGTGGAACTCCACTCTAATTTTCCCTGTCAAAAACCTTTTATTCAAGGTGTTTATCAGATTTAAACCTTCCTTACAGCGTGATAGGGCAGACCTGTCTGACAGATGTTCATAGCCGCTAAAGTCATCCAAAGTGCTTCCTTCAGTTTGGTTCTCTGTACCCTGCAGAAACTGCTCTTTTTGAACCCATCAGGCAACTGGAACTTTGGTCAGATGTGTCTGTTATCTGCTCTCTTGTAGGGAACCATTGTCATTATTCACAAGGATAAAGTAGTCTTGTGCCTAAGAGCGTCCTTTTGTCCCTAAAAGTGGTGTCAGCCTTCCACCTCAATGAAGACCTAATCTATCCATCCTTGTGCCCTGCTCCTAAGCACTCAAAGGAGATTGCTCTACACGGTCACTTTGTGGCGAGTCACCGGTGTACTTGCTTCTAAGGCTATTGCTTCTATCAGGAAGGAGGAATCCCAATTTTTCCTCGCTCAGGACCTCGCAAGAGATGACCTACTTTAAGATCCATCATTGATCTATGGATATGAGAAATTATCTTAGCGATAACATGCTAAAGCATAAAGCACCTCCTGCACATGCTCACTCCACCAGGGCAGTAGGAATTTCTTTCGTAGTCTGACATCAAGCCTCTATTGCTTAACTTTGTAAGGCTGCCATCTGGTTTTGTGCTCAAACATTTTCCAAGCTCTACCAGGTGTACATCCAGTCCTCTGCAGATGCAGCTTTCGGTGGCAGGGTTCTTTCAGTAGTATCCGGAGTTGGATCTGTTGGACCTTTTTGGCACAGTTCTGTTTGTTTTGTTGCCCCTCCTTAATTGCTTGGGGGCATCCCAGGGTCCAGAAATATAAAACCTGTGTCCTGTACTGTATGATTACAATACAAGGGTAAAATTGAGGGATCTATTGTCATATCCCAGAAGGTGCAAGAGAAGCTATTTACTGCATTTCTTGATAATGGTGGTGCCCACCCTTCCACAACACCAGGGGTAAAGGTTTAGGCAGCAGAAAACGGAGGGATAGGGCCAGGGAGCACCAAAATGTAAATGTACAATTCTGTTGTGGAAGGCATCCATCCTCCATTTCCATGGCTCGGATCAGTCTGGTCCACCTGCGGGCCATGCATTCACGGCGGCCGTCCGAAAATTTAGGCCGCAGCCTAGTAGGCGTGGCCTTGTCGCCTACTGGGCCTTGCGGCTGCCTCCTACCCTGTGGGGGCCTCAGCTGACGTTCCCTGTGAGGTGCCTCGTGGTACCCCCTGTGAGGGGCCTCGGTCTGTCCACTGTGCGGGGCCTTGGTGGCGTCCCTCTGAGGGGCCAGAGCCAATGCCCTTTGTGAGGGACCTCAGTCTGTGCCCCCTGTGCGGGGCCTTCGTAGGTACTTCTTTTGGATGCAGTGCCTCCTGTAGGGGCCACAGCCAGTGCCCCCTGTGCGGGGCCTTGGTTGGCGTCCCCCAGGGCGGGGCCCCAGTGGGCTTCGGGGGTGTCAGTCTGTGGCCTACTCCTGAGGTTTTGTGTTTCTACTAGTGGCTCGTAGGCATATAGCCTAATATATGGAGCCCCCTGCCCTCCCGTGTTATCTGATCCTATATCTGGCTCTGCCGCCACGGATGTGGCCTACCTTGCGGTTGGTGGCTACACTTCCTGTCCTGTCAGGTAGTGAGGATGATTCCTCCACAACTGCAGTGGTGCACCAGAAGGCACTGGTTGTCGCACTTTTGACGTCTGTGCAGGGAACTTTGAAGATGGGGGTTGCAGCTGTGGCTGCGTCTTAGGGCCGGTCCCTTTTTGGCACCCATATGCCGTCTACATGGCGAAAGTGTTCCCGTCTCCCTCCTATTTTGGCAAATTTGTCCATGGAGAATGGAAGTGTCCAAGGCGCTCCTTTTTGTGCTTCCAAAGCAGTTTTCCTGTGAGGTACTCCTTTTGAGGAGTCCCTCCTTAAGAAGTGGACTGTTCCACCGGTAGTGGATTCCCCTGGCTCTAGATTGCACAGGGCAACCATGATTCCGGTAAGGGAATCTTCAGCTGTTAAAGATTCGGTGGACGTGCCTGGAGGGGGAGCAGAGTCCCCCTGCATTTGCTGAATTGGCAGACCTGTTTTTCTAGGGGCTGCGTTTTTGTCTGCTGTGCCTCTTGGGTGCAGTTCCCCTGGTTCTGTGCTCTGTTTCCGCAGTGCTGCTTAGATATGTATTATGGCTTGCGTGTTGATCCTTTCAGGACACACAGGTTTGTTTGTTCCTTGGGGTCCATTGACGAGGGTTCATATTCCTTCCAACCCTCCTTGGGAGGTTCCAAATGGACCTGGATGGGCAAGCTGAGAATGGGATTCTGTGGACCTGCGGACAAGGCCAAGGCCCCTTCAGCATGAAGATGTGCCCTACCCCCTGTCTGGAATGGGGGGGTTGTTTTTGATTTTGTTTTGGCCTTGTTCGGAAAGAGAATGTCCTTTTTGCGGATGTATGTCTGTCACCGGACCGTTTGCAATGCTCCTCGTAGGACTGTGCAAGTCCTGTTTCCTCGGTGTGCGACTGTCCAGTTCCCGTGTTGGAACATTTTCAGGGGTTTTATTCAAACACATTCACGGTCTGGAAAAGATGGGCATGGTACCTCCAATGCTGGACCTCGAGGCCCTCACCTACTTGGTGTGGGTCCATCTGCATGGTGGTGGCATCCCTTCTTCATGGGGACTTTTCTTGCTTTCGCCATCATGAATGCTTACTTACACATTCCACTTTGCCTGACCCCAGCACTTCCTCCTTTTTTGCTGTGGGAGAAGGGCATTATCAGTTCAAGGTGTTGCCCTTTTGGTCTCGCCACCACTCCTCGTTTTTCCCCCAGAGCGTGCGTGGTTACGTCAGCAGGGGATTGCGGGCCTGGGCGACCTTCTGCTGCGAGTCCTTGACTACCCTGAGGGGTGATGTAGCTTCTATACAGACCTTGACGGATTCAGTTGGCTTCTATACTACCTGAAATCTGCTCTGGCTCCTTCTGGAACATTGGATTATCTGGGTCTCACCCTGGCTTCATCTCTGGCCGGAGTGTTTTTTTTTTTTCCCCCTCTGGATTAACTCTAGAAGTTGTATGCTATGTTTTCATCTACTGTTACCTGGCTGGGGGCCTCCCTGTGGACCTGCATGTGGGTGTTGGGCATGATGGTATCTACCTTCGAGGCGATTCCAGTTACACAGTTCCATATGCGCTCCCTTCAAGGAAGATCCTGGCGTAATGGGACAAGTGCCTGAGGTCTCTGGACAATTTTTAGATTAGGCTGAGCCAAAAAACCAAGGGATTCCTGGTCTGGTGGCTTTACTCTCCGGGTCTTCGGCAGGGTACATCTTTTTTCCCTTGTATTGGACAGTGGTCCCCACCAATGCCAGTCTGTCTGGGTGGGGAGGTGTCCTGGGACTGAGCTCTGCTCAGGTTCGTTGGCCGCTGGAGGAATCCAGACTACGGATCAATATTCCGGAACTTCGCGTGATCAGACTGTCTGGAGCATAGACTGATCTAATTCTGGGGCTCCAGGTACGGATCCAGTTGGATGATGCAACGGTGGCGGTCTATGTCAATTGCCAGCGCAGAACAAATCGTGTGTTGGCAGTAGGCAGAACGGTCCATTCTGAGCGCCTCCAGCGTACGCATTCCAAGGGTGGAATATTGGCAGGCGAATTGCCTCAGTCGGCACGTGTTGGACCACCGGGTCGCCCCTTCTCCAGGCAGCGTTTCACTGGATAGGTCTCCGAGGGGGGCGCTCCCGAGGTAAATCTGTTTGTGTCCCGGTTCAACGGAATGGTACCAGAGTTTCCGGCAAGGTTGGGTGCCTCTGGTGGACACCTCAAATGCTCTGGTGGCCCCTGTGGGCTGGTATTGTTTGAACTACACCTTTTTACTCCTCACCTGCTACTACTACGGCTTTTGCGCAGGATCAAGGCCGAAGGGATTCTGGTCATTCTGTTGGCCCTGGTCTTGGTATGTTGACCTGGTGGGCCAGGTCGTCCATGTTCCTTGGCGACTGTCTCAGGGAATATCTACTGTCCCAAGGGCCGATCTTCCGCCCTACTTTACTCGCTTGTTTTGATGGCCTGGCTGTGATGAGCCAGGTGCTGAAGTTCCGATTCTGCTGAAGGCTAGGGAGTCTTATATCCTAGGAAGAGCTACCACTGGATGTGGAAAGCGTATATATCCTGGTGTGAGTCGCTGGGCATTCCCCTTGTTGTTTCTCGGTGGCTCCGATTCTGGCTGACTTTTGTGGGGGGTTGAACAGAAATGGGCCTTGAGTACCATCAAGGGCCAGATGTCTGCCTTGGCAGTCTTATTCAGTGCCCCCTGGTCTCGCAATACCTGGTGCGTACCTTTTTTTTTTTTTTTTTTTTTTTTTTTTTTTTTTTTTTTTTGGGGTTAAAACTCCTGTCTCCACTGGTGCGGTCTCTTATACTGCTGTGGTATCTAAACTTGGTGCTTGTGGTTCTACAGAAGCCTCCCTTTAAAAGGTGGCCCCTTTTGGGTGGTTATCACCTTTGCTCGCAGGGTGTCTGAACTGGTGGTGTTATGTTATCTTACACCTTATCCTCACAAGGATCAGGTGTGTTTTTTTTTTTTTTTTCTCGCCCTTGTTCATCGTTCTTTCCTCCTGATTTCCCCTTGAATAGGACATGGTGTTGCCTTCCCTGTGCCCTGGTCAACATATGCTAAGGTGTTTGCCATGCATGCCCTGTATGTATTTCGGGTGTATTTGGCAGCCATTGAGTCTCTTCAGGGTCAGACTCGCGGTTTGTGATCTTGGACGGGTGAAGAAAGGGGCTGTCTGTCTCTTCTGCGACTATTTCTGGCTGTATCAGACTGATGACTCTGGCCTATTCTGTCAGGGGTTGCATTCCTCCTTTCCCTGTGACGGTGCATTCTGCTTGGGGGCCTAGTACTACTTGGGCCTTCCGTCATCAGGCGTCAGTTTGCAGGGCAGCCACCTGGTTGTCAGTGTACGCTTGCGCAACATTCTACAAAGTGGATGTGTTGGCATCTGTGGATGCTTCTTTTGGCTGCAAGTTTTTGCAGGCTGCGCTTTAGAGGGCTCTTTCCTCTTGAGGGGAAAAAAAAAAAAAACGTAAACACTCTAGTGCCAAGGGGCACCGAGTAACCCCTTCTGATTTGATATGGACACAACTGGTTAAGGTATAAAAAAAAAAAAAAATTTATATTACAAAATCTTAAAAGATGTATGCAAGCATAAATTACAAAAATAGGTATTCGTGTAACAAAAGTCCAAAAAGGCCATAAAAATGTATATTGAACTTCCACATTGCAAATTCCTCGGATGTGTTGGCCATGCAGACCTGACCTGCTTTGGAGCACTTAGATTCCTCCTTCAGAGGTATTTTTGATTGGGTATTTTTCTCTACAATGTAAAAGTGTTTACTTACAAAAGTATGCATGCTTGTAGTTTGACATCAAAGTAAATAGCCATCATATGTTAAAGGGATGCATCAATAGGAGAGCGATATAGTGATACTAACAAATCAATAAAAAGAGACCGTCAGCACAGGGGACCATACCCATCAGTCAACACCACCTGAGTAATGGGTAAAAAGAAGGCATGTGAGGACTGCCACCAGGGTCCGGGTAAGTCAAAGGTGTAACACTGGTAATAAGGGGGAAAGAAGGGTGCCGCCAAACCTACAGACAAGGATTCCCCAGCATAGGAGATTAGACTCCTGCTGTTGTAGCTCCCAGTGTGGTGTTAATTGTATGCACTGGCTTATGGTGTGTTGGAGTAAAGCGGTATATAAAATCGAGTATGAGGTATGTCAGTGCAATTAGGAACCTGTGAATTGTAAGTGAGCTAACATCGGTTTAAAAAAAAAACGTGTGGCCAAGGGGGAGGGGTAACCCCCTACACCTGGTGTTCCCCCTCCCAAACAACACTGCACCTGCCCAAAAGAAATGCATAGGTATGAGATCAAAATGTAAACCTACCTAGTCATCGGTGTGCCAGTGGCGAGATGTGCTCCTGCATGTGAAGAAGTCCCAGTTTGAATAGGATTCAGCGACGATATCCGGTGCCTTTTTGTATAGTAGCTGCTCACCTGTAAGTGATTGCATCTGTGTGTGGGAGTCACCAGTCTGCGTCCATTGGATTGGACGCTGAGGAAGGGTGTTGGGAATCCCCCGGTGATGTGGTGTGCGGTGTGGGGCCTGCCCGGGGGAGGCGGAGCCGCATCATGCCGCCGACGCGCAGTGAGTTGCTTCCTTGTACTCCAGCGTGGATCGCAAACAGGAAGTTAACCGCAAGTGATGCGGCTCTCCGACTCAGAGGTGCCCAGCCATGGCCCATTCAGTGGAAGGGATGACGAGAAGGGCCCGCGCACGCCGGACTGCAGGTCCAAGAAGCAACAGAACCCCCAGGGAACTGGTGTGTGAGTGCCTACCACTAAGGGAGGGAAAGTTGCCAAATGGTGGTGAGTGGAAGTAGGAACAGGCATAGAAACTTAGCCTGTGGGACAGATGGTGCAGATCGATGGAAACTAGTCCCTCTGCAGGGACCTTCCAAAAAAAAAATCACAGGCATAAGAAAAAATGAATATTAACAAAGTGTTTTTTCCCCCATTAGTATGCAAAGAAAAGGGAAGGGAACGGGAAATAATAAAACCGTATTAATCACAAGGATTTTGGGAAGAAATAATATGCTGCTACAAATATAACCCTGTTTTACTCTACAAATTTATGTTTTTTTTTTGCACATACCAGTGACAACCTTTCTCTTGAAGGTGTGTTTTTCAGGTTGGGCTCCTGTTACTTGGTTGGCTCTTGTGTTAGCCTTGGGATTTTTTTTGTTATCCCACCCCTCATGTTTGGCACTGCTTTGGGACATCCCCATAGTAATGAATAATGGAGCGCAGTGTCTGTCAATGAACAAAAGAGAAAATGGGATTTTTGACTTGCCATAAAATCCTTCTCTCTGAGTTCATTGACAGACACAGCACCCTTCCCTCTAAGGAGTTTTAATAGTTCTAATACTGCTTGATACTAAACCTGAAGGCCTCTAGCAGAGAGGGGGGGGGGGGGGATGTATACTGCCTAAGACTGACCATAGACGTAGCCAAGTCTTTTTTTTTTTCTGCCTAGTGTCCTACTCCTCTAGGGGGCAGTGTAACCCTACGGTAAAAAATTGGTTTATAGGCCTACAAATTTCTTTTGAAGGGTGTAAGCCAAGTTGTATCACCATCGCTTCTCATGTTTTTAGAAACATGAAAGTCTACATACTGGTACAACAAATACCTACCTCTGTATTAGAGTTGCACGATTAATCGTAATAAAATCACAATCTCGATTCACCCCCCCAATGCGATTCCATCATGCATTACTGCGATTTTCAGTGCAGTTAATGGAGACAGACGCTTCAGTGACACTTGGCGATCTGACTTGCGGGGCCTCAGCGCGACTTAACTGTGATAGTTAATGAAAGTTGCCTGAAGTCTTCCCAGGAACCTTTTTCTAAGTCTGAGCGAGCGACTTGAGTCTCTCCTATCTGGGCAGACTGCCAAGTCTGAGAACATTGCTGATAAAAGAAGCGAAGAGATACAATGTTTCTAGTTATCAAAGGAATGAACTTTGAGTTCTGTTTAACCATTTAAAGACCAAATCTTTTCTGACCTTTGTTGCTTACAAGTAAAAATCCAGCATTTTCTGCTAGAAAATTATTTAGAACTCCCAAACATATTATAGCAGAGACCCTAGAGAATAAAATGGCGGTTGTTGCAATATTTTGTCACACTGTGTTTGCGCAGTGGTCTTTCAAAGCAATTTTTTGGGAAAAATGACACTTTAAAAAAAAAAAAAGTAAAAACTAAACCATGATGTTAGCCCTATTTTTTTGTATATGTAAGATGTTATGTTGCGAGAATCGTGAGAGAATTGTGGTCTTTTATGCTAAGCAAAAAATTGTGATTTTCATTTGGGCCAGAATCGTGCAGCTCTTCTCTGTATGCAGAGCCTATGACTTTAGGCTCTGCGTACATTTAATATGGCAGCTTGGTCAATGGGTGGGGGGGTGATTAATATGTACACAAATTTCCTGCAAAAGTTTAAGATGACCAGCTCTAAACAAAGGGCTTCTTTAACGTGGTGTGAAATCCTACAGCTATAGGCTGTCAGCCCCTCTAAAAAAAAAATTTTGGTTTTTGGTCGCACATATCGTAGAGGTGGTGTACAACCTATAAAGTAACTTCTGGAATGCTGGATTTTTTCATCCTTCCAGTGGTGAATGGCATAGGAGTACTAGTATACACGGGCCGAATATCGGCTGGTTCTGTTTGAAGGCTCATGACTGAAAAAGGTCTGCCAGCTGGCTCCCGATCAGCACTCTCAGCCAATGATCACTAGTATTGTGTATGAGGCTTAAGTGAAGTGGCTACAAACTCTATTGTTTTTGTTTTTTGTTTTTTTAATCCTCCAAAGCATGGAGTAGCCACTTTCTTACAAGTGCTGCTAATGTGCCCTTTCAGAAGCTGGGTCATACACTGCCATCTTCAGGTGATTAAACACAGGCAAAAAAAAGAGCTTCAGGGACATCCTCAATATAACCTCTCCCATTCCCAGCTAGCCTTGTGATGGACCTCGTCTCCTGTCCCAGCACACCAGAGGACCCATACGGAAGGCTCTTGAGGCTTCCATAGGTTTCTCTGGCATTCTGGACATAGTCCTGATGACCTGGTTGCTATTGGTCCTTTTTATAGCCCTTGATATGCCTTTTATATTCAAATATTTTTTTTTTTTTTTGGGCGAGTATATTTTCTTCCTTTTCGATTTTTAATAAATTTACTTGGGTGATGCGCAAGGCTGGTGCGCCATCTTTTTAAAGTGTTTCCTTTTGGATGTATCCTGACCCTTGGAGGGCAACAAGGCGTATGCTGCTTTTGTAAACCATCAGAATTCTAAGCCACTTCTATTGTCATCGCATTACTGTTGAGCGCAGGAGATTGTTTGACTGTGATTACCTCCTTTTTATATCAAGGTTAGGGATTTCAAAGATTCTATCAGGATTCCTTCCTGCACAATGGTCATTATCTAACCCCTCCTGAAGTGCTCTGTGGTTTCCTCTGTCTGATATATACTGGGGCACATCGACCAGAGGTTCTCTTGTACTAAATGCCAGTTAACCACTCTTGCTCTGCAGTCATCTGTGAGTGCCTTTGTAGTAATCTCGCTGTTTTTAATGCAGGAGCCAATTGGTTCCCCCTGTTTTTCAGAGATTTGTGAGTACCCTTTGTAGTCAAATTTTACCTATCTACTGTTGTACAGTGGCCTATGGGGACTTTGTCTCTAATGGCCACTGTCCCCCTTTGCTCTGCAGCAGTGGTTGTGACTATGCCTTGTTGGTAATATCTTGCTGTATTCAGTTTGTACAGTGACCTAGCACATGGCCATTGCCTACTGCTTTGCAGTAGGTCTGTGAGTAAACGTTGGTAGCAATCAACTGTACAATTATCAGCTATAATAGCATGGCTTGGGTGCATACGCTTTGCTTACCCGAAGAAGAGATGGCTCCAGGACTTATTATGGGTAGAAGGCAAGATGAAAGAGGCAGTGTGGTGCTTTAGGCAATGTTTGCTGGGAAACCTTCCTCCTGTCATTCATGTAGATGCACTTGACATTGTTGATGACCAAATTCACCCCTTCATGGAAACAGTATTCCCTGATGGCAGTGGCCTCTTTTCAGGATGGATGATTTCACTGGATGATTGTACCTGCCACAATGGAAAATGGTTCAAGGATGGCTTGAGGAGCACAGTGTGTTGACTTTGCCTCCAGATCGCAATCCATCAAGGATCTGTGGGATGTGCTGGATAAATAAGTCTGATTCATGGAGGCCCAACCTCACAACTTGCAGGACTTCAACAATCTGCTACTGAAGCCTTGGTGCCTGATGCCACAGTATACCTTTTGGAGATCTAGTGGCATCCATGAAAGCTGATTAGAGGAAAGGCACTCATCCCCTCCCCACACACGCAGAGCTCTGACTGTGTTTTGTTTAGCAGCCTGCTAATCTATTTTTAGCAACCTCTAATGACTCTAATTTTATGTCCCGACTAACCAGAACAAGTGAGAACTTATCAGGCTGATAACAGAGCTATAGGGCATAACTATTTGAAGAGAGATAACAAAACACTACAGACAAATATGCCCAGCTCAAATTTCATGAATCAGATTTACATCCACTTTAAGGTCATGGAGTGGCCTAACCAGAACTTAATCCTATAGAAAATTTATGGAGGGAGCTGAAACTTCGATTTGCTAAGCGACAGCCAAGAAACCTTTAAGGATTTAGAGAAAATATAAAAGAGTGGAACAAAATCCCTTCTGAGATGTGTGCAAACCTGGTCACTACAACAAACGTCTTACCTCTGTGCCTGCCAAAAGGGTTTCACTACAGCTAAGGAGAACTGATAGAGGGGATTATAGACTCCAATCACAGCTACATGGGACCACACGCCCTGTGTGGAAACAGGCGTAAGGACAACCTAGAGACCAATTCCAGGATACCCAGTCCAGTCTGCTGTCTTCCACCATCAGACGTTCTTCCGCTGGTTTATTACCAGCCTCTGGTAAGCGCACCAATAAAATCTTTGTGGATTCACGGAAATTATCGGCACCGGTCACTTTATAATATATTGACTTTTTTAAAATGACCACTATATATGAACTTATCAGATTCTAATCATCACTTTATGGTCAAAATAACTTTGATTATTTTATCCTTATATTGTTTTCACAATTTTCAATGCATATTCTGTTGGCACTCCTTATTCACAATAATTTACATGCATTATTACTGCTATGCACTAGGTCACTTTTGTATTGGGTCACACCGAGCCACCATAGACTTATTTAGATAGGCACAATTTGCATTTGACTTACATTAGAGCAGTGGTTCTCAACTCCGGTCCTCGGGACCCACCAACAGGCCAGATTCTCAGTATTACCTTGGGGAGATGCAGACTAGAATACTGCAATCACTGAGCAACAAATGATATCACCTGTGATGTATTTCAGTTATCCTGCAAACCTGGCCTGTTGGGGGGGTCCCGAGGACCGGAGTTGAGAACCACTGCATTAGAGTGACCACAATATTTATTTACATGTGTCATTACCTTATCCTTTCCAGCGCTGCACTTTGACTAATTTGTGGAACAAAGCATAAGCAGTTTGTTGTGCTGGCCGCTGGCTGTATTTAATATCTGAAAAGTAAGCGTGGGTTTTACATTATCCAATATCTGTGTATGTATATTACAGACCTATATCTGATTGGATGAGTTGGTACGGTGGCAACATTAGCCGGATACTGCATTCGCCTGGGAGAAGGACAAGTGTAGCAGTTGCCCACGTGTCTTTGTGAATGACAGTGCTCTATTCCAGCCACTGCCATTCACAAACAGCTATTAATTTTTTCTGAAGCTGGCACCTGCAGAAGGGTTTTTTCTCTTTCTGGCAGTGCCTTCACTTAGCTCTGAAATTTCAGGGGCTTCAAATATGATTATGGACAGAAGATCCTGAAAGAGTATGGTGCTGATATTCTTGTTTGCCAGTATTGTGCTGCGTAAGAGAGAGGCTGGTATTGTATCCTAAACTAGACTGATCAGCATGAAAAGGTGGGTGAGGAAAGAAAAACGTCTCCTTAGGCCTCATACACACGGGCATTTTTTACAGCCGCTGTTTTTTGCAGCTCTCCATGTTATTCAATGACCCCATAAAAACACTGTTTCTCTTACGTTCACTGACAGACGCAGCCCTTCATTGACAAGTGGGATTTATGTACATCCTACTAGGAGTTGACTAGGCAAATAGAAAAAAAAGCAAGCTGACCCCTCCCAGGGGGCCGTCCTCACTCCAGCATATAACCCCCCTGTTCTGCATAGCAAATCAGTTTTTTATGCCTAGTCTGGCAAGGAGTTAGACCTGGTTCCCTGCTGGGATCTGTGGTTCCCCAGTTCTTTTTTGCTTTTCTCAAGCTATCATGAAGACTGCTATCAAGTAGCCAGCTGGGGCATAGAGGATATCTTGAATCCTGAAACATTCCCCAGCTCGGCCGACCGATGCGAGCTGCCCTTAGCCTCGGCAGGGTCCGCCGCATCATACCCGTTCCGTGCGGGTGGCTAGTGGGTGACCCCCACTTGCGTCCGGTGACCGGGCTGTGCTTGCGTCCGAGGGCGCGTTTGGCCACCAGCATCCCTCCCTGTGATGGGAGAAAAGTCTGCGTCCGGGTGGCTACCCGCTGCGCCCGTCGGAGTGGTGAGTGTCTCCCCTCTCTCCCCCCCGAGGGTGCGGAAGGGGGGGCGGCTGGCGGATTTTGGGCTGTCCGGTGGAGGGTTTCAGGGACACGTTATGGTCACTGTTTCCCCCCCTCCCCCCACGCTCGACTGCCAGCATTTTCCCTACCGCCGTGCGGCGATCCACCGCCATTTTGCGGTGGATCGTCGCCATTTTGCCGTAGCCGCGGCCTGTACAGGCGTGTTTTGACCTCTTGTGTCCACCCGGCGTCCATGTTTGAGGTGTTGGCCTGGAAGAAAAACGTGCATGCGATGCCGTTTTTTTCTCTCTCCTCTCCTGATATCGGTGAAGGCAGCGGGGCTAGTAGTGGTCAGCATCCTTCTGGGACAGCGCTTGAGGGGCACAGAACAGCAAGTATAGCTGGTCCTCCTGGGGTGTCGGTGGCGGTGGGCACAGTCCTGGGCATTATCCCGGTCGTTCTGTGGGCGGTGGTGGGTCTCTTTAGGGGGGTGTCATGGCCCATAGGCCTAACGAGCTCCAGCGGCATAATGGCGTCTGAGCCTGCAGGTTCTTACCCGGAGGGAGCGGCAGAAGCGCTGGGGCCTATGGTCCCCCTGGATCAACTGACGTCCATTTTGGGGGGCTTCTTTTCCCGGTGGGTGCCGTGCTGTGCAAAGGGGTGTCTAAAAAAACGTCTACCCCCCCCGGCTTCGGGGGAGGATTCTGAACCGGAGGGGGCCTCCGTGGTCACGGGGACCCCCATGGTGCTCTCAGAGGGTGAGCTGGAGCGATCGGACGGCGAGGAAGACCAGGGGGCCTGGGTGGCACGCGAAAAGGTGCTGGTGGCCTCCCTGATCACGATATCCGTGCGTCCTTGCGACTGGACCAGGCGGGGAGTCACAGGAGGCGTCCTATGTGTGTGGGTCATTTTAGACCGTCACGAACCCCCAGGGCATACCCTTATGATCAATTTTTGATCAGCTTGTCTACAAGGAATGGCAGCGTCCACAGAATTCCTTTCTTTGCCCAAACGTTTCGCTGTACGCTATCCCTTTGAGGATAGTTTTGTGATGAAGTGGGCATCCACCGCAGTGGACCCTCCGGTGGTTCGCCTGAATATGGCAACAACCATCCCATTGGAGGGGTTTCCCTCCTTTTAAGGATCCGGCCGATGGGTGGACGGAAGCGGTATCCAAGGCACTGTTCTTGGTGGTGGGGCTGGCCATGAGACCAGCTCTGGCATCAGCCATCTCTTACCGAGTGTGCGACTGAGTTGCACAATGAGCTGAGCTGTGGGTGCTCGTCTGAGGCTTCACAGCGGACGGTCCAGCTGCTACATGGTACCTGTATGACGCAGCTTTGGACCTGCTTCCCATGCTGTCTGGATGTCTGTTTTTGCAGTCATTATCAGACGGGTGCTGTGGTTACGCTGTTGGTCGGGGGACCACGCGTCTAAAAAGGGCCTTACGGACCTTATCTTTCAGGGTGGTCGGTCCTTTGGGGCACAATTGGATGAAATCATTAAGGATTTCACCGGGGGGAATAGTACCTTTTCTTCCGGAGCCCAGGTGGCGGGAATTCCGCCGTAAGCAGGGTCCTGCTTCGGGTCAGAAGAGGTTTTTTCGTGCAGCGGGCAAGGGCTCAAGGCCTGGCAAGTCTGCCTCGGGGTCCGGTAAATGGCCCTGGCAGCGCAAAAGCGAAAAGACTGAGGAAAAGTCCTCCTCCGTATGATGGGTTGCCCCGAGTCTCGGGTGGGGGGGCCGACTTCTGGGGTTCGCAGACAGTTGGACTGCCCCCATTTTCCGACCGGTGGGTGGAGGAAGTGGTGTCCTCAGGATAGAGTTCAGCACTACCCCCAGACAGGTTCTTCCCATCGAACTTGAGACTCCCTCAGGGGCGTCGAGAGGCTCTTAGACGCTCTCCGAACAAGGGGTGATTGTGCCGGTACCTCCGCTGGAAAGGTTCCCCGGCTTCTATTCAAACCTCGTTGTGGTGCCCAAAAAGGGTGGGGTCAGGCCAGTTCTGGACCTAAAAGTGTTAAACCACTTTGTGAAGACTCGAAAGTTCCGGATGGAATCTGTCCGATCGGTTGTGGCCGCCCTGCACCAAGGGGACTTCATGGCGTCTCTGGATATCAGGGACGCGTATCTCCATGTTCCCATTTGTCCCCGGCATCTGCGCTTTCTGCGCTTTGCGGTGGGGGATCTACATTATCCATTTGTGGCACTTCCCTCCGGTCCGGCCTCGGCTCCTCGGGTGTTCACCAAGCTGGTGGCTCCGGTGCTGGCGCTATTGAGGCAGAGAGACATTGCGGTAGTAGCATACCTCGATGACTTACTCCTGCGAGCGGAGTCTGCTTCGGCCCTGGAGGAGAACGTGGCTATCACCATGGCCTCGTTGAAAGACTTCAGCTGGCTGATCAACACGCAGAAGTCGACGTTGACCCCGTCCTGTCGACTGGAATATCTGGGTCTGATTCCGGACACGGAGCAGGCGAAAGTGTTCTTGTCTCCGGCCAAGTTACTAACACTGCGAGCAGCGGTGCGAACCCTGCTGTCACGCCAGTGGTCCTCCTTATGGTTCTGTATGCAGGTGTTTGGGGCTCATGGTTTCAGCCTTCGAGGCGATACCTTACGCCCAGAGTCACACTCGGCTCCTGCAGCGAGCGATTCTGTCAAGGTGGGACAAGTCTCCGCTGTCCCTGGACCAGCTGATCAGATTGGATCATCAGACCAGAGGATCGTTGACCTGGTGGCTTCGGGCCCCGGCTCTAACGTTGGGGAGGTCTTTCCTCCCCCTGAATTGGTCGATAGTTAGGCTGGCGTCCGTCGTATCGGGCTGGGGGGGGGTCCTGGGGCAGCTGTCTGCTCAGGGCCATTGGTCAGCGCAGGAATTCCGCCTTCCGATAAATGTGCTGAAGCTGAGGGCAATCCGGCTCTGCCTCTCCCACTGGGCGGTAAGGCTGTGCGGCCTCCCGGTTCGGGTTCAGTCGGGCAATGCCACGGCTGTGGCGTACGTGAACCATCAGGGCGGAACGAGGAGCTCGGCAGCGGCTCTCATTTTGCGATGGGCAGAACTTCACGTGCTGGCAATCCCAGCCATTTACTTTCCAGGCGTCGAAAATTGGCAGGCGGACTTTCTCAGTCGCCAGACGCTGGATCAGGGGGAATGGTCCCTACATCCAGAGGTGTTCCGCCAGATTTGGCACAAGTGGGGCACGCCAGACGTGGGCCTCAAGGTGCAGACCTTCGTGTGCAGAACAAGGGACCCGTTGGCGGCCCGCCACGGACGCGTTGGTAGCGCCTTGGGGTCGGTATCAGCTCCTGTACGCCTTCCATCAAGCTTCTACCATGGCTACTGCGCAGGGTAGAAGCGGAGGGAATCCCGACCATCCTGGTAGCTCCGGATTGGCCTCCGCGCCCTTGGTACGCCGACGTGGTGCAGATGGTGACATATGTTCCCTGGCGTTTGCCACTGCGAGAAGATCTGCTGTCACAGGGACCCATCCTGCACCCTGCTTTGCCCTCGCTGGCTTTGACGGCTTGGCTATCGAGTCCCAGGTGTTGAGGGATAGGGGCGTCTCTGACTCCGTGATCCCTACCATGCTTAAGGCGCGCAAGTGTACGTTGCGCAAGATTTATCATCGCACCTGGAAGGCCTATATTGCCTGGTGCGAGGCGGGGGGGTTGGAATCCCCGCTCTTAAGTTGTGTCCCGGGTGCTGGCTTTTTTGCAGCAGGGCCTGGATAACAAGTTGGCATTGAGTACTCTCAAGGGTCAGATTTCGGCTCTGGTGACTCTTTCAACGGCCTTTGGCGTCACATTCGTTGATACGTACATTTGTACAGGGTGTACGCAATGTGGCTCCTCGGATACGGTCGCCTGTGGCGCTGTGGGATTTAAATTTGGTACTTTCTGTACTGCAGAAACCGCCATATGAGAAAATCGGGGATATTGCCCCTACAATTTGCTGTCGCAAAAAGTGGCTTTCTTGGTGGCCATTACATCCGCTAGGCGGGTGTCTGAGTTGGCAGCGTTGTCCTGTAAGTCTCCTTACTTGGTCCTTCATAAGGACAAGGCGGTCTTGGGACCTTCCCCTTCGTTTCTACCGCAGGTGGTCTCCTCTTTCCACATTAATGAGGATATTGTTCTCCCTTCATTATGTCCGCACCCGTCGCATCCCAAGGAATTGGAATTACATTCTTTGGATGTCGTAAGGGCTTTGCGGGTGTATTTGGCGGCTACAGCTTCCTTTCGGAAGTCTGATGCGTTGTTTATGCTGACAGAAGGACCACGCAAAGGGTTGGCGGCCTCGTCGGCTACTGTTTCCCGTAGGCTCAGACAGACCGTGACTCATGCGTATACTGTTCGAGGCAAAGTCCCTCCTTTTCCAGTCACGGCTCATTCCACCAGGGCAGTTAGTACTTCCTGGGCTTTCAGACACCAAGCTTAGGTGTCCCAGGTGTGCAAGGCGGCTACTTGGGCCTCGGTGCACACTTTTGCTAAGTTTTACAAAGTTGATGTGTCAGCATCTGCGGTTGCTGCGTTTGGCCGTAAAGTTTTACAGGCGGCGGTGTAGGCGCGGCTGGCGCCTCTTGAGAGGATTCTGTTGGGTACAGTAGTTGTTGTTTACCCACCCCTGTTGAATGACACTGCTTTGGGACATCTCCACTTGTCAATGAAGGGCTGCGTCTGTCAGTGAACGTAAGAGAAAAAGGGATTTTATTAAGAACTTACCGTAAAATCCTTTTCTCTCAGTTCACTGACAGACGCAGCACCCACCCCTCTGTGTTGCGTTTGTACGGCTTGTTACGAACGGATATGCTTTGCAGAGCAGGGGGGTTATATGCTGGTGTGAGGACGACCCCCTGGGAGGGGTCAGCTTGCTTTTTTTCTATTTGCCTAATCAACTCCTAGTAGGATGTGCATAAACCCTACTTGTCAATGAAGGGCTGCGTCTGTCAGTGAACTCAGAGAAAAGGATTTTACAGTAAATTCTTAATAAAATCCCTTTTTTTGAGCCGTAGAGGGCGTCGGCGAGCTGTAAATAGAACGCGGGACCAGCACGTTCCGAGGCTGTAGCGTTTTGGACACTGAGCTGGCAAGACGCTCACTAACGCCATACCGTTGTTAACCGGCGTTTTTAGGTTAAAAAATAGCAGAGGAATGTTTTTTTTTTTTAAAAAAACGCATATTGATGCCGACACTCCCCAATGCTAATGCAAAATGCCGAAAAAAACAGATTTTTTTCCCTGACGTCGGGCCCGACGTTTTGCTTATTTTTTTCATACGCCCGTGTGTAATGAGGCCTAAAGGTTAATGCCACCTTTCTTGCCATGCTACATTTTTTACATCTATATTTGGGGTTTAACATTCTCCCAACCCCATTTCTCCTCTGGCTGGCTCGTGGGGCTCTTCTTTCTGGCGGCTTTAGGCTCTGGCCTAAGCAACTGTGAAAAAGTTGCGCTGGGGACCCCCTCCTCCGCCGTTGCCTGTAACATGATCTATAAAGGGGAGGAAAGTCTGTATCCCCCTATATTCAGAGATTGTGATACAAGCAGCATAAACAATGGAAGAACTTTTCTCAATAGAGCAGGGCATAGGTCCCCAGTGCAACTTTGAGTCTAGGGCTTGCATACTTGTTAAATAACTTCAGGGTAAACAAAGTAGTCTGTTTTAGGCGCCATTTCTGACTGCTGCCTGCAGCGAGGACTGTTTGCTGTGGATGGAAAAATGACTTAAATATATTTGCTGCTGCTCCTCCTTTCAGTAGTTTGTGTATCAGAAGCAAGTCTAGGTTCACACCTATGCGGCTGCGGTATCTGCGTATTTGTACTGCGTTGTTTAACGTGATTTTGCCGCAATTTGCATTTTGCGGATTTTATGTTTTTTTTTTTTTTTTTTTTTTTTTTTGGGGGGGGAGGGATTTGTTGCTAGGTAGATTCAAAAACTCATCAAAAAAAACATTGTGTTTCTGGTGCAGCTCCATTGAAGTCTATTGCATGCATGCAAAACGCAAACTGCATGAGAAAAAAAAGTCCCCGACCCTTTCCAAGAAACGCAACACTGCAAAATGCACAGACGTGAACTACATCCATAGGAAACCATGTTAAATGGACTGTAGTGCGTTTTCAGCAAAAACTGCAAAACGCGGTAATAAAGGCATAGGTGTAAATCGATCATGAGTAGTGTTGAGCGAACCCGGACTGTAACGTTCGGGTCCGTACCGAACTTTAGGGTGTCCGTGGCACGGACCCGGACCCGGACATTTCAAAAATCGTTCGGGTTCGGTCCGGGGTTCTGCTATTTTACTCCACGTGTTGAGAAGCTGCAGGGCAGCC
>BLSH010418813.1:146399-162737 GCA_018402905.1 Glandirana rugosa
GCGGCCTCCGCGCAGGCGCGCGAGTGACACAGACCCCTCCCGGTCCCTCGCCCACGCCGCCTAAGCTAGAGGTGGCCGGTGGGCGCTACGGGGGGGGCCTCACTTTCTTGCCTCCGGGCACATTCATGTGTGCCTGGAGGTAAGACACTCCCCCCTTCCCGACACTAGTGTCGGAAGGAGATGTACCTTCGACACTAGCGAAGGGAAGGGGTCGATCCCGTCAGGGGGGGTGTCAATCTTGTGCGGGTCCCTTGTGTCAATTGGGAATCTCGCGGGGGACGCGATCACAGCTTCCATGTAGAGGAAGGCTGTGATCACAGCCCTTCCCCCCTCACAGAATGGAGGTCCGTGTGTACTTACACGGGCCTCCGTTCTTTCACTCCGGGGGGGGCATCGCGGGTGGCCGGTGGAGATCGAATCCGCCGCACCCGCTCCCTGGCCCTCCCCAGACACAGTGAGCGCGCGGACGCGCCTCCGGCGGCGCGCGCTCACTGGGCGCGATCTCGCAGCCGCCGTCATATGACGGCGATTTGCGCAGGAGCGCCACACTGTCGCCGTCAATTGCGGATCAGCGGTCGGCAAGCGGTTAATGACTGACCAATCGGCTCACTACTTGCTGTCAGCTGACAGCAAGGAGTCAAGGAAAAAAAAAAACAAAAGTCAATGTACCGGTGCCTCCTGCAGGGGGGCCGGGCTGACTTTTTTTTTTTTTTTACTCGTCAGCAGCAGGCAGGCGGCGCCCAAGCGCCCCTTATGCACCAGCCACCGCTGCACACTTGTCTTTGTACTCATCACCTGGTTGCTGCCACACACGCTTGACACCATCTGAACCAAATAAGTTTATCTTGGTCTCATCAGACCACAGGACATGGTTCCAGTAATGTCCTTAGTCTGCCTGTCTTCAGCAAACTGTTTGCAGGCTTTCTTGTGCATCATCTTTAGAAGAGGCTTCCTTCTGGGACGACAGCCATGCAGACCAATTTGTTGCGGTGTGTGGCGTATGGTCTGAGCACTGACAGGCTGACCTACCACCCCTCCAACCTCTGCAGTAATGCTGACAGCACTCATACATGTATTTCCCAAAGACAACCTCTGAATATGACGCTCAGCACGTGCACTCAACCCCTTTGGTCGACCATGGCTAGGCCTGTTCTGAGTGGAACCTGGCCTGTTAAACCGCTGTATGGTCTTGGCCCCCGGGCTGCAGCTTAGTTTCAGGGTCTTGGCACCCTTCTTATAGCCTAGATCAGTGGTTCTCAACCCTGTCCTCAAGTACCCCCAACAGGCCATGTTTTGGGAATTTCTCTTAGATAAAATAGCTGTCCAAAATACCAAGCTATTGACTCTGATTTAAAGCACCTGTGCAAGATAAAGGAAAACCAGAAAACATGGCCTGTTGGGGGTACTTGAGGACAGGGTTGAGAACCACTGGCCTAGATCATCTTTAAGAGCAACAATTCTTTTTTTCAGATCTTCAGAGAGTTCTTTGCCATGAGGTGCCATGTTGAACTTCCAGTGACCAGTATGATAGAGTGAGAGTGACAACACCAAATTTAACACACCTGCTCCCCATTCCCACCTGAGACCTTGTAACACTAACGAGTCACATGAAACAGGGGAGGGAAAAGGGCTAATTGGGCCCAAAATGGACATTTTCACGTAGGGGTGTACTCACTTTTGTTGCCAGCGGTTTAGACAGCAAATTTACACTGTTATACAAGCTGTACACTCACTACTTTACATTGTAGCAAAGTGTCATTTCTCAGTGTTGTCACATGAAAAGATAGATTTTAACAAAAATGTGAGGGGTGTACTCACTTTTGTGAGATACTGTATATCTGTAAGCACTATGCAAATATAAATGAGAGGCTGACCGACGAAGTTCCGCAAAACTTGGGCATGTTGGCAACATTTTAAAAACTCAGCAGAGTTTGATACCCTGTCTGCCACCAGCATAGGGCAGGACTCAACATCATCGGTCACATCCAGGACTCCTACTAACGACACTTAATGCACACAGTGTTTTACTTTTCCCCACCCACCTACCTACCCCACCCCACCCCCTAACAAAAAAAACAAGTAAAAAGGAACCATTACACTCTTCCATCAAATCCCTGGATCCAAAACCCAGGTATAATGACGTGCCTGTCATAATAGTTCACCTAGCCTACAATACCAGAAGAAAATTGCTGACTGATCGACCTGGTAGGAAGGGTGGAATGATCTCACCCCATGCGAAACCCGGGTAACCTTGACTAGAACGAACAACTCGACTTTCCCACGCGCGTCCACAGCAAGTTCCCCAATGGGATGGACGGGCGGGGAAACAAATTATTCCGGATATCTTGGAGAAAGAAACGTTTAAGATACCACCTTGGATGCTTCTGTACTTTTGTGTCACTTGTTATTTGAGTTATACCATAGTTCCAGTTGCATCTGGACTTAGACATTTTGACTACTATGACTGTTTTTCTGTATGTCCAGAGCTTTCTTGTGCTTTTCTATGTAAACTGTGCATTGAAATCCAATAAAAATATTGAAAAAAAAAAAAATGAGAGGCTGACTTATCAGCGCTGGTTCACGCTAGTGCGAAGGCGGGAACCCTGCGAATCCCCACATCGCACCTGACTTGCATGGCAGTTCACACTGCTATATGCAAACCGAGGGGAATGTCAATGCAAAGTTAATGACACCTCCATTTCAGCTCGCATATCACAGTGCGAACTGCCAGTTCGGACATGAATCGAATCGTATAAGTGTGAACACCCATGCGATCAGATTCTGGTCCCGACGCAAAAAAGGTCCTGTGTGAGTTTAGCCCAACTGTAATGCAATTTGAGCTATACTAGCTGTAGGGCTGAAATCGCATCACACAGACATCACGTGATATTCAGTGCGTTGCAAATCACATTCGATATCGCACATTGCACCAGTGTGAAAATGTATCTCTTTCTGAGACTTTTTAAGATATTTCAGTGTAGAAATCACTTTTTCACACAGTTTAAAAGCAGATTATCTTTAAACAATATACCGCATATTTTAGTACAATTTAGGGGATCAGATCATACTCTAAACATTATTTCTATTTGCACTACTCCAGGTCCTGACTAGAGTGAGAATTTGGGCGTTATCTGTGACCTGGGAGCAATAATGAATTTGCGTTTGGGAGCAATTTGCCGCCAGCACTATTGTGAATACCATTTTAGTGCTATTTACTGCGAATCATGGTAATTTTACCACAAATCACAGTAATTTTGCGGCAGCACTATAGTAAATGACCCCACGGTGCTTTATTGAACTAAATGTCATTTATTTAGATATACATCTCTATCTTGGGAATTATGCTGTTACAATATCAATATGTGGCCTAATTTATTTTTTTACTAGGAATTTCGGTAAACCTTCAACAAAGTATATAATTTCTGAAATCAGAAACCCTGAAGAATAAAATGGTGGTACTTGCATTTTTTTAAGTTACGTGATATTTGCGCTACTAAACGCATATTTCAGGAAAAAAATACGATAAAAGGATTTTTAGTGCAAACAAACACTATATTATACCCACTGTTTTGGTAAAATATAAAAAAAAATTGGGGTTGAGTATACAGAACTGTTTCTGTATAATACAGTATCTCACAAAAGTGAGTACACCCCTCACATTTTTGTAAATATTTTATTATATCTTTTCCTGTGGCAACATTGAAGAAATGACACTTTGCTACAATGTAAATTAGTGAGTGTACAGCTTGTATAATGGTGTAAATTTGCTGTCCCCTCAAGATAACTCAACACACAGCCATTAATGACTAAACCGCTGGCAACAAAAGTGAGTACACTCTTAAGTGAAATTGTCCAAATTGGGCCCAATTAGCCATTTTCCCTCACCGGTGTCATGTGACTCGTTAGTGTTACAAGGTCTCTGTGTGAATGGGGAGCAGGTGCGATAAATTTGGTGTTATTGCTCTCACTCGCTCATACTGGTCACTGGAAGCTCAACATGGCACCGCATGGCAAAGAACTCTCAGAGGATCTGAAAAAAAGAATTGTTGCGCTAAATAAAGATGGCCTAGGCTATAAGAAGATTGCCAAGACCCTGAAACTGAGCTGCAACACGGTGGCCAAGACCATACAGCGGTTTAACAGGACAGGTTCCACTCAGAACAGGCCTCTCCATGGTTGACCAAAGAGGTTGAGTGCACGTGCTCAGCGTCCTATATAGAGGTTGTCTTTGGGAAATAGACGTATGAGTGATGCCAGCATTACTGCGGAGGTTGAAGGGGTGGGGGTCAGCCTGTTAGTGCTTAGATCATAAGCTGCACACTGCATCAAATTGGTCTGCATGACTGTCATCCCAGAAGGAAGCCTCTTCTAAACATGATGCTCAAGAATGCCCGCAAACAGTTTGCTGAAGACAAGCAGACTAACGGCATCAATTACTGGAGCCATGTCCTGTGGTCTGGTGAGACCAAGATAAACGTACTTGGTTCAGACAATGTCAAGCGTGTGTGATGGTAACCAGGTGAGGAGCACAAAGACAAGTGTGTCTTGCCTACAGTCAAGCATGGTGGTGGGAGTGTCATGGTCTAGTGCTGCCGGCACTGGGGAGCTACAGTTCATTGAGACAACCATGAATGCCAACATGTACTGTGACATACTGAAGCAGAGCATGATCCTCTCCCTTTAGAGACTGGGCCGCAGGGCAGTATTCCAACACAACAACCCCAAACACACCTCCAAGATAGCCACTGCCTTGCTAAAGAAGCTGAGGGTAAAGTGATGGACTGGCCAAGCATGTCTCCAGACTTAAACATCTGTGGGGTATCCTCAAAGGAAGGTGGAGGAATGCAAGGTCCCTAACATCCACCAGCTTTGTAATGTCATCATGGAGGAGTGGAAGAGGACTCCAATGGCAACCTGTGAAGCTCTGGTGAACTTCATGCCCAAGAGGGTTAAGGCAGTGCTGTAAAATAATGGTAGCCACACAAAATATTGACACTTTGGGTCCAATTTGGACACTTTCACTTTTGTACTCACTTTTGTTGCCAGCAGTGTGTTGAGTTATTTTGAGGGGACAGCAAATTTACACTGTTATACAAGCTGTACACTCATTACTTTATATTGTAGCAAAATGCAATTTCTTCACTGTTGTCACATGAAAAGATATAATAAAATATTTACAAAAATGTGAGGGGCGTACTCACTTTTGTGAGATACTGTATATAGATCTAGGATGGAATGAATTAAGATTATTTAGAATATTACTGTTTCAGTTGCCTATAGCAATCAATGAAAGCTAGGTTCTGATTGGTTGCTATGTGCAAAGGGAATAGTTATGTGTTAATTAGTTTTAGTAAGTCCACCCATAATGTTTTTTTCAAATGGGCAGCAAATTATTCTATAGATTGTTTGTTTGCTTTGTGGAATCACTACTTCCTCTTGGGTGTGAGTACAGTGGCCAAACTGACTAGGGAAACTTGCCTTGCACTTTGGGAGGAGCATGTCATGTGGTGAGCCCATCGAGGAGCTGTGGAAAGAGTTGGGTGTAGAATATTGGAAAAATGTGCAGTTCCCCAACTGCATTGAAGCCCTGGACAGCAGACTTGTTAGGGAAGCGATGCCATCTCAGGCTCAAACTATTTAAACTACAAGAAATACTTCTCTGTTGTCCTCCCTGTGTGGATGCAAAACATTTTTCTATTACCATAGATGTTGGAGCCTACGGCAGTTCTGGGGATTCCTGCATATTCAGGGAATCCCCAAAGGGATGAAGGCTTTATGAGGGACAATTACAGACACGTTCAAGGAGGCCTCTGGTATGTTGCAACCAAGTCTGATGTATGTGGTTGTGGCAGATAAGGCTTTTGGACTGATAGAGAATAGGGATGGGCTTCGTACGTTTGACCCGAACATCGGCTGTTCGATTGTTCGGGTGTTTACGGCAACTTCACACGCCCCATAATGTTTTAAAATGGTGGCGGTTTGCCGCCCGCTGATTGGCCAAAGCATGCACATGACCTGCATGCTTTGCCCAATCAGTGGGCGGCCTGCTGTGAGAGCTTTGATTGGCTAAAGGCAGGATGCTTTTAGCCAATCACTGCACAGCAGTCTCAATCTATGCCCCGCACTATATAAAGCCGCTTGTACAGCCGCTCTATGTAGTGTGTCGGCATTGTTAGAGAGATAGTGTAGGTTCCTGAAGATAGGCAGTTTAGATAGCTAGATTGTAAAATGTGTTAAAAAAAAAAAATAGATAGATTTTAGATTTCTAACTATCTATCTAGTTAGCTATCTGTCAGGTAGTGCAGACAAGTTAGTGTAGGAAAAAATAAAAATAAAATATATATATATATATATATATATATATATATATATATATATATATATATATACGCACAGTGTACTATATATTAGTGTACACTGTACATAAGGTATATAGTACACTTGACGTGGTGTACTAACATATATACAGCCTGAGATATATATATATATATATATATATATATGCACACACACACACTGCGTATTAAGTGTGCACTATATATCTGTCCATATGGTATATAGTACACTTGACGTGGTGTATTAAATTATATACAGTTTTTAACCCCTTAACCCCCAGAGCCCTATTTTACATTTTGTTGTTTAAGTTAAAATCAGTTTTTTTTTATAGAAAATTGCTTAGAACCCCAAACATTATATATTTTTTCAAACCCCCTAGAGAATAAAATGGCAATCATTGCAATACTTTTTGTCACACGGTATTTGTGCAGCGGTCTCTCAAGCACTTCTTTTTTTGAGTTAAAAAATAAGACAACTGTAAAGGTAGCCCAATTTTTTGTATATTGTGAAAGAGGATGTTACGCCGAGTAAATAGATATCATACATGACATGGTTGAAAATTACGCACACTTGCGGAATGGCGACAAACTCCGGTACTTAAAAATCTCCATAGGCGATGCTTTCAAATTTTTAACGGTTACCAGGTTAGAGGTGCAGAGGAGGTCTTTTGCTAGAATTATTGCTCACACTCACATGGGTGGTTTGAACACCGTTTTCATGTGTGGGCGTGACTTACGTATGTGTTCTCTCTGCTGCACGAGCTCGCGGGGACGGCGGCGCTTTACATTTTTTTTTATTTTATTTATTTTATTATATTTTTTCTTTTAACATTGTTCCTTTAAAAAAAATCTGATCACTTTTATTGCTATCACAAGGAATGTAAACACCCCTTGTGATAGTAATATATGGTGACAGGTACTCTTTATGGTACTCTTTATGGAAGGATGGGGGGTCTAAAAGACCCCCCATCCCTCCTTTACACTTCACAGTATTCAGATCACCAAAAACAGCGATTGAATACTGTAATTTTTTTAAAACCGGCGCCGTTAGCCGACGAGTAAACCGGAAGGGACGTTGTAACGTTGCTTCTGGAAATGTACGGAGTCCCGATCAAAGCCGATTCCGGCTTCCACAGGGACTCCACACAGCTGGCGGACATGCTGGATCGGAGCTCCAGGCTGGAGAAGAGTGGCGGACGGTGGCGGGAGGGGGGATGTCCCCTCCCGCTGCCTGGGATAACATCCCACTCCCAAGCCGGATCAGCTGTTATCAATGGATAGCTGGCCCCTGCTCTAAAAAACAGTACCAGGGTATAGCCTGTAGCTGGAGACTATACCCCGATACTTCCACTTAAAGCAGCCACCGTTTATAAACAGCGATTCGTGTTAAGTGGTTACACTAATTTACAACAACAGGGCCCGTTCCTGTGCCTAACAAAAGTAACTGCAAGGGGTTACAGTATTCTGGCACCGACAAGGCCCAATTTTTCACCACCTGTTTGGGGCATGTCATCACAATTGTTAACCACTTAACGCGAATCGTTGTTTATAAACGGTGGCAGCTTTAAGTGGCTGTATCTGGGTACAGGCTGCAGCTACAGGCTATACCCCGGTACCATTTTTTAGAGCAGGTGGCCGGATATCCAGTGATAATGGCCGATCCAGCTTGGAAGCCACTAGGTCGTTATCCCAGGGAGCGGGAGGAGTCACCCCCCCTCTCACCTGCGTCCGCTGCTCTTCTCTGGGAGCTCCAATCTGACACTTCTAGCGGCTGTGTGGAGTCCCTGTGGAAGCCGGAATTGGCTTCAATCGGGACTCCTTCGTACATTTCTGGAAGCAATGTTACAACGTCACTTCTGGTTTACTTGGCGGCAAACGGCGCCGGTTTTAAAAAAATGACAGTATTTTTGTCAATCTGAATACTGTGAAGTGCAAAGGAGGGATGGGCGGTCTTTTAGACCCCCCGTCCCTCCATAAAGAGTACCTGTCACTGTCACCATATATTACTATCACAAGGGATGTTTACATTCCTTGTCATAGCAATAAAAAGAGATCAGAATTTTTTTTTTAAACAGTGTTAAAAAAAAAAAATTAAACAAAATAAATCAAAAAATGTAAAAAAAAAATTAAAGCGCAACCGTAACTGCGAGCTCGCGCAGCAAAGAAAACGCATATGTAGGTCACGCTCGCATATGAAAACGGTGTTCAAACCACACATGAGGGTGTGAGCAGTAATTCTAGCAAAAGACCTCCTCTGCACCTCTAACCTGGTAACCGTTAAAAATTTTTAAAGTACCGGAATTTGTCGCCATTCCGCAAGTGTGCGCAATTTTCAACCCTAACATGTATGATATCTATTTACTCGGCGTAACATCCTCTTTCACAATATACAAAAAAATTGGGCTAACTTTACTGTTGTCTTATTTTTTAACTCAAAAAAGCGTATTTTTTTTCCAAAAAAATTGCGCTTGAAAGACCGCTGCGCAAATACTGTGTGACAAATAGTATTGCAACGATCGCCATTTTATTCGCTAGAGTGTTTGAAAAAACAGATGTAATGTTTGGGGGTTCTAAGTAATTTTCTAGCAAAAAAAATGATTTTAACTTGTAAACAACAAGTGTAAAAAAGGGCTCCGAGCTTAAGTAGTTAAACTAATTTACAACACCAGGCCCCGTTCCTGCGTCCAAGAGTAACTGCAAGGGGTTAGTGTTCTGGCACCGCCAACACCCTAGGTCCAATTTTTAGCCACCTGTTTGACTGGGGGCTTTTGTCAGAATTTGTAAACTACAGTAATTTACAACATCAGGCCCAGTTCCTCCGTCCAACAAGAGTAACTACAAGGGGTTACAGTGTTCTGGCACCGCCAACAACCAAGGCCCAATTTTTGGCCACCTGTTTGACTGGGGGCTTTCGTCAGAATTTGTAAACTAATTTACAACATCAGGCCCGTTCCTCCTCCAACAAGAGTAACTGCAAGGGGTTACAGTGTTCTGGCACCGCCTACAAGGCCCAATTTTTGGCCACCTGTTTGACTGGGGGATTTTATCACAGTTTTTAAAAGTAATTTACAACAGCAGGGTCCGCGCCAAAATTTAGAATAAAAATGAAGTCCGGTTCCCAAAATCCAAACCAGGCCCTTCAGGTCTGGTATGGAATTTTAAGGGGAACCCCGCATCAAATTTTTTAAAAAAATGATGTGAGTTCCCCCCCAAAATCCAAATCAGGCCCTTCAGGTCTGGTATGGATTTTAAGGGGAACCCAACGCCAATTTTTTTAAAAAATGGCGTGGTGTCCCCCCCAAAATCCAAACCAGACCCTTATTCGAGCACGCAGCCCTGGCATGACAGAACCTTCAATCTTCATCTTCATCTTCTCTCTTCTTTCACCGCTGCTGCTCTCTCCGCTGGTGCAGTCCAGCCCCTGTGTGTCTTGCAGAGTGGGCAGTCTTCACGATGACAGTACTTTTATAAGAAGGGGCGGGGCCACCCAGTGACATAACTGAGTGAACCTGCCCCCTTTTGACATCATGTGATGTCAGAGGGGGCGGGTCACCCATTTACGTCACCGAGTGGCCCCACAACTTCTTATAAAATAACTGTCATTGTGAAGACCGCCCATTCTGCAAGACCCGCAGGGGCCAGGCTGCAGCAGTGGAGAGAGCGGAGTCAGTGAAAGAAAATGAAGATTAAAGACGAAGAGAGGAAGCAAGAAGACTAAAAGAAGGACCAGGCCAGGAGAAGATGGAGGAAGAAAGAAGAAAAAGCTATTTTACAAAATAAAGGACTTGTCAAGAACTGCCTGTTTTTTTTACGCTACACTCCTTTTTTGGTGAATAGGTAGGTACAATGTACCCCAAACCTATTCACATGGGGGGAGATCTGAAGGCCCCCTTATTAAAGGGGGCTTCCAGATTCCGACAAGCCCCCCACCCGCAGACCCCCACAAGCAACGGCCAGGCTTGTGGGGAAGAGGCTCTTGTCCCCATCAACATGAGGACAAGGTGCTTTGAGGTGGGGGCAGAGCCTTCCTCCCCCAAAGCACCCATACTCCCCATGTTGAGGTCATGTAGCCTGGTACGGTTCAGGGGGGGAGCACGCTTGTTCGCCCCCCCATCCTAACCGGCCAGGGCTGCATGCTCGGATAAGGGTCTGGTTTGGAAATCTAGGGGGACCCCCACGTCAATTTTGTTTTAAATTCAGCATGGGGTTCCCCTTAATATCCAAACCAGACCCGAAGAACCTGGTTTGGACTGGGGGGACCCCACGCACTTTTTTCCAGAGTTTATTTTTGTATATTACCGGGAATCGGCAATACATTACAGCCGCAATTTTAAATGACAATTTTTCCTATGGAAATGTCATTTTCCTCTGGCTATGTTCTACACCTCACAGAGATGCACCCTTTTACACATAGACTAAGGACACCCCCCAGGCACAATATTTAAAGAATTTTACTTTTTTTTTTTCACTTTAACCACTTGCCGACCGCAGTCTGACGGCGACAGAGTGGCTCGTTATCGCAAACCGCCGTCATATGACGGCGGCTGCGATAACTAGTGCTGTGAGCGCGCCGCCGGAGGCGCGCTTGCGCGCTCACAGTGTCCGGGGGGGCCCAGGGAGCGGGTGCGGCAGACTCAATTGCCGCCGGCTACCCGTGATGCCCCCCTGCAGTGAAAGAACGGAGGTCCGTGTATGTAAACACGGATCTCCGTTCTGTTAGAGGGGGAAGGGCGATGATCACAGGCTTGTATATGGAAGTCGTGATCATCCCCTTTCCCCAGCCAGGGCAGCCCACACACAGTTAGAACACGCCCAGGGAACACAGTTAACCCTTAGAGCACCCCCTGCAGGTTAACCCTTTCACTACCAATGGCATTTACACAGTAATCAGTGCATTTTTATAGCACTGATCGCTGTATAAATGCCAATGGTCCCAAAAAAGTGTCAAAATGGTCCGGCATGTCCGCGGCAATATCGCAGTACCGCTAAAAATTGCAGATCGCCGCCATTACTAGTAAAAAAATTAAAAAAAAAATAAAAACCCCAGAAATTAATTCTCATCGTCCGTAAACTCGGCAACTTTTGCGCAAACCAATCAATAAACGCCGAATGCGATTTTTTTTACCAAAAATATGAGGAAGAATATAAATCGGCCAAAACCGATGGAAAAAAATGTTTTTTTATATATTTTTTTTTTTGGATTTGTATTTTAGCAAAAAGTAAGAAATTTGTTTTTTTTTTGCAAAATTGTCGCTCTTCTTTTGTTTATAGCGGTCATCAGAAATGACGCAGAGGTGATCAAATACCACCAAATGAAAGCTCTATTTGTGGGGAAAAAAGGACGTAAATTTCGTTTGGGTACAACGTCGCACGACTGCGCAATTGTCAGTTAAAGCGATGCAGTGCCGAATCGCAAAAAGTGCTCTGGTCCTAAAGTGTGAAATCCTTCCGGGGCTGAAGTGGTTAAGCATTATTAAAATCACTGCTCCTGAAAAAACTATTGATTTAAAAACTTTTTTTCATTGATAAATGTCCCCTAGGGCAGGACCCGGGTCCCCATATACTTTTTAGGGCAATAACATTGCATATAAGCCTTTAAAATGAGCACTTTTGATTTTTCATGTTCGTGTCTCCTAGACTTTAATGGTGTTCGGATGTTCGCCCTAAACTTTTTGTCTGTTCACATGTTCTGGTGCAAACCGAACTGGGGGGTGTTCGGCCCATCCCTAATAGAGAACCTTATGTGCCAATACAGTGGGTATTACAAAGGATACATAACGGATTTATAACTAACCTCTCCGCTATTCCTGTGGGATGTGCACAGTTGGAGTCTGCAAAGCTAAATGGCATGTTCTTCTTTCTGCAATTCAACTAAATATGGAAAATACCATTAAGTGGTGCTGGCTTCAGTATTCTCCACAATTTTGTGATGGACATTAGAGAGAGCATCATCAGATCCTGAGCCTTGGAACCCCGCTCAAGATGTGCAGTTTATTGATTTTCAGCCCCTTTAGTAATGGAATGATCATTAGAAATGCTTTTATGGATTCTTCATGTGCCCACAGGGACGAGTTTCTTGGTAGAATGGATTACCTCGATTGCCTTTGTATCCCACTAAACATCTGTGATTTAAAACCTTAAAGTGTTTTTGAAGGCTCAAGGATTTTACATTCTTGAATTCTATGCATGAAGGATAAAGAACCTTCTGTGTGCAGCGCCCCTGAGCTTCCCCTCGATCCAATGATGTGCACGAGAGCTGAGCTTCTCCTGGGTCTCTCATTCTTCATTGGCTGAGACAGCAGTGGGAGCCTTTTGGCCCCTGCTACTGTTAGTTACAGGCAGTGAGCCAATGAGGAGGGGGCGGGGCTCTGGAGCGAGCATGCACCAGTGCCCCCAGAGCAAGCGGCTTGCTATTGAGGGCACTGGCTGAAGAGGAGGTGCCAGCAGTACCGGCAGGGGACCCAAAAATTGGAGGATCGGAGCTGCTCTGTGTAAACCTACTGCACAGGACAGGTAAGTATGACATGTTTGTTATTTTGTATTTTTTTATAATGAGCCTTTAATGTCACTTCAATTTCTTGTGCTGTGTTATATTTTATTTGACATTGTTCCTCCTTAATGCTTTATACAGTTCTTCTGCACACAGTGGCAGAATTGGCACCAGAACAAACTAACTCTTGCAGTGCAGGGAGGTCCCACTGCACGCGTATAAGAACAATGGGCAAAAACTTTTTTTTTTTTCATTTTGGATAGGATATGGGAGGGTTTTAACATCTGTCAGAATTTTTTTTTTGCCATCTGCGTGTTTGTGGTTCACACTTATGCCTGCCCATTAATGGATTTACACTGTTTTGTTGTTTTTCTACATTAAACTCCACCATTTTCACTTCAACTGAGTGCAGTCACATCTTTTGCTTCATATGCTGATCTGGTTGACGGACCATAGACCTGCACCTGTTTGTTGTGATAGCCATTATCTCTACACCTGGAGCGGTTCCACCTTCCTTTGGAACTAATGGCCTGAACCAAACACTGCTCTGTTGGAGCAAACGGTTAAATGGACAGGAGATCCAGCAACACCAATCGACCCCACTGGGAAAGACTCCTTTCCGTCTGTGACTGAATCCTTACGACTGCCTTCAAAAGTCGTGCAGACTGAAGGATTCTTGGCCCATTTAAATTTGTTTTGCCAATATAGCTGACACTTGCCAGCTCAGTGAGGATAGGCTAAGACTCATGTCCAACCCGACCTAGAGGAAGTATAGAACAGCTGGGAGCAGTAGGATCAATGTCTCACTCTACTGAGATAACGCAAACTTGCTCCAGATTTAGGCATAGATGTTATAAGTAGAGTGCCTTCTAGCACTCAAAGTAGAGATTGCTCTGGAGCAACCGGAGTTCCCCCCCGCCTCCCCTATTAGCACCCTGCTTGCACTCCCGGTCTGCATATGTGCATAGGGAAATGTCTTCTGTATTCTGAAGTGAATGGCCAATGACAACCAAGGGCTTCATGGCCAATATGGAGGATTGGCTATGACAACCATGTACACCCTTGACAGACTCTTGAGGAATCTCATTACGAGAGATGTTGGGGGAAAAATATATAGGCTAGATTGCAGCCCCAAGGAGAGACCAGAGCGTATGCCCCCTGCACCTTGGGGTGCGGAAACAAGGCCAGACATACCCAACATTTGTGATTGCTATGGGTAGTGAAGAGGCCTGCCTGTGGTAGGCCCCACCTATGGACCAGCTCAGAGAAGACCTGGGACGTAGACCCACTCGTTGTGCTCTGGGAAGCTTGCATGATAGTCGGTCTGCCTATGTGTTCAAAAGTCTGCTGGGAGGTAAACTGCTTCCTGAATTTGCTAGTGATCTTCCGTCCCAGACATTATGGGTTTCACCTCTCTCAATAGCATACTGTTGATAGGTAGAGTTCCTCCCTGGAGCTGAAAATAGGCAACTGCTGCCCTGTTGCTCAACTGCAAGGAGACTGGTCTTCCCTTGATTCTGTGTAGCAAGGCCAAAGTGCTAAAAAGGCTGTTTGAACTTCCAGCGCATTCGAGACTACCCTCCTTGGCTGGAAATGTCCATTTGCTTTGACCGGCAGTTCCTCACAGTGTGCCTCCCAGGCTGTCTTGCCGACATGATTCATAACAATGATCCAGTGTAATGGCTCAAAGGGGCCGTGGTTTCCTCAAGGTCTTTCCATCATCGTGGACCGCTACTCATACTGAGTGACACTGTTCTCAACTGTGCTCGATCCTGTTTCCTCCCTTGTGCTAAGAATCCTAGTTGAAACTTGCACGGGCGCCCATGGAATCATTGGTATGCATGAAGACATTGAGCCCAGAAGACTGAGGCACTGAGAAGCCATCAAACAAGTGAAGGTAGCTGTCCTCAGAATTCTCTTCCTGACTGTCACTGCTTTCTCTGATGTAAGCAAAACAGGGGAACTAGCAGAACACCACCAACTACTCTAACTGGTGGGTTGGAGAAAGTCAGCTTCTCTTTCCCCTATTTTTTATTTTTTTTTAATTTGATAACCCAGCCATATCTCTGCAGGGTATATATGAGGACCTCTTGGAGTGACAGCAATTGTTCCAGTCCCCTGCCAATCTTGTTTTTAGGAAGCAAGACACCGCCCAGGGTCTCAACTATAGGGCTCCCCTAACCGTGACCGAGTTTAGTATCGCTATGGCCAGGCCCCTGGTTGAGATTATTGCTGCTTCTGCAATAAAGTTCACAGACACATTCATCTTGGCTAGGGTTTGAATTATATCAGCGTTATGGATTTCCTCTCCAACGGCTGTCTCTATCTCCTGGACCCAAAAAGCACTAGTCACCCAGTTGGTCACCTTGTTACTAGGCTACAGTCGCATTTACTGTGGGCATGGATTTCAGTGATGCTATATCTGGTCTCTGACAAGGATAAAACCTGTATAGACAATCAAAGGAGAAACTTTCTCTGGACTTTGCCATCCATCTGATTACATTTCTTCCATAAACGGAGAAGGAATTGTGGTTTTGAAGAAAGAGTAAATATGATTTTGTCTTTTTACCCATGTAATGGCCTGCATGACAGCCTGGATCCACTGTTCCACGAAGGAAAAAAACTGAAACCAAGCAGCTCCGGGTCTTCCTCTGCAGGCTGCCCACTCACCAGGGTAGCCCAAGCCTCAGCCCACAGGCACTTACATAATAGCAGATTTCGTTCCTAAAGAGGAAACACTGCAGGGCCCCATCAAGACCCACAGAAGGGGTACCTGGGCTTTTTAGCGCAATTTAGCGGCCCGAGCACTGGGTCTTCGCACTGGGAGAGGCTTGAACTCAGATGGCTACTGCACAGAGGCAGAGGTGTTAGTGGTTGAGCACCATATGCCAGGGTGCCAGGGTGCCAGGTTGTATTTCTAGTGGCTAGAGTAGCAACTAGGAGGGGGCTACCTGGCTGGCATAACTTTAGTGAGTCCAAAATAGCATCTTGCATCATAATTAATAAAGATATTTGGTGTTACCTGTTAACTGCGAACTCCTCCGGGCAGTCTTTACTCACCAGCCTATTGGCTACAGGCACTGTGCCACAGGCCCTGCAGGATTCTTGCTGGGGCATTGGCGTTGCTCTGGGGAAGAGGCGATAAGATGCCTTCTTTGGAACCTTTTCCCTTGAGTGGGTGAGGCATCTGCAATTACACTCTTATGAAAACTGTCCGCCTTTCCCTGGCTCTTGATTTTTGAGAGCATGAGCATGCGGGGCTGAACGCACTCAAAGCAATCCGCATAAGGAGGCACTCTTTTCCTGCAAACTTACCAACACAGTGGTCCTGTACCTTTGACTTTGAGGGTCTTTATGCACAAGGGGTGACTGACTCATGGCTTGAGGACAGATAGGACGGCCAGCTGAAATGAGGATAGCCAGAAAGGAAAATAGCACTAGAGAGAGAAGGTCTTTTGACATTAAAAAGAGAGGAGAAAAAAATATATGCCTTCATAACAAACAGAAAATATA
>BLSH010418813.1:162747-199383 GCA_018402905.1 Glandirana rugosa
ACCCGGACACACACACACACACACACACACATACATACACACATTTTTTTGGTGTACTACCTGTTAAAAATCAGTAGGGGGAGCTCCCCCAGGACTGCAACCCCTCATTGCTAGCAACAGTGGGCTTTTGCCCATAAGCAAGATGGCCGGCGCAGCCCGTTGATGTAATCAAGATGCCCCAGGCAGCAAGGTCTAGCCACATGGGCAAACAGAACACAAACAAACATGGAGACATGGAAGGCACTCAAAAGAGAAAGAGATCAAGGTAAGGGAGAACACATATGAGACAGCACAGAATAAAAGGGATAGACAACCTTGTATGGTGCAAGGAACAAAAAAAGGAAAATGAATGAACTAGCTGGTCCTCCCAAGCCTCAGCCCACAGACACTTACATAATGGCAGATTTCGTTCCTAAAGAGGAAACACTGCAGGGCCCCATCAAGACCCACAGAAGGGGCACCCAGGCTTTTTAGTGCAATTTAGTGGCCCAAGCACTGGGACTTCGCACTGGGAAAGGCTTGAACCCAGACGGCTACTGCACAGAGGCAGAGGTAGGGACATAGAACTGCTTACTCTTCACTGGTGTGTGGAGGTATGAGGAAAAAAAGAAGAATGGGGGAAACTATGCCTTTTTAATTCTATTCACTGATCCTGAGGGAGTGGTCAAGAGGTGGAGCTCTATCACTAGTATGCTGCCATGTTGGCGTCAGGAAAACAGTTTTGCCTTTAGTTGTGCTTTAATTGCTCATTAACTCTAGGGATAGATGAATACACTCAGGGCCAGATTAACATAGGGGCTATTGGAGCTGCAGCTCCAGGCCCCTACCTTAATATACCCCAGCCGCCCAAGAACTTCCCCCTGGCACCACGGTGCCACCGCTGGCCACCACCGCCCAGTGTCCATTGCTGTGAAAATTATTGGTTGCTTGGACCATCTAGCATACTAGCAACCAATCAAGTGCAAGCACAGGCCCCGGCAAAGGAGGAGGATGCAACTTCTTCAGCACCAGGCCCATGATGCTTTTAATCCAGCCCTGAATACACTGTAATACTTACCTTATTCCATGTCCCTTGTTCCAGCAGCTTTTCTCCAAGGTGTGTGACCAGTCCTCCAAAGCCCATTCTTCAAATGGCTCTGGTCATTAGTTGCACTTTGACGTCACACACAGTCCTAGACCAACAATTTTGCATTGTATATGAATATGGCAAGGGCCTGCCCACAATTCACAGCATCAGAGAGATGAGCACCAATGTATTGAGGAGTGAGGGAAGTATTACAACCTTTTTGTCTACCCCTAGATGTAATGAGCGTTTAACCGGTGAAGAGTGGGGGGCACCAGTGCCACAGTATTTTTTCTAATTCTGGAGTTCAGCTTTAAATAGTAGACAGTAAAAATATTTGCAAACCTTTAATTCAGAACAAGAACTCTTATGAGGGGCACAAGTTGTTTGTTTTTATTGTAGCCATGCCCCGGAGGGGGTTGCTGAAAGTTGTGGTTCACCTGTCACCCTGCCCATCTAGACATCCATCTCAGGCATTCCGAGACATAAATCAGTCCATTGCTTTGTTTTGTTTTTTTTTATTGAGGGATATAGAACTTGGATAGGGATTTGGAAATTTTGGGATGCCCCAGAACATTCAAGGCAAATTTACTTAGGACTCCTATATACACACTCCAGTATATACGCTTCTCTCCAGCACGAACACTTGCTGCATTCCGTTCCTCCTCCAGCACAAACACTTGCTGCAGACTGTTACTCTTCCTCCAGCACTTCCCTTGCTGCAGACTGTCACTCCTCCAGACTAGCTAGCAGCGCATGGTAAGGCCTGACACATTAACTCAGCCAGGCCTCAGTAAATTGCCTTTTGCGGGCAGAGGCCTCGGGCCTCTTTTGTGTAGAAAAGTCCAGGAGCTACCTGTCCTCTCTTCTGCTACCACTCCCAGATAGCTCTCTTCAGGCCCCGCCAGCCATCATGGCTGCAATGACCTCTCTCCACTGCCCTTTTTATAGTCCTCTCATCTGGTTCTGCACCCATCTCTTAAACTGCAATCTCCCAGTTCTCTCAAGCGTGCCACCTCAGTCCTCCCAACTCACCAGCCCTCCTGGCTGCGACCAGTAGTCCTCCTGGAGACTCTTAGAGTGTTCTCTCCTCCTGTCCTCTCTTCTGCTTTCTCATGTGCCTCTCCTTCCAGGATCTCACACTCTTCCCGGATGCACCCGAGCCCCAGTCCAGGGTCAAACCCCCCCCCCCCCCAGACTGGGTAGCTCTCCGTGGGCCCGACAGCCTCCACACTCTCTCACTCCAACATCTTCTATCCGGCTACTCCTTCCCAGCTGGGCTGACCCCAGGTATTTAAGGAGGCCTGCCCCCTGCCAATCCAAGTTGGGGATTGGTCAAGGCTCCTTAAGATACCCCAGGTAGCTCCACCTCTCTTCTCCATCCTTCCTTCTAGCACCTTCTAGAAGAAAAGGGGAGGTAACTGAGAAGTGACACCGCCTGTTAGTCACCAGCTGCTACCCTGAGCCACTCCCAGCCCAGAATCAAAACAAACAGGCTTAGCAACCAGCTAGGCCTGCCTAAATTTACCTACACTGCCAGAGAAAAACCTCACTCTAGCACCTCAATACCTAGAGGGTGCTACATTATAATAAAACAAATTGAAAAAAAAAATACATTTCTAATTCTCATAATGAGGGTAAGCCCTGAATGGATCTTAGAGCTGGGAAAGTTCAATTGCTAAAAAAGAATAGATCTGGAATATTGCACATGGGTTGCAAGAGTAGTAAAGTGCTTATAAAGATAACCAGGGTGAGTGTAGGCAGTGGTGGGCATGGTGGAGAGATGCAACTGAGGAGGTAGAAGGTCTCTCAGTTGAGCAGAGATGCATAGCAGGTGTAGCGCCTGCCCCAATTGTCCAGAAGCCTGATGGTGACTCTCAGAGGCGAGGAGGGTTACACATTCCTCAGGGTGTAGGGTGTTGGGCATGGCTGGTGATGAGCAAGAAAAAGAAGTTGAGCGCCAGTCACTTTTATGCTTTAAACAAAAGAAAGTTTATTTCTCACCAAGAGAAATATGGGAGAGAGGGGGACAGGGCATAGGACACCCTTAGTAACGATCAATAGGTAGGCAGACTCCTTAGACAAAAATAGGGGAAGCAAGGCAGACAGCAGTACAGGAAACTTTGGCAGGCTCTCATCAGCATAGCTTTAACACCCGGATAGTCCTCAGACAGGCCCAGAAATCGGTGACCACTTGGATAGGCCTCAGGTTTCAGGTCTAGCAGCCAGGAACTACTCAATGCACATCTACCTAGGCCGCAGCCCAGGGTGGGGTCTCCCAGATCACCTGACTTTTTCCAGTTAAATACCTTCCCACAGCATGCAATACTACTGAGCTGATTGGCTGAGAAAAGTATGTTTAACAATCAAAAAAAGGAGGAAGGTCTGGTGTCACCAGTGTCAGACCTCCATCCCTATATACAACAAATACACAGAAAATTGCCCTGGGACTTTATATGAGGTGAGCACCATTTGCCACTGATAAAGTAACAGGAGTATGCACAGTTTGAACATTTATTGAAAAATGATCTTACATACTTGAATAGCATAACATTTGCTGGGCCAATAAAATACAGCATAGTACAAATTTGCAATGATACATATATGCACAGGCATCTAGTGAACCGACTCGTTTCACGAGACATGGCTCGCTTCCTCAGGGGTGGATGCGTGTGATGTATCATCAGGCAAAGCAAAGTGCCACATGGCATGGGTGGAATTGTGTGAACCTAGAAGTTCCACCTTGTCTAAATAGGTGTCAGCTGTAAGCAGTTTGCTTTGCCTGATGATACATCACACACGCATCCACCCCTGAGGAAGTGAGACATGTCTCGCGAAACTTGCGTGGTTCACTAGATGCCTGTGCATACTGTAGGCTATTTATATGCATCATTGCAAATTTTTACTATGATATATTTTATTGGCCCGGCAAATGTTGTGCTATTCGTGTATGTAAGATCATTTTTTAATAAATGTTCAAACTGTGCATACTCCTGTTACTTTGTTATCAGTGGCAAATGGTGCTCACCTCTTATAAAGTCTCAGGGCGATTTTCTGTGTATATGTTTAACAATAACTTGAGTATACTGTAGCTCATTACTCTAATGTCAGAGGCAACAGCACCACCTACTGACTGAAAGGGAGAAGCCACACAAAACTGAAATAAAGCCATTTAATCTCTAAAACACGACAAATTAGCCAGGCTGTATACCACCCAGCATAACTAAAAATTTACCTACAACCCTATTCTAGGGTGAGGACGCTACACTCTCCCCCTGTCAAGGAGACTATATCCTCGGAGTCTGCAAAAAAACATATACTTTCAAGCCTAAGAGTGGATCTCCTGGCAAAAAGTGTATAGGGAAGGGTGATTGGAAAGAATAAACTTTTTTTACTTCATGTAATTTTTATTTTTATTTCTATTTCCATTCTACCACAGACAAACAAAAACAATTTTCTATGTATATATATAACTATTTTTCTTTGCGCATCTTCCAAGTCATATCCAATCTGTTCCTGATAACCTCCTGATAGCCTCACGTCACATCAAACCAACTGATCTCTCCCCTCCTGCTTATATCTAATGTCAGTACATTTCCAGGTATCGTATTATACAATATCTAATTATTCTAGGTAACTCAAAGAATAAACTTTGAGTTACAAATATGGATGGCATTCCACACAAAAACAAGTGAAAATGCAATAAAGCAATGAGAGTACAAAATGACATTACATCCTAACTGTCTGTCTATATAATAGAGAATATTGTTGTTGAACCAATTTCAGGCACTGTCTCTCCTTAGCCAAGGAAGATGTAAGTATAGAAACACACACTGTGTATTGACTATTTAGTATTAATAGAAATGAACATTCCTGTACAATTTTAAGGATATTGCCTCTCCTTAGCCAAGGAAGGCGCGAAGGGTGCAGGAACACCTGAAAGATAGAAAAACATGCAATATGGAAAGCATGACATCCTATCAACACACTATACTACAATCTACCATTATAGTAATATCTATACTAAGGCAAACTTTTATGTACACATCTGAAATGTTGTCTGTCCTCTGAAGAAGACAAGGATTGTCACTATACATTACCTTAACGAAAACATAGGTCAGCTTGCTTAGGCCATCTGATGATAACACAGTCTGAGTGAATGTGACAACCATAATCCCAGGTTTGCAAGATTGTAGTGTATTTTCCAGCAACTTTGGGAGATAATTTCTTTATATCACAACTGACAGGGATTTTCAAATAGTCTCTGATAGCAGCATCAATCTATTGTGCCTGTTTACATTGGATCTCATCCACCAGAGCCTCTGGCACATATGGGTACAGGAAACCATACTACTCAGCTACCTTCTTTATCACAATGCGTTGCAACTTAGATAACTTTGGTAGAAGCTTAGGGTCTCCACAGCCAGGTAGCACAGGAGTATCTGGAGCACATTTAACTGAATAACCTGCGATAGTATCAGGCTTCTGAGAGACACTTGTGAATGAGGAAGTCACTCGCACAGCAACATTGTACAGGTAGCCACAATTACACTGAACCAAGAGTGAGCTGTGAGACAGTGAATTTGCACACAGAGAAGACATTAAACCCTGCTGGTTAGAACTATGGTTTAAAGTATTAAATAATATCACTGTATAGAACCATCAACATCAGCATTGTTCAGTTAAGGTTCTGGCACTGATAAAGCTCCAGCTGGTAGGGAAAGCTTCCACATACCTGGCACTTTTGCTTGTTAATACAGGGCACAGATCCTCCTTCCTGCTCTGCCCTCACACTGGTCCACATTCCTCCAGTCATATAAAAAAAAGGCAAATACCCCCACAGTGGGATTTTGACAAGTAACAAACACCACCAATATAGATAAAACTCAAAAGAAGGACTTGTATAAAAGTTAATATATGCATATATCCGAGCTCATGATATTTCCTTCCTCACGTGACCCTTCCCCTGACTTCTCTGTTAAGATCAATGGCACAACTATTAGTGTGTCCCCACATGCCAGGGTGCTAGGGGTAACCCTAGACTCTGAACTGTTCTTTCAAGACCACATCCAATCCCTGTCCAAATCATGCTGCCTCAGCCTACGCAACATCGCTAGAATACGCCCCTTTTTAACCAATGACACCACCAAGCTTCTAATTCACTCTCTGGTTATCTCTCGCCTCGACTACTGCAACTCTCTCCTCATTGGATTACCTTTGCATACATTATCCCCCCTTCAGTCAATAATGAATGCTGCTGCAAGACTTATCTACCTTGCCAACCGCTCAGTGTCCTCCACCCCTCTCTGCCAATCTCTCCACTGGCTTCCACTCACCCAACGTATAAAATTCAACGTACTAACAATAATTTACAAAGCCATCCACAACTCTGCCCCCAGCTACATGTCTAACCTAGTCTCAAAATACCAACCAAGCCGCCCTCTTCGGTCCTCCCAAGACCTCCTGCTCTCTAGCTCCCTTGTCACCTCCTCCCATGCTCGCCTCCAGGATTTCTCGAGAGCTTCTCCCATCCTTTGGAATTCCCTACCCCAATCAGTACGACTGTCTTCTAATCTATCTATCTTTATACGATCCCTGAAAACTTTTCTCTTTAAAGAAACCTATCCTGCTTCTACCTAATACTATTTCTTTCTACATCAGCTCATCCCCCACAGCTTTTACCTTTTGTATCAATTGACCCTCCCTCTTAGATTGTAAGCTCTAAGGAGCAGGGCCCTCTGATTCCTCTTGTACCAAATTGTGATGTAACTGTACTGTCTGCCTTCATTTTTGTAAAGCCCTGCGCAAACTGCTGGCGCTATATAAATCCTGTATAATAATAATAATAATGTATAATAATATCAAAGAGGTCGGTCATTCTGGATCATTGAACAACTATACATTACATAAATTATACATACAAATATGCTGTTGTGCACAATTTTACATTCCGTTGTCCAAAGGTAGAATTCGGTGCCCAATGTTTCGGGTCCAAGAAGCCCTTGCTCAGGTGTATATAACGGGAAATAACATAATTGTAATTTTTTTAATCTGATAAACAGAGAAACAAATCAATATGTTGTGACAATAACATGGTTACATCAAAAGGTCCTTTTTCGTACCTACCCAGTGCACAAAAAGACGTAAGCCAACTAGCTGCATATGCAGATTAATCAAACATATGCGTCACTGCCAGAGATGGTGTGATGGAAAAGGCCACGAAGGAGGTTGATGCGGCGCAGCCTTGAGTCCAAGGGGAAATATTCCCAAAATTGTGTGCCTGTATGTCGGTGTGCGTAGTATCCTAGTGGGTCAGGAGCACTAAGGCCTCATACACACGGGTGTATGCAAAAAAATAAGCAAAACGCTGGGCCCAATGTCAGGGAAAAATTGCTGTTTTTTTTGGCGTTTTGCATTGACGTCAATGCACGTTTTTCCGCGCTAGCTTTCAGCGGCATTTTTCTGCCTCTATTCAAAATCAATGGTTCCTCTGGGAGCCCATTGATTTGAATAAAAGTCGCACCAGAAGTCGGATCATGATGAGGCGCGACTTGCGTGCTAGGAATCTTAAAGAGCAGACCAGGCTCTTAGATCTGGCATGGATTTTAAGAGGTACCCCCACACCGAAAAAATGCTGTAGGGTCCCCCCCATACTCCATACCAGACCCTTATCCGAGTACGCAGGAAAGGGGTTGGGGATAAGCGAGCAGCCCCCCCCCTCCTGGACCGTACCAGGCCACATACCCTCAACATGGGGAGCATTATTATATTATTATTATTATACAGGTTTTATATAGCGCCGCCAGTTTGCGCAGCGCTTTACAATATTAGGGCAGACAGTACAATTACAATACAATTCAATACAGGAAGAATCAGAGGGCCCTGCTCGTTAGAGCTTACAATCTAAGAGGGAGGGTTAAATGATACGAAAGGGCGATAACTACGGGGGATGAGCTGATTGAGAAAATAAGGAGTGTAGTTAGGTGGTGGCAGGATAGGCTTCCCTAAAGAGAAAAGTTTTCAGGGATCGCTTGAAGGTGGATAGATTTGGGGACATTCTGACAGATTGGGGTAGGGAGTTCCAGAGGATGGGAGAGGCTCGGGAGAAGTCTTGGAGGTGAGTATGAGAGGAAGTCATGAGGGAGCTGGAGAACAGGAGGTCTTCAGAGGAGCAAAGAGGACGGTTAGGTTGGTATTTTGAGACTAGGTTGATGATGTAGCTGGGAGCAGAGTTGTGGATGGCTTTGTAGCTGATTCTTAGTATTTTGAATTTAATTTGTTTGGCGAGTGGCAGCCAATGGAGGGATTGGCAGAGAGGGGTGGCAGACGTTGAACGGTTTGTAAGGTGGATGAGTCTGGCAGCGGCATTCATGATGTACTGGAGGGGGGATAGTCTATTTAAAAGGTAGGTCAGCGAGGAGGGAGTTGCAGTAGTCGAGGCGAAAGATGACCAGGGAGTGAATCAGAAGCTTTGTGGTTTCATTGGTTAGGAAGGGACGTATTTTTGAGATGATGCGAAGATTGAGGCGGCAAGCCTTAGAAAGTGATTGGATGTGGGGCCAAAAGGAGAGTTCAGAGTCCAGGATAACACCAAGCACCCTGATATGTGGGGATGGGTGGATGGTTGTCCAGATTGAAGGGGGTCCATAAGGTTATTCTTAACAAGGTGGTCACTCAGTTGGTTGTAGACTAGGCGTTCAAGGAGTTTGGAGGAAAAAGTGAGCAAGGAGATGGGGCGCAGATTGTTTAGATCGGTAGGGTCCAGGGATGGCTTTTTGAGTATGGGGGTGACCAATGCATGTTTTAGAGCATTGGGGAAGACGCCAGAAGAGAGGGAGAGATTGAAGATGTGAGTTAGAGAGTGCAGGATAGAGTCAGAGGGTGAGCGTAGTATTTGAGAGGGAATAGGAACCAGTGGACAGGTAGTTAGGTGGGCGTTAGAAAGGAGTTTAGCAACCTTGTTTTATAGTAGCAGGTTTGAATAAGGATAGTGTCGATTGTGCTTGTTGACATGGGGTGTTAACTGGGGAGGATGCCTGTAGAGTGGAGATTTCTTTATGAATTGTGTCAGTCTTGCTTTTGAAATGGTTAGCAACCTCCTGGGCAGTGAGTGAGTTAGTGGGCGGAAGCAGTGGAGGACGAAGTAGGGAGTTGAAGGTAGAGAAGAGTTGACGGGGACAGGATGAGAAGGTGTTAATAAGAGTGGTAAAATAAGTCTGCTTGGCAGTGTGGAGGCGAGAATTGTATTTATGGAGGGCAGATTTGTATTGGTTGAAGTCTTTGAGAGACTTACTCTTGTGCCACAGACGCTCAAGGGCGCGGCTACGCTTTTTGAGGTTCCTGGTGTAGTCTGTTTGCCAGGGTTGTAGGGGTCGAGGCCTGATTTTGTGTCTGGTGAGGGGATCAAGCTCGTCCAGGGTGGAGGACAGGGATTTATTGTAGATGGCAGTGGCTTGGTTGAGGCAGGACAGAGGTGAGATTTTTTCATAGAGGTGGTCAGTAGTAGAATAGAGGAAAGAAGTGTTGAGTTGGCGAAGGTTTCTACGGGTGACGCTTAGGCGATTGGAGGGGAAGGTGGTGCAAGACAGGGAGAGAGAGAGACTAATAAGGTGGTGGTCAGAGAGGGGAAAAGGATTGTTGGAGAGGTTGCACGGAGTGCATAGATAGGAGAAGACAAGGTTGAGGGTGTTCCCATCAGTGTGAGTAGGAGCCTGTACCCATTGCTTCAGGTCAAATGAGGAAGTTAGACTAAGAAATTTACAAGTAGCAGTAGTGTTAACTGGGATGTTGAAGTCCCCAAGAAGGATTGTGGGAATTTCAGAAGAGAGAAAGTAGGGTAACCAGGCAGAAAATTCATCAAGGAAAGTTGACATTGGTCCAGGAGGCCGGTAGATCACAGCAATTCTTAGGGAGGTTGGAGAGAATAGACGTATACAGTGGGCTTCAAATGATGAGAGTGACAGAGAGGGAGGAGAGTGAAGAACCTGAAAGGTGCTCTGTGGGGATAAGAAGAATCCCACTCCACCTCCCTTGCGTCCATTAGGCCTAGGGGAGTGAGTCCAGAGAAGGCCATCATGGGAGAGGGAAGCAGGAGAAGGAGAATCGCATTCCTGGAGCCAGGTTCAGGTGATAGCAAGTAGATGAAAGGAATTAGTGACAAATAGGTCATGAACGGCAGTGAGCGTGTTGCAGACAGAGCGGACGTTCCCGATGGGAACAGCGGACAGGGAGGGTGGTTTTGGGAAGAAGGGGGATGGAGATTAAATTGTGTAGATTGTGACTACTGCCAGAGGGTGTGGGGTGGTGGTGATGTGTGTGGTTAAATGAGAGAGGCCCAGGGTTTGGGGAAATACCTCCAGAGGCTAGGAGAAGCAGAAGAGAAAGGGAGGCAACATGGGAAGATGATTTATATGAGGGGACATGCTTGAGCATCCTGGTTTTGTTATCATGTGGGCATAGAGTTAGAAAGAGGTGGTGAGTGCAGTAATAGGGAGAGGGGAGAAGTGAGGATGATATGTACAGATTGTGGGGTGGGGAAGAGGGGTGAAGAAAAGATAGTTTGAGGAGAGAGGCTGTTATTGTGAAAAGGAGAGGTAAGGTATGCATGTTCTAGAGAGGATAGTGTGTTCTTTTGGAAATGAGCTTACCTGTAGCCTGGTGTTTGAGTAGTTTCTTGTTAGTATGCGCTTTGTGCAAATTGCTGAAGTGCAAGAGCGGAAGTGCCCACTTATTTAAAGAACCCCACTCTTTTGGAAGAATCCCCTGCAATGCTATTCCCCCGTAAGCAAAGCTTTATTCTATACTGTGATGGGTGGGGGTGGAGGTGGATAATTAATCAATTAGGAGATGATATAAGGCACATCACATTAAACTTCTAACACTGCAATCAAAATGCAACAAAGGCCAAGATTGTAAAGATAAGAGAACCCATAAATTTAGGTAAGGCTGTAGGCTAAATAAACATCATAATGTTAGGAACATGCCTACAGATGTATTTTAAACAGCAGGGACAAAAGCAGATTACCAAAGACACATTTAGTCATTCGGTGTTCAGCTTAAGGAAGATGAAGCTAGTATAAACAGATTTACCAATGTTAAAAGGCAGAGGCAGATAGCAATGTTTCAGTTTTTGGATGGAGCGATCAGCAATACAGACATACCAATGTTAAAAGGCAGAGGCAGATAGCAATGTTTCAGTTTTTGGGTGGAGTGATCAGCAATACAGACATACCAATGTTAAAAGGCAGAGGCAGATAGCAATGTTTCAGTATGGGCACTTTGGGGCAGGGGGGGGGGCTCTGCGCCCCCCACTCCAAAGCACCTTGTCCCCATGTTGATGGGGACAAAAGCCTCGTCCCGACAAACCTGGCCTCCCCTCTCTTCTTTCTTCGGCTCTTTTGCGGGGTTTTCTGTGGGGTTTTTCCTCGGCTAGTTTCTCTCACTTCTTCTTCTGGAGATGTTGACTCGTTGCTCTCTTCCACTCGAACACTGGGTCCGTGCTGCACGGTTGCCTTATATTGGTATGGGGCGGGGGCCACACGCTGGCGTCATCCTGAGCCCCGCCCTCATGACATCACATCCTGGGGTGGGCTGTTATGTGATGGACCGCCCCAGGATGTGATGTCATGAGGGCGGGGCTCAGGATGACGTCAGCATGTGGCCCTGCCCCATGCCAATATAAAGCAACTGCACAGCACGTACCCGACATTTGAGTGGATGAGAGCGACGAGTCAACATCTCCAGAAGAGAAGAAGAAGAAGCGGGAGAAGCTAGCCGAGGAGACAGCGGCAAAAGAGCAGTAGATGCCTCAGAAGACAGAAGACCCCGCAGAAGACGCCGCAAAAGAGCCGAAGAAAGAAGAGAGGGGAGAAGATGCCGGAGCTGATTTAATAAAATATTTTAAAAAACTGTGTAGTGTGTTTTTTTGTACACTTTTTTTCCAGGTAAATGGGTAGGGGTACGATGTACCCCATACTCATTTACATAGGGCGGTTGGCCGGCATCTGGGGGCCCCCTTATTAAAGGGGGCTTCCAGGTTCCGATAAGCCCCCGCCCGCAGACCCCGACAACCAATGGCCAGGGTTGTCGGAAAGACGCTCTTGTCCCCATCAACATGGGGACAAGGTGCTTTGGGGTGGGGGTGCAGAGCCCCCCCTGCCCCAAAGCACCCATACTCCCCATGCTGAGGGCATGCGGCCTGGTACATAGAAACATAGAAACATAGAAAAGTGACGGCAGAAAAAGACTGAGTAGTCCATCGAGTCTGCCCCTTTTTATTTATTTATTTTTTTTATTTTATTTTATTTTTTTATATATATATTTTTTTACATTAAAAAACGGTCCAGGAGGGGGGCGCTCTCCCGTTTCCACCCCCTTTCCTGGCCTGCTAGGCTGCGTGCTCAGATAAGGGGCTGGTATGGATTTTGGGGGGGACCCTACGCCGTTTTTTCGGCGGGGGGTTCCTTTTAAAATCCATGCCAGATCGAAGAACCTAGTGTGCTCTTGGAGGGGAACCACACTCAAATTTTTTGCGGTGGTTCCCCTTTAAGATCCCTAGCGCACAAGTCGCGCCACAAGTCGGATCATCATGATCCGACTTCTGGTGCGACTTCTATTCAAATCGCTCCCATAGGGAACCATTGATTTTGAATAGAATGCCTGACGAGGCTTAATGCTGTGTATACAACGTTAAGCCATGTTGTTGAGCATTTTGCCGGTTCGGTGTCAAAAACGCCATGACACTGCAGCTTCGAAATGCACTGGTCCCCGCGTTCTAGTTACAGCTCACTAACACCGATGCCCTCTACTGCTCAAAAACGTTGGCGTTTTTAGAGGGCCATTGAATAACATGGAGAGCTGTAAAAAACGCCCATAAACGTGGCGTAAAAAAACGCTCGCGTGTATGAGGGCTAAAAAACAGGACACGGAAGAGGGAGAAAAAGGAAGAAAAAAGAGAAAGAAGGGGAAAAAGGAAAAAAGAAGAGGGGAAAGGAGGGAGGGAAAGAAAAGGAGAAAAAAGAAAGAAAAAAAGAGGGGGGGGAGGGGGGATGGAGTGAAAAGGGGGAAGGGGGGATGAAAGACGGGGGAGGGGGGAAGTGGGGAGAGAGGGGGAGGGAAGGAGGAAAGGAAAGAGACAAAGGGACAGCAGAAAAAGAAAAGGAGAAAGGAGAGGGAGCAATGGGTTGAATAAGAAAAGTCAGTCCAACAAATGACCACCATCTAATATTCATAGTGGTCTCAGGTTTGAGCTGATGGCATAGCTCACCCATAAAGGAAACCATAATAGGTGAAGGATTTTAAGCACCGGCAGAAGTAGACACAGGCAAAAGACTGGGGGGATCTACCACCAGTCATCTCCCTATTGGGGAGGGGGATTGCCCTGGAAAAATGAATCATATAAAAAAAAGAGGTCAGTGGCTGCATATCAACGGAGGGGGGAAGGGAGGGGTGGGAAGAAAAAAGGGTGCTTCAAATGGGGGGGGTGCCTAATGTGGTCCACCGCATCTGAAACACCGTCCTCCCAAGCAGTGTACATCTGATATGCTGACCTGGAGGATTAACCAGTTGCCAACCACCCGCCGTGGCTTGACGGCGGCAACTTGGCTCGTTATCGCACACTGTCGTCATCTGACGGCGGCTGCGAGATCGCGCACTGTGAGTGCGCGCATGTGCTCACTGTGTTCCGGGGGGGTCTGGGAGCGGGTAGGACAGACTCGATCTCCTCTGGCTACCCACGATTACCCCCCCCGGAGTGATAGAATGGGGGTCCGTGTATGTAAACATGGATCTCTGTTCTGACAGAGGGGGAAGGGATGTGATCACAGGCTTCCTGTATATGGGAGCCGCAATCACTCTCCTCCCCCAGCCAGCCCAGCCCCTATACGATTAGAACACACTGAGGGAACACAGTATACCCGTAGAGCGCCCCCTGCAGGTTAACCCCTTCACTGCCATACACATTTACACAGTACTCAATGCATTTTCATAGCATTGATCTCTGTATAAATGTCAATGGTCCCAAAAAAGAGTCAAAATGGTCCGACATGTCCGTCGCAATATGGTAGTAAATATCACAGATCCATGCTAGGGATCTTAAAGGGGAACCACCACAAAAAAATTGAGTGTGGTTCCCCTCCAAGAGCACACTAGGTTCTTCGATCTGGCATGGATTTGGCATTACTGGTAAAAAAATAAAATAAATAAAAACCCCATAAATGAATTCTCATCATTTGCAAACACGGCAACTTTTGCGCAAACCAGTCACTAAACGCCGATTGCGATTTTTTCTACCAAAAATATGAGAAAGATTAAAAATCAGCCATAACTGATGAAAAAAATTGTTTTTTTTTTATTTTTTCTTTGAATATGTATTATAGCAGAAAGTAAGAAATTTTTGTTTTTTTTTTGCAAAATTGTCGATTTTCTTTTGTTTATAGCAGCGATCAAAAATGACACAGAGGTAAACAAATACCACCAAAAGAATGCTCTATTTGTGGGGAAAAAAGGATGCAAATTTTGTCTGGGTACAACGTTGCATGACTGGGGCTGCATGAGTGCTACCGGCTCTACTACAGTTCATTGAGGGAACCATGAATGCCAACATGTACTTTGACATACTGAAGCAGAGCATGAACCCCTCCCTTCGGAGACTGGGCCGCAAGGCAGTATTCCAACATAACTACCCCAAACACACCTCCAAGATGACCACTGCCTTGCTAAAGAAGCTGGTAAAGGTGATGGATTGGCCAAGCATGTCTCCAGATCTAAACCCTATTGAACATCTGTGGGGCATCCTTAAATCGAAGGTGGAAGAGCGCAAGGTCTCTAACATCCTGCAGCTCCGTGATGTCGTCATGGAGGAATGGAAGAGGACTGTAATAAGTAAAACAATTGCACATTGTGCAATAGAGCAAAGAGGTGGGACTTTAAATGAAGAATGTGGTGCTCGTGAGGTAGCATTGATGGACATAGTTGGATTCGGGTTAAAAGAGATAATTTATTGATACAGTTAATTGTACAGTTACATATAACATTGTCGCAACAACGATCCAGGAGAGTAAGACAATTAACAGTTAGACATCTTACAAAGTATAACAAGAGTTCTACATCCATCAATATCATAAATATACACATACAATTGATATGAAGCAAATAAAAGCTGCATGACCCATAGCTTAAGATTCCATGTGGGGTTGTTTTACTTATTACAGGGATGGAAGCTACAGTCTTACCAGGCTATTTTAAGCTTCATTTAAAGTCCCATTCCCCTTGTTCCCCCGCCTTCTCTCAACACAGCCATTAATGTCTAAATCGCTGGCAAGAAAAGTGAGTACACCCCTATGTGAAAATGTCCAAATTGGGTCCAAAGTGTCAATATTTTGTGTGGCCACCATTATTTTCCAGCACTGCCTTAACCCTCTTGGGCATGGAGTTCACCAGAGCTTCACAGCTTGCCATTGGAGTCCTCTTCCACTCCTCCATGACGACATCATGGAGCTGGTGGATGTTAGAGACCATGCTTGGCCAGTCCATCACCTTTACCAGCTTCTTTAGCAAGGCAGTGGTCATCTTGGAGGTGTATTTGGTGTAGTTATGTTGGAATACTGCCCTGCGGCCCAGTCTCCGGAGGGAAGGGAATATGCTCTGCTTCAATATGTCAAAAGTGCATGTTGGCATTTATGGCTCCCTCAATGAACTGTAGCTTCCCAGTGCCGGCATCTCTCATGCAGCCCCAGACCATGACACTCCTACCATGGAGTAGGCTTGACTGTAGGCATGACACACTTGTCTTTGTGCTCCTCACCTGGTTGCCGCCACACACGCTTGACACCATCTGAACCAAATAACTTTATCTTGGTCTCATCAGACCACAGGACATGGTTCCAGTAATCCATGTCCTTAGTCCGCTTGTCTTCAGCAAACTGTATGATCTGAGCACTGACAGGCTGACCCCCACCCCTTCAAACTCTGCAGCAATGCTGGCAGCACTCATATCTATTTCCCAAAGACAACCTCTGGATATGATGCTGAGCATGTGCATTCAACTGTTCTGAGTGGAACCTGTCCTATTAAACCGCTGTATGGTCTTGACCACCATGTTGCAGCTCAGTTTCAGGGTCTTGGAAATCTTTTTATAGCCTAGACCATCTTTATGTAGAGCAACAATTCTTTTTTTCAGATCTTCAGAGAGTTCTTTGCCATGAGGTGCCATGTTGAACTTCCAGTGACCAGTATGGGAGAGTGAGAGTGATAACACCAAATTTAACACACCTGCTCCCCATTCACACCTGAGACCTTGTAACTAATAAGTCACATGACACCGGGGAGGGAAAATGGCTAATTGGTCCCAATTTGGACATTTTCACTTAGGGGTGTACTCACTTTTGTTGCCAGCGATTGTAATGATATCAAGTGCTGGACACAAGAAAACTGGTAACCATTTTGTGAAGGGTCAGCCGTGTCGGTTCTAACTTAGGAAACCCCTCACTCCTCCCCCCCCCCCCATCCTGTCAACTTAGGAATTCCTAGGTCTCCATAACAGGCTCCAACAGGTCTGGAGGTGTTTTGGCAAGCCTAATCATAAACCAATAAATAAGATCCATTAAGAGAGAGCACAGGATGCCTGAGAGAATAAGGGCCATAAACCCCCTCCCTCAGGCAGCTCTGACATTCCAGAGACCCTCAGTCAATCTTAAAGGTATGAAATTAACCACATTTCATAACTCCAGATAGGAATGTGACATCTTAATAAAAATTATATATTTGAATGTGGAAATTCATACCGAATAAAACTAATCCAAACGTCGAGGAATTAAATCATACAGGAAACCACTGCTAGTTTCTCCTCTTCCCAGGGTAACGGAGAGTGACAAATCTGTTGTGTTTAGAATTATTTTAATGCACTTTTCATGCTGAACTTGAATTCCTTAATGTTGGGGCTGCACTGTGATCCCCTTCCGAGATATGATTTTTATACTGCAAATTGCATATCAGGAGGGTTGTTATTCCACGGTCCGCCTTGTACAGTCCATGGGCTCTCCTTACCCATGTGAGTGGTCAGGGGCATATGGCCCCACCCCTTGGCCTTCGGAGAAAAAGGGAATAGACCGGACAGTGCTCAGTTCTCACCTTACCATCAAAGAACGTATATCCGAGAACCTGTGGACTCATCAATAAATCTCTGATTAATCACGGACATTTTAATGCAAGTAACTTTTTCCCCTTCCATTCTGTGTTATCTCCTTGCTGCTGTATATTATGTCTCTAATTGCTTTGTAACACCATTTTTCTGTAAATATTTTATCTGCGCCAATTTTGACCTTTTCATTATTAAACCTTATTCTGAAAAGTGTTAATCTTGTACCTAAAGCTCTTAATAGCTATAACTAACCTGTTCATTTGAAGAGTGCTACTGTTTAGAATAACTCATCTGAATAGCCCTGTCTGTGGTGACAGCGTGTGTTACAGTGTGTTTATTCTAAAATCATAATTGGTATTGCTAAAATCTCACGTTCCTCTTGCTCGGTCCAAAGAAGAGGTGGTGGTAGTGAAAGGGTTAATTGCTTGAATTAGCCCAGTAACAATTACTCTCAGGCAGCTGGCACTTAGATGGTGGTCCCGCAAGCTGGAAAATCTTTCTGCTGGAAGCAGCTGAGAGTGGTATTGTTACGATAGTGACAAGCACGGTGTGAGCTCGAGTGGTCCTCAGTCACGGGGGAGTGAGGAGGGCAGTGAGCTGATACCCGCGTTTGTCACAGCGATTTAGACATTAATGGCTGCGTGTTGAGTTATTTTGAGGGTACTGCAAATTTACTCTGTTATACAAGCTGTATACTCACTACTTTACATTGTAGCAAAGTGTCATTTCTTCAATGTTGTCACATGAAAAGATATAATAAAATATTTACAAAAAATGTGAGGAATGTATCCACTTTTTTGAGATACTGTATGTGAGCACGGTGGAGTATTTTCATTTGTGTTTCCCTCCAATATTCACAAGGTATTAACTGGAGAACTTTGTTGTACCCCTGCAATATTTTGTCTAGTAACTCTGGATCTGGAAAGCCCTTGCTCCAGTTTGCCGTGGAAGAGGAAGAGAAAGGGGAAGTGATCTTGCAGATTAAAGGTTTGTAGATGTCTGAGATGGTATAAGATCCTTCTTTGAGTAAACAATCTGTAATGGTTGCCCTAAATCTCTTGCCTCCCTCCCTACATGAAGTTGACACATTGCCAGAAGTAGAACACATGGAAATTTGGCAGAGAAAATTTCTGGGCTATGACTGGGAAGACATAAGGTGCGACTGATTCCATTTCACAAAGAGAGGAAAATTTAGTGAGACCATTTCTTTACCATAAAGCGTAGATTTGGTGTTCCATCCCCGGAGGAAAGCTGGGGTTTCCTTGAATTGGTAGGTGCCTGGAGATAAAGGGGGATAGGTTTAGGTTCTTACATACTTTCCTCCAAGCTATGGCTACATCTCGTAGAAGAAGGTTGTGTTGTAGGTCTGAACAGATTGATGTCCATTTGCAGTGTAGTAGAGCCACCAGAGTAGGGATGTGCCATTGCTGATTCAAGAGAATAGTTTGTGTAATACATTTTTATTGATTTTCAAGACAAAAAAATTCACATACAAGGTTACACATAGCCGTATAAGGCAAAGGCGACAAAACAAGGATACATATACAAATGTGTCTGACCTATTTTGAGACCATGTCCCGCCACAGGTACCCATAAATGACCAAAGTCTGGTGTCTATCTCCAAGGTTACCTAGGGGTAGGAGGGTCCCCCCCGCTGACACCCCAACCGGGAGCTGACTGTGCCGGGCAGGGGGGCCACCCCCCCTCCATATAGTGTCTCCTGTGTTGTGACACCACAGCGGTCAACATAGACTGTTAGTTGCGGCTCTGCAACGGTCAGATCACTAACAACCGATCAGTAACTTATTTAAACTTTAACTTTAAATCCTTGATGATCCTCCTTTGCGTTCAACCAAGAAAAGAAAATCAACATAATTCAGAGACAAAGAGGAGAGTTAGAGAGGTAGAGGAAAGAGGGTAGAATAGTGGAGAGAAGAAGAGTTATAGATAGGGGGAATAAAGGGTAGATCAAGAAGTACCCAGCCGGCATGGGGTGGAAGGTTTTGAGACCAATATCATAAACAGTAGCTTATAGATGAGTATCGAGCGAATAGTTTGAGTAACGAGAAGCCTTTAGTGTTCAGTCCAGGCCTATTCTCAGTAAGCAGGATAGGCTATATACTCTAATACAGTATTTGGTAGACTAATGCCCCCCTTGCCTCTTGGGAAGACAACTTTGTTAGAGCTATACGTGGTCTCTTTTTTCGCCAAATAAATTTGGAAATGGCTCTGTTCAGTAGCTGGATATCTTTATGCTTTAGGAGCAATGAGAAAGAAGCGAAAGAGTCAGATTTTGTTAATTAAAGGAGGATAGTTTAAGGTGTACAAGGAAGAAGGAACATTCCCTATCCTGATACCCAAGTAGGTAATGTTATTTTTGGGTATGGTGAAGGGCGAGTGGGATGTCCAGGGGGGTTTTGGAGAAGGACCTAGGGGAAGAATTTTGCTTTTGTTGAAATTGACGCAAAGGCCTAAGCAGAATCTGAACTCATCAAAGGTACTCTTGATGGTGGTCATGTCAGAGGTGGAGTTACCTGAGAATATGAGTATGTCTTCTTTGAAAAGAGCTGATCGCAGATCGTGCTCACCTATATGGATCCTTTGTAGAGAAGCCTTAATATTTAGGTATCTAGAAAGTGGTTCTAGTGCCATGTTGAAGATAAAAGATAAGCCCAGCTTGATCAGAACCAATGAAAGCCAATTAAAGCTAAGGTTATCAAAGGCTTTCTCTGTGTTTAGAGTCATAATAGCAAAATCCCCCCCCCCCCAGGTGACTTTTAGCATGTTCTAATACCGTCAAAACCTTACGGATGTTTAGTGAAGCTGTTCTCCCTTTTACAAAGCCTGACTGCACTAGGTGTATCAAAGTGGGGATGATAGTGGCAAGTCTGGTGGCAACAATTTTTGAGAGGATCATGACATCCAGATTTAAAACTGCAATTGGCCTGTATGAGCCAGGTTCAAGAGGGTCTTTCCCTTTTTTTTATAATCGTTTTATGATGTCTTGGTTTACAGAGGGTAGGTATGAACCTCCTGTCCAGATGTCATTGTAGACACTGAGGAGGGTGGGTTCAACTATCTCTTTGAGGGTCTTGTAGAATTCCCCTGTGAATCCGTCGGGACCTGGGGCCTTGCTGGGGGCTAGTTGGCAAATTGTTGTGGAGAGTTCTGAACTAGATATGGGCGCATTTAGTGCCCCCCGAGTTGGGTAGGAGTAACCGTTGGTAGGTCCAGTTTGTCAAGGAAGTTTTGAGCAATACTGTGATCGAAGGGGTCTGGAGCGTATAAGGATGAATAACATTTTTGCATGACCCTATTGACCTCCTGTGGTGTTGTTTTAAGAGTGCCTGAAGATTCCCATAGGGCAGTAACATGAGTGGGACTGTTTGGGCCTTTGTACAGTCTCTCCAGGAGCTTACCCGATTTGTTACCATATTTGTATAATGTGGCGTTGGCATGTGCTCATTTGGTCAGCTCCAGGATATCTGCCCATGTGTCGAACTTGCATTTGGCCTTCTGACACTCGCCTCTATTTTCAGGGGAGTCCTGAGCGGAAAGGGCTCCTTGAGCCAACCTAAGGCGAGAGCTTGCTTTCCTATAAGTTGATAGGGCTTTTTTCTTATAGGAGGCAGCGTATGATATGACTCGACCCCTAAGATAGGCCTTTCCTGCATCCCAATAGAGGATAGGGTTGTCAGCATGGGAAGAATTAGTAGTGGCAAACTCTTTCCATGCCAAGTCCATGTACGTCTGGAAATCAGCGTTGTTGTGAAGGTATCACGGAAAGCGCCACAGACGAGGATTGGATTTAGATACTGCATTGTTAAATGTTATTGAAACTGGGACATGGTCTGATATGGCTATTTTGCGAATCTCAGTCTCTGATATTGTTGGGATTATGTTACTGGTGCAAAAAATGTAGTCAATTCTAGTGAAAACCTTGTGAGGGGTAGAATAGAAAGTGAATTCTCTGTCCACTGGGGGGAAGAGATGCCACAGGTCAGTAAAGTGAAGGGATTCCATGGTGGAAGCCAAGTGGGTTTGCCCAGAGTTTCCTACTGCTTTGTGCGGTCATTTATGAGTGGATCCGTCGTCCGTCATGTGTAATGTGGAGTTAAAATCCCCACCTACTACATGGGGAATATGAGGGAATTTCAGAAGTCTGGAAGATAGGTCTCCAAAGAATTGTTTCCCAGGGTTATTAGGTGCATAGACGATTGAAATCATAAGAGCTCTGTGGCCCAGTCGGACGTGTACAGTGAGAAGACGTCACTGTCTGTCCGAGTCAACTTTTAATACTTCACATGGAAGATTTTTGTGTATCAAGATGATCACCCTGGCTTTGTGGTTGACTGCATCGGATCACAGTACCCACCCATAATTTTTTCATGCTGTGAAAGCCAGAGTGTATCAGATGGGATTCTTGTAGCAGAGCTATGTCAGTTTTCAGTCTCTTAAGGTGTCTTAGTATCTTGAGTCTCTTAATAGGGGATCTTAAGTCACATTCCATGAGGTAACTCTCATGGGGGGGGGGGGGGGGAGTGTAGCATTGGGCTGGTGTTATATTTACAGGGGTGATTTCCAGAGATAGAGAGATAGGGAGGCTATTACGGGGGTTAGGAGGGTGTGTTCCCTGTAGCATAGGGGGGAAGCATTAGGGTAGATCTTAGCCAGTCTAGCTGGGGCGTAGTGCCATCTTGTAAATACTTTTATGCTCCCTTCAACCAGGGCGCTATTCATTATGCTCTTGTAGGAGCGTTGAAATGAGAAATACCATTGGTCAGGATCCAGGTGAGTATCCAAATAAGATTCCCATGCCTTAATATATGTTGGTACTTCTCAAGGAGGCATACATTATAGAAATACCCCCCCCCCCCCTTTGTTCTCTGTCAGAACACCAGTGCTCATATGGGGTTATTGTGTAATTTACTCGTACAGTAGCCTATTGATATAGGGCCGGTCTGGGAGAAGAGCTGTCCTATTCTAAATAGTCCCTTGTTCAACCACCAGCAGAATGCCAGGATGTTCATACCAGGTGGGAAGTCAGGGTTATTAAATGAGAACGCTGACCGTAGGTCAGCCTGAATGTGTGGGAGGAGTCGGGTGGCATTTAAGCCGGCCCCTCTCTCCCCTCATCACGTCGCAGGGCTCTCGTGCTGATCATCGACCAGTGTAATGCCATTTCCGGGGAAGGATCAGAGGACGTGCAGGGAATCGGAGGGTTGCTGTTCTCCGCCCTCTCAAGCTACTGCAAGATATTGGTGTGCAGCTAGGAGGACATATAGGGGCCGCTGGGATCGCTCTCCCCACGGGCTCTCCCCACGGGCTCGGAATCAACTCGGAAAGTGGATTTGTTTAGATTGCTTTTCCCTTTAGCGTCCAGTTCCAATGCAGAGCAGGTGACTTTACGGACTGTTGCGTCATCACTTTCCCAGATACATTCAACGTTGGAACTGCTGGCAACGTCTTGTCAGGAATTACGGGCTAGGGTGGAGATATTGGAAAGCTGGCCAGGCCAGCCCCTGAGGCTCCAGCCATCCCGGGGACATCAGCAGACACAGGGACCTCTGTGATTCCAGGGCCCGGGCCGATAGCATTAGGTAATAGCATCGGTATTCCTTCCATTACTCCGGCTCATTTTATTCCGGCCAACATCAGGAAAGATATTTTAGACGGCAAGGATGTCAACTTGGCTTCCTTGATGATAGCAGCCCATGACATTAATGATAATAAGTCATATGCATGTGGTGATATCAGTGGTGGTCAAGACCAGAGATCATAGGCTGAATCGGAAGCTTTCCCATCCGGAATTCGTTTTGGCCTTTAGTCTGTATAGGGACATCATTTGTTCAGTTAACCCCTCAAGGAGGGAGGTACTGGATCTCTATCTTTATCTGGTGGTAGACTTAGGTCAGAAATATGGGGGAACAGCGTTTTATGACTATCACAGGTCTGCAGCCATATTTTCCCATCATCAGATGTTGATGGCATGAAGTAAGATAGATACCGAACCGTTTTGTAGACATTTTGCGGGGTTAAGAGCGCCAGTGTGTGCAACATGTCAATCCTCAACCCACAATACATATTGGTGCCCTAATACGGAACTATCATCACTACCAGGCATATCCAGGCCTTTTTCAAATACACTTCCAGCTCCATCCCAGTCGGGCTCGTGTGATAAGTTAGGTCGGCTGATTTAGTTCTTAGGCAAGTCGCAGATATGTAACAATTTCAATTTCGGTGTTTGCAATTACAGCCAGTGATGGTTGTTGCATGTATGTGCTGTTTGTTTCAGGGCACATCCAAAATTGGCCTGTTCATTAAGAAATAAAAATGCATGACTAAGCCGAGTGGACGTGTCATATTTACAGGATTGCCTGACCTCTCATCCGCTACCAACGCTAAGGGATTTTCTGGTGGAAGGTTTTTCAAGGGGTTTTCATACAAGTATAATTGCCTTACCAAAAGACACTTTTGAATGTCAGAACCTCAGATCAGCAGAGGCGGACATGGAGGCAGTAGACGTTTTGTTGAAATCAGAGCTGTAGAAGGGTTTTCTGATAAGACCATTTGATACATCCCCTTTTCAGTACTGGAGGGTTAATCTGTTAGGTTTGGTGAAAGGGAAATTTTCCAGCAAATTGCGCTTGATTTTTGATCTATCGGCCCCGCACGGTTCTCACATACCAAGCCTGAATTCACTGATCCCTTCGGAAGAGTTCTTACTCAAATACTCATCGGTTGACCAGGCGATTCAAAGTATTATCAGGATGGGAGAGGGGGCCTAGCTGTCGAAAGCCAACATAGAGGATGCTTTCAAGTTGCTGCCAATATTTCCATCACTTTGGCAGTGGCATGGTATTAAATGGAGGGGGTTATACTATTTTTCTACCAAATTGACCTTTGGTTCCAAAAGTAGCCCTTGGCTTTTTGATACATTTGCTCAAGCACTCAGCTGGATTCTCACTCACGTAGTGCATTGCCAGGACGTCATTCATTATCTGGACGATTTTCTCCTTATAGAAGATGCGAGACAGGCTGCTATAGATTTACATAAATTAACAGAGTTTTTTTCGGCACTGAACATACCCCTGGCAAGGAATAAAATGGAAAACGCAGGGACATCCATCACTTTTTTAGGTATTATCCTGGATACTCAGGCCATGCAAGCCAGGCTGCCGGCTCACAAACTGGAAAGGATCAGAGAGCGAATACATGCTTTTATGATATCAGAGGCAAGTTCCAGGATAGAGTTGCAGTCTTTACTCGGCATGCTGAATTTTGCCATGAGGATCATTCCACAGGGAAGATCCTTCATTTCTCATTTGTTGGCCTTGTTACTGGCAGCCCCGGATGCTGATTCTCCAAGTTGGATGCTATGGCACTGTTCGATTTACGGATGTGGGGAGGAGTTCCTGGAAAATTGGAATGGATAGCAATATTCATCCCCTGAGGATCAAGTTCTTCCCCTCAGGTCTGGTCAGATGCAGTGGCCTCCAAGGGCTACACGGCAATTTTTGGCCCTCATTGGATAGCAGGGCCATTGCCGGATGAGATTCTGGATATACCAAAGTTTGCAGAAACTTCATCTTTATTTGAAGTGTATCCTATTGTGGCGCAGCACAGGTTTGGGATCATTACTGGGTCAGGAAGACAGTGATTTTTTTCACAGACAACCAGGCAATTACAGAGATGGTGAACAAGGGCAGATCCAGATCCTTGTTGATCATGTCTTTTATACGCAGGTTGACATGGTTGTCCCTTCAGTTCCATTTCCACATCCAGCGCAGGTTCATAAGTGGTGCAGATAATACAGCAGCCAATGCACTATCTAGGTTTAACTACCCATTATTCTTCCAGCAGGTGCCCGATGCCTATATCTGTGCAACACCATCCCCACAATTCACAACTCTTCGGATGGACTAGATACCCACTTGGTTGATGCAGCCCATTTGATAAACAAGTCCCTTTCGTTTAACACCTGCAAAGCCTTTGATACGGCTTGGTGAACTTTCCAGGCATTCCAGCAAAAGTATCCTGGTAGAGATAGTCGGGACATTCGTTTCCTACTTGCTTTTATTGCTTTTTGTCATTCTCAACTTAAATTGTTCTACAGCCCCATCAAGACTTATTTGGCCGGGGTTCAGCATTTGTTATCCTTACAGGATCCCAACAGACCATCCCTTTTCGCTGCCCATCCTATAAAAGCCATTCTGAAGGGAATTCAGAAAAAGAACCCACCTGCTAGGGCTAGCAGACTGCCTATTACGGGCCAGATATTCCGGGGTATGTTGGACATGCTTACGGGATCTCCTTTTGGGCGGTTACAAAGTTTGGTGCTTAAAGCAGCAATATATCTGGCGTTTCCTCAGGCCAAGTGAGTTTACTTGGTCCGGAACCAAGTCACTTTTTCTTACAATTAACCAGCTGGTGAGGCACTCGGATTATTTTCAGCTGCACTTGGTAACATTTAAAACACAGCAAACGGGATCTGGGACGGATATCCGATTCTTTAAAACAGGGAATGCTTGGTGCTTGGTCACCACTTTAGATCAGCTCATAACAATACTAGAGGACAAACCCAAAGATAGTCCGCTATTGCCGTTCCCTATTACTCCTTTGTCTACGTCAGTGCTTATAAAACACTGCCGGACTCTGTTATCTAACCTGGGGTTAAATCCTAGAGCATATTCGGAGCATTCGTTCAGGGTAGGTGCTGCCTCTGCGGCTTCTTGGCAAGGTGCACCAGGTCATGTCATTAAAAGATTAGGGAGATGGAGTTCATCTTGTTTTAATAGATATATCCCAGATCCCAAAGTGGAGATGACTCGGGTTTTCATGCATTTGGTGGACTAATGTGACATGTTGGAACAATAAATCTGTTAAAGAAATTTCATCCTACTGTGGTTATTTTTGCCCACTTTTAGGCGTACCGACCACGTGATTACGGCACACTTCAAGTCACTTACTCATCCTGGTATTTGGTATCTCCTTTCATACGCGTCTCATAGACTCTGAGTACAAATGAGAAAGCTGACCGTAGATCAGCCTAAATTTGTGGGAGGAGTCGGGCGGCATTTAAGCTGGCCCCTCTCTACCCTCATCACGTCGCAGGGCTCTCGTGCTCCACCCACCCACCCTTTTTTATATACATTTCTCTTCATCAGATTTACTATCATGGGTATGCCCACTTTTAGGCGTACCGACCACGTGATTACGGCACACTTCAAGTCACTTACTTATCCTGGTAGTAGGTATCTCCTTTCATATGTGTCTCATAGACTCTGAGTACAAATAGGTGTTTGAGCGATTTCAGGGGCGAGATCAATGCCGAGTGTTTATGTAGGGAATCGCAAAGCACTAGATAGTAGGGGCCAGGATTGTGGGTCTTAGTCTAGGGGGTCTCTAGAGAAGGTGGTCATTCATGTGGTGTGGGGTTGCTTGTCGTTCTATAGATACCCAGTCTGGTTTGTGACCTCTGGAGTAGATTTTCGAGAATTGAGTCAATTGGGCGGCTTGATAGTACCACCATAAATTTGGGAGGCCTCCCTGTGTTTTTAGGCGGAAAAGGATCTCCTTGGAGAACCGATGGCCTCCTTTCCCCCAGACAAAACCGACGATCCTGGGTTGGACTTTGGAGAGAGCTGCTTTCTTAATAGGAATGGGGAGGGCCCTGAGCATGTATAGAAGTTGTGACATTAAGGTCATCTTGACTGCATAGACTCTTCCCAACCAGGACAGACCACATCTCAACCAAATACGTAATTCCTCCTCTATCCTTTGAAACATGTAGTTGGTTGAGTATAAGTTTGCTATGTTGTTTGTTAACTGAATTCCCAGATATGGGATGTTATTTGTGGCCCAAACAAAGGGGAAATTTTGTTTAAGTTGTACAACCAATCTGGGAGGGATTGAGACATTTAAGGCCATAGATTTAGAGGCATTAATTTTAAGACCTGACACCGCTCCGAAGTCCTGAAGAATTTTCATGATATTGGGGGTTGATATTAGAGGGGAAGTAATGAAAAGTAACATATCATCTGTGAACATTGCGCATTTGTGCACGTCCGAGCTGCACTTAACTCCTCTGTGTTGTGTAATATTTCATATACATATACATACACACATAGGTATTCACTGTAGGCCATGGTTTAAGTTTAAGCCATTACATATCAAAGGCCCACAGTTGCTTGCAGGGGATTGTGGAATGTAGACTTGAGAAGGAACAAAAGTATTTATTGATGCTAATTAGCCTTGAGGGGGTCCATTGTGGGTTGTTTATCTGGTAAACACTAATGTGAGGTTAGGAGAACCCCCCCCCCAGTGTGAGACTAACACTTAAGTGGACATTCAAGCTAGCAGTGTCTGCCTGTCAGTTCACTTTCTCTCCATGAACATGAGGGCGCGGTTGGAATGGGACTCTGAATATGTAATATTTACTCTGTTGGATTTTGATCATCTGGTGCAAGTATTATGAAATCTGTCTGTCTGAAGTCAATAAAATGCAACTCTCTGGAAGAACCGATTGAGTGCTGCGTAAAATTAACCATCATAATAATGATAACTAAATAATAACATTCATTCATCCATCACTTCATTCATCCATGACTACATCACTACACTCTGATGTCTGGATTTTCTCTAATAGCTATTGCTAGGGTCTCAATAGAAATAGCGAATATTAGGGGGGAGAAGGGGCACCCCTGTCTAGTACCCCTCCCAATGATGAAGGGGTTCGAGTACTGCCCCATTAACCGTACTTGAGCTGTAGGCTTATCATACAGGGCATGGATAATCCCTAGAAATGTCCCTCCGAAGCCCCATCTTTCCAAAATTTCAAAGAGATAAGGCCATGTTACTGTATCAAAGGCCTTCTGCAGGTCTATTGAAAGGAGAAAACCTTCTTGCCTGGGTCCCCTGTCCCATTGAGAGTAGAGCAGTGAAGTTATGTCTATCGCTCTTCTGATCTGGTCTGGCCCCTGTCGCCCCAGGATGAACCCCACCTGATCCTTGTGAATGTATCCTGCTATAAAGCTGGATAATCTCACTGCTAAGATTTTTGTCATGATCTTAAGATCGTTATTAATAAGAGATATGGGACAGAAGTTTCCAGTATCACTGGAATCTTTCCCCAGATTAGGAATTACCGTTACATATGCAGAATTTAGTTCACTATTCAGATGGGCTCCATCCCTAAGAGAGTTAAAAAACCGAGCCAGAAAGGGGGCTAGCAAGGGGCTGAACTTCCTGTAATAACCCACTGAGAAACCATCAGGGCCTGGCGCTGAAGTTAATTTTGACAAATTTATAACTTCTAGAATCTCTTCTGGAGAGAAGGGTTTATCTAATAGTTCCTTATGTTTGCTCTTTAGTTTAGGAAGAGGGACCTCTCCGAGAAAGGAGCCTAATTTGTTGGGGTGCTCTTGGAGCTATCCTGGTAGAAATTGGAGTAGTAGTCATGGAAGGTGTCCATGATCATTTGGGGGTGTTGAGTCAGGTCTCCTGTTTTTGTGTGGATTTTAGGGAAGGCTAGGGTGCGTGGTCTGGGGTTAAGTTTTGTGGCCAGTTTTGAGCCTATCTTGTCTTGTTGCGAGTAAAATCTCGCTCCTGTCCATCTCAAGTGTCTCTCCGCTGAAGTGGTCAAGGCAAGGTTGAGCTTCACTCTGGCCTTGTCTAATAAGGATAAATTGTCTTTAGTGGGGTTTCTTTTTTGCTGTTTACTGAGTGCAATGAATTGCCCTGTTAGGTTCTTGATTTTGGCATTGTGTTCACGTTTTAGCTGTGAGGAAAGTTGGATCAGTTGCCTTCTCATTACTACCTTTGGGCCGCCCATAGTGTCCCTGGGGCTACCGAGTCTGTATCATTTTCTGAGAAATCATTTTTCAGTGTTTTCTCTAGCATTACTCAGCTAGTTTTTGTTAAGACGTCATTTTGATGGCCCCCTTGGCTCTGAGGCACATCTTAAGTCCAGTGTGACTATGGAGTGATCCGATAAGGAGGTGTCTCGGATCCTAGAGGAGATTGCTTGAGGGATGGCTTTGGCTTGGAGGAAGATGTGATCTATCCTGGAATGGGTTTTATGTGGTGCTGAGTAGTGAGTATAATCTTTAATGTGGGGGTTTAATACCCTCCAGATGTCGACCAAGTTGTCATTGTGTAGTAATTTAGCTACTTTGGAACTCAGTTTGGGGGGAGTTTAGGTTTTGAGGATACCCTTTGGATTTGTCTAGGGATTGATCAAAAAGCAAATTTGAGTCACCTCCAATCACAGTTGTGCCTGTGAGGTATGATCTGATAGTCTGTAGAATGGTGTCGAAGAATCTTCATTCGCCTTTGTTAGGTGTGTAATGTGACACAAACGTGTAGGCATTGCCATCTAAGGTGCTCAATACTAAAATGTATTGGCCCTCTGGGTCTGTCAGTGTCTTGGTATGCGAAAACTTAACGTGTTTGGCAAAGCAAATCGCCACCCCTTTCTTTTTATTCTCCGCATTCACCAAATAGAATTGCGGGAATCTCTTGTGAGTAAATGATGGGTTGTAAGAGGCTGGTAAGTGAGTCTCCTGTAGGAGTAGTATGTCAGCGTTTAGGGTGTGGTAAAGATGTAATATTTTCCTGTGTTTGACGGGGGAATTGAATCCCTGAACGTTATGAGATAAGATTTCAATTTTTAAGTTATGTAGGGGAGTATTAGGCATGGATCTGATAAGGGTTGAACTCTGAAGAATCATACTCTCTTACCATGTGCCGCCCAGTGTCCTCGTTGAACGCAGAGTCTATGAGAGTCCTGGTAACTCAGTCCTCGTGTTTTGTTGCAGTTGAGTCCCCAGGAGTCCTTAAGGCTTTGTAAGGAAGAGGGAGAGAGATGATAAGTAGAGAAATAGAGGAGAAGGGAGAGATAAAGAGAAATCATTAGATAAACAATCCAAAATACAACCCGCGTCCCCATTAGGGAGGGAAGAGACCTGCTACTTCTCTACCCAAGCCCAAATGGGCCCGAACCCCCTAAAAAGGGAGAACCGATCTGACCCAGAGAGGATAACTAGAGCCTGTCGACAGCAGATGTAGGCTCAATGGCACCACTCCGGCCAGTCCACCTTGACATATTTAGACTAACAAAACTTAGATAAGACAGAGCACTGTCCGTGATTTTAAGTAACCTTGTGGGATTAGAGAGAAGACTCCCCGGCCCATCCGAGCTGGAACCGATTGACCCAGAGGGTTCAAAGCACAGGTAGCCCCCTGGCTCCGGCTGAGACCAGCCACAAGAGCCCTCCCGGATATCTCCCAGAAATTAGCGTTAAGCCAGAGATGAGCTATTGTTAATCCAAGAGAAACAAAGAAGAAAAAAGAAAAAACTATGAGGGAGTTCTAGATCTGGTTACACTAAGCCGATAGTGTTCATCCAGGACTGGATAGTCTGTAAAGATGGTGAACTGAATAACTTGAATGAGTTTCACATTAAAAAAATAGGATCAACCGTTTAACAAGTGCGGAATCTTATAGAAAGCAGAAGCGTCATTTCGGCCACAACATGTGGGTCACATTTTCTAGGAAGTTCTGAGAATACCCCCTCTTTAAATGGGGGGAGTAGGATTAGACTTCAAATGGATCCAAAACCGGGGTTATAAAAGTGCTGGTCATAACAGACCTGCGTGAAAAGGTGAAGTCTGTGTTTCTGGAAGTCTGGGAGGGATTCCCTGGACCTCTTCGGTTGTTGTTTTTTCCAGATAGGTGTCATGGGGCTCTTTGGAGGAGGTCGTTTAGATGAGAAAGATCCCCCTGAGGGTGGAGGTTGTGGGATCTCTTGGGAAATTAGGCCCAAATGTAGCAGAAGGCGTTCCCCCTCTTGGAAAGAGGAGAAGTTGTGTGTTTTATTGCGGTATGAGAAGTTCAGACATAATGGGAATAACCATTTATATGAGATCTCCTTTTGAATTAGCACCTGTAACAGTGGTTTTAAGGCTTGTCGTTTCTGAACTGTATACGGTGACAAGTCAGCAAATATCTGTACCTGGTGGCCCAGAATCGTGAGCTTATCAGTTGTGCGGGATAACTTCATCACTTCCTCTTTCACTGAATAGAAGTGTGGTTTGACTATGATATCCTGTGGCAGACCGTCTGAATGTATGGGCTGCAGGGCTCTGTGAGCTCTGTCAAGTTCCAATCGATGATCTGCAATCTCAGGGACCAAGTCTTTCATAAATGATCGAACCGCCGGGTGCACTTCTTTAATTGATTCAGGTAGGCCCCTAATACTGAAGTTGTACCTTCTTGTTCTATTCTCAAGGTCGTCTAATTTTGATAACTATGAGTCTAGCTGTTCCTGAAGATCTTGGATCCTGTCAGTATTTTGATTGATTTTAGCTGCAGCTTGGTCTGACTTCTTTTCAATGGTGTCTATCCTGTGACCTATCTGTTGCAGGTCCACATGTATAGTGGCTGTTATCTGGGCAGCCATGTAAGCTAAGCCTCTAGCTAGCATTTTTGAAAAGGCTGCCATCATAGCTGGGAAGTCAGTTGGTGCATTTGGAGAGCCTTGAAGATCCTGCTCCCATATTTCTGGGCTTGTATCTAGGTCCCCCATAGGTGTGAGTGTCGGGCCTCCCATCGCTAGCCCTATCAGGGATTCTGTGGAGGCCAGGGACAGGGCATGTTGCTGTAAAGTACTCACTGTGCCCAATGGGTGGAATATAATAGAAGAGGCTCCGTTGTCTGGATCCGCTATGGAGTCCTCCGGATCTGTGCCTGTGTTTGTGCCCCGTGTGTCCGGCCGCCATCTTGGATAGGCCCGGCCCGGAGCTGCGGAGTCCAGCTGCTTGGAGAGGTCTCTGCGTGCTGAACCTCCTGGCATTGGGCGTACTCCCGGGAGGTTCCCTGGGTCGGATGGTGGCTTTGATGTGGCCGGTCGAGTGCTCTGAGGGCTGCGGTGGGTGTTAGGAGGCCGGAGTCCTGCGGAGCTCTGAGATCACGCGGCCATCTTGGACGTCTCCGCACATGCGCCTCTTCCACGAATATATACAGTGCAAATCCCTTTTTGTTAACTACTCCATGGAGGTGATACATAAAAGGAAAGCGTTCAGCAAAATCTGCTCAGCACTTCAGAAACAGATCTGTTTGATTTTGGCATATATTGCCACTATCCACTTATTGACACAAAATGGCGGTAAACACACCTTTCATGACAAAAACCATATACAGGGAGCTCTGAACCAGAGGGGGGTATGTCCAATTAGGATAAGAGTCCAAAAAAATAGGTAATAATAACACTTTATTGTAGCAAAAAGACAAACCAAAAAACGTATGTAATAAAAAACTGGTAAAAAGTTCATAAAACAAATTCATGTGAAAACAAGTGAACCAGGTTTAAGTTGAAACCTCACTGTGACCACACAGAAAGCATTAGTGATGGATGGGTGTCTCTCCTGCAGCTTTGGGATGAGAGAAATACACCAGGCACCCAGGGATGACATAAACAGCGCTGGGAGGTGTAAGCAGCCTTGAGCAGCACAAAATGGAGATCCAGATGGAAACTCACTACCAGCTGGAAAAGTACACTGTGCAGCAAAGACACTCCAGAGGATGGGTGGACGGAGCTAGCCGGCTGTGAACCAAAGATCCGGGTGAGGGGAGGCAAGCTAATGGAGCTGGGATCTGACGTGAGAAAGGAAGGAGCCGCCCATAGCTCTACATCCGGGTGTGGTGACCTGTGACTGACGGGTCCACAATGTCAGAGCCCGCACAGCCAATGGTGAACTCCCAGGGTGGAAAACGGAGGGGAGTGAGACTGGAAGACATAGGAGAGTGCAAAGCCGCTGGGAAACAGTATAAGCGCCAGACCCTGAACGGTACATGGACTACATGTTTCAGGGTAACCCCTTCATCGGGTCACATGTTCATGATCCGGCAGGAAACAAGGGTCTAAATAATAACAGCAGGGGTGGGGCAACCAACCATCCACAGTGATAGGATGATAAACATTTAATAATGCACCTCCATGAACCTTCAATGGATTATATGCTCATCATATAGAGCGTCATATTGAAAACACAATACAATTCATAATATGAAAGCCTAGGTGCAAATATTGAATATAAATATAAAATGATCATAAGTTATACCAGGCTAATGACAATACTCATCAGAGTATCAACTTACGCATATGAATATACACACATGTATGGACAATAAACACAACACAACAAAAAACGACAAAAAAGGGGGGTGGTAAAACCAGGTCTCAAGGGGGGTGGTAAAACCAGGTCACAAGAGATGTGTCGGACAAAAAGGTCAGAAACAAAGGTTAGACCAAAGCTCATTAGAATAAGACTGACACAGGGAGAGAGAGGACAGATAAGTACCATCAAAAACTTATGTATCAATAATGATATGTGTATCTAGCTACTCATTCAACCCATATGGAGACAAAGAGTTCAATTTATATATCCACATGGTCTCTCTCCTACATAACAGAGAAAAACTTTCATTATCTGTTAAAGACCCTTTGGCGATATGCTCAATGGCTAATACTTTGAGCAGTTGGAAATCTTTATTATGGAAGCGGGCAAAGTGGCGGGGCACACTGTGATTATCAAGGCCTTTGGTAATGGATTGCCGATGTTCCCCAATCCTAGTGTGCAGTGTACGTATAGTCCTCCCCACATAGAGAAAATTACATGGGCATGTGAGGACATACACTTCGAACTAGGTGGAACAGGTTATGAACTGCCGGATTTGATAAACCTTACCTGACCTACCGGTCACCAAAGATTTCCCATGAGGGATGGATTGACAGGCAAGACAATCTCTTTCTTTACACTGAAAAATGCCTACTCGGTTATCGAAATATACCCTGATATCAGTGGGTTTATCAGCCAGAGGTCTAGAGACACTGGGAGCAATCATGTTTTAAGTGTACAAGTTCTTCTAAATACTACTTGGGGTGCATCTGGGAGAAGGGGGCCCAAGATGGAGTCAGATTGGAGGATATGCCAGTGCTTGTTCAGGATCCTAGAGATGGATCTATAATTACAATTGAAACCTGTGATGAATCTAGCGGCCTGTCCCAATGAGGTATGTTGGAGCCTACTGTTAGTACAGTGGTTGAGACACGACTGGAGGGCCTCATCAAGAAGGTTATGGGGTAATCCTTTTCCAAAAATCTATCCCTCATATTACGACATTGGAGTGAGAAGTCTTGTGGTCTAGAGCAATTTCTCCTAAGCCTAAGTGGCCCTTGGGTATATTGTTTATCCAATCCAGGTGGTGACAACTGTCAAAATGGAGATAGGAGTTACCCGCAACCGGCTTGTTATGATTGTTGGTGTGGATGGGACCCACCTCCTGAAAAAGCTTGAGGTCCGAGAACACCAAATGGTCAGGATCAAGAACATAAGTAAAACGTAGGCCCAAATCGTTGGAATTACAGTGATCTACAAAGGACAAATATTACCATCCCATATAAGAAGCACTTCAACAATGTAACGACCATAAAAAGCTACATGTTTTACCGCTTGCCGACCGGCCGCCATCATAATACGGCTGCAGGTTGGCACGGCTGCGCGAATCGCCGTAGCTGTGCAGCGGCTTGCGCAGCAGCAGTTGTGGGCAGGAGTGCATCTCTGGCGGCATGCTCTTACACCCGCTGCATGCTGCGTGCGCGTGCTCGCAGGCCGGGCGGACTCGAATTGCTTGTTACAGACGCAGAACGGAGATCTGCCAGTGTAAACACAACAGATCTCCATTCTGTGAGGGGACAGATGACAGATCTAATGTTCCCAGTAAATGGGAACAATTAGATCTGTCATGCCTTGGCCAACCCAGCCCCCACACAGTTAGAACACAGTGAGGGAACACATTTATCCCCTTGATCGCCCCCTACAGTTCAACACCTTCCCTGCCAATGACATTTATACAGTAATCAGTGGCTATTTAAAGCTCTGATCACTGTATAAATGTCATTGATCCCATAAAAGTGTCTGAGCTGTCCGCCACAATATCGCAGTCCCGATAAAAAACACAGATCATACTATAAATCCTGTAACTTAGTTACAAAAAACGTAGCTACAAGTATCAGCGCCCTGGATAAATAACTTCACAAAAATTGCAAACATAAATAGATATAAACATGTAGCCGCTACTTTCAAGTGTCAATAATCAAATCGCAACCTGGTAATCAAAGTGAATAATGACTAACAAATTGCAAGCAGCGCTTGAATAGTCCTTCACAGTATATAATCTTCATTAATAAGTGAGAGAAATGTCCATCCACTCAAAATTAGATGTTTTGAAGTCCTGGCCACCACCACACCACGTGTAAAACTACTGGGAGGAAGAACCCCCCAACGTGGAAAAACTCACCATATATCATTGAATAACTCGCATTCGGGTTTATTTGGTGTTCACCTCTCCTTCTATTGACACCAATTTAGATCCTGGATCAATATATAACTGGGACTCAATCGGTAGATGACAGCAGTCAGGCTCACAGAGTAATTCCCAACAACACTTCCTCCGTTATTCCACCTCTTTATATCATCAGTGCATGCATCTAAATTGGTGTCAATAGAAGGAGAGGTGAACACCAAATAAACCCGAATGCGAGTTATTCAGTGATATCTGGTGAGTTTTTCCACGTTGGGGGGTTCTTCCTCCCAGTATTTTTACACGTGGTGTGGTGGTGGCCAGGACTTCATAAAATAATACTGTTGCAACGCTCTGCACAGTGGAACACAAGTGAAGGCTAAAAATGGTAACCTGGGTGCCTGCACTGTGATGTTCTCCCATTCACCATAAGACACAGTCGTCATCAATAAGGAAAAATAGCTGGCAACTCCATAATCCTCTGATGATTTACTATGTAAACCACACCAGTGAGTACAAAAATAGCAGGCGCGTTTCGGAAAACAAGCCTTGGTCACTGCACTCCAAGTGAATAGTACAATGAACATATATATATATATATATACACACAATAGTAACACTAGCAGCACAAGCATGGTTGCCTCCCCTCATTGTCAATTGGTTGCATACTTGATTGAATAATCGGCAGTCAGTTGCCAAATGACAGCAGGTGTAACACTAATTCTAAGTATCTAGGAGGCACCACTACAGACATAAGATAATATATAAACATATAAATACAACAGAACAAAGAGCTTCCTATGGTGTATATGCAATGACACAGGGATAGTGACACATAAGTATGACATATAAATATTATGTATTCTATAAGAGTACAACAGTATGAGCTATTTCCAACCCATGTACAGGCTCTATCCAGTGGTACGGTAGATATATAGACGATCTGCTCCTTGTTTGGAAGGGTTCCCCACAAGAGCTCAGTATTTTTGTGTCCTGGGTTAATAAGAATCCACTTAATCTAGAATTTAGCTCAGAAAGCCATGACATAACTAATAACATTTTGGACATTACC
>BLSH010418813.1:221115-232691 GCA_018402905.1 Glandirana rugosa
ATCTGTCTTATTTCAATCTATTTCGTGGACTTGGTCTACCGTAGGTAGGTGCCTAGGATTTTCTTAACTCGAGACAGTAAAGTTTCGGTAACATATATTAAAAATCCCTGAGGAATTACTGACTTTATCATGGTAACCTAATCGCATCCGGTTACACCACGCCACAGCCACCCCTCTGTCCAAGGTTTTACTTACCTCCTCATAAAAAGAAATCAGGTTTGTTTGACAACTTCTATCCTTCATGAATCCATGCTGTCTGTTGCTTAAAACATTTTTTTCCAACAAGAACTCATCTATGTGGTCTTTTATTAAACTCTCCATGTGCTTCCCAGCTATAGAAGTTAAACTAACAGGTCTATAGTTACTTGGTAAAGACTTTGATCCCTTTTTAAATATGGGCACCACATTGGCCTACGCTAATCCAATGGTACTATTTCAGTCATTAAGGAGTCCCTAAAAATTATATACAATGGCTTTGAAATGACAGAGCTCAATTCTTTTAGGATCCGTGGATGGATGCCATCTGGTTCAGGTGCTTTATCTAACTTTATTCTGTCTAAATAATTCTGGACCATTTCACTTTTGAGCCATTGTGGATCATTCGGGGCTGTGTCACTACAACCCCCATTGTGGACATGAGCTTCCCCATGCTCCTTTGTATACACAGAGCTGAAGAAAGTATTTAATAAGTTTGCCTTCTCTTTGTCCCCAGTCACGCACTCTAGATTATTTTGTAAAGGGCCTACATGCTCAGACCTGACCTTTTTACTATTAATATATTTAAATAATTTTTTGGGGTTTGTCCTACTATCTTTTGCAATCTGTCGTTCGTTGTGAATTTTTGCATCCTTGATTTCCTTTTTACATATTCTGTTACATTCTTTGTAACATTTAAAAGATGACAGTGTTCAGTGTTATATTTTTTAAATGCTCTTTTCTTATCATTTATAACTTTTTTAACTTTGGCCGTGAGCCAAATAGGTTTTCTTTTAAGCCCTGAGTTCGCATACAGTTTTTTTTTAAAAATTCCCATTTCTGTTCTGTGTTCATCAATGCCAATATTCCCAATTCCAATATTTGTAAAATTTGCTCTCTTAAAATTAAGTGTTTTTACCTTTCCCGTATGTGTTGCTTGCAGCTTACATTAAATTAAATCATGTTATGGTCACTGTTACCCAGATGTTCCTTTATATGAATATTGATAATAAGCTCTGCATGGTTTGAGATTACCAGATCCAGCTAAACGTCATTCCTAGTTGGGGCCTCAATAAACTGGACCATAAAATTGTCCAGTAATAGGTTTATAAATTTTTGCCCTTTAGCTGACCCAGCAGTGCCATTACTCCAGTTAATTTGCGGATAGTTAAAATCCACCATTATTATCACAGCAGTGTGTGTGCCATAAAGGCAAAGGATTTTGAAGATTATAAACAATTAGGTACCTGTGTGTGTCTGAGGGGAAAGATCCCTGGAGGTAAAGGTGTCAGGAGCCCTAGGTGGCAGCTGTGGTCAGTGGAGCAGACTCAATCAGACTGAGGATGAGGGCCGGCTAAATAGCCCCAGAATCCCACCCCCAGCGTCACGCTGGTGAGGCTCCAGAAAAGGAGGGCCCCTGCCCGAGCGATGTACACCGCACCGGACACACAAAGGTACCTAACTGTTTATAATCTTCAAAATCCTTTGCCTTTATGGCACACACACTGCTGGTTTTTTCCTTTCACACCCTTTGCAGCCTTCAGCTCTTCACTTTTTTCCTGCTATCTATTCCTTTTGTATTCCTTCCACTTTAGTGTCTGTACATGCCTTTGGTGGTTGCCTCCCTTCTCCAATTCACTCACCTGGTGCTCCATTACACCACTCATGTCTCTTTGACACCTTATACTTAGTATAACACAAACACTTGACATCATTAGACCTTCATATTGTTTTTTAGATCACATGGAGCCATGGGAATTTTACAACCCAATCTGTGGCATGTGGGTGACTCATCCCTCTGGGGCCCCGTGGGTCTGCCTGGCCCTGGATTTCTTGCCCCCTCAGCTCCCGGTTTGAGCAGTTGGGGGATGGTACACACATTCCTCCTAACAGCCTGGTTTTTGGAGGACCTAAGTTTATATGTAAGTAGTAAGGGAGGACCTCCTTCTTAGGTTGTCCCCCCCCCATGTTTTTCCCTTACCCCCTTTTGGATGTTTACAAACACATTCCTTGTTTTTGGGGATCATTATTTGATGTTTTGAGTCTTACACACAATATACGTTGTTTGTTTTATAGACCTTGCATTCTGCACGCATCTGCTCCTGACGAGGTGGTATAATCCCCGAAACATGTAGAGCTTACACTGACGCATGCAAATACGCTTTTTAATCTAAGAATCCCATGTGATGTAATTCTGTACAGATATAATGTTATGTCGATCAATATTGGCTTATATGTATCTCTTTTTTATGTACAAAATCGCTATTATGATGGTATGATATTATCTGCACTTTCTTGACCGATATATGTGGATCATGAATAAAATATTGCATTGTTGACTGGCATCTCGTCCCACCCTTGTGCCTCATTCAAAGTCCCAAATTTTCCTTTTTCTACTTAAGAGGGGATTTGATAGTGATTTACAAATACCTCAATGGGGATCCCAACATAGGAAAAAAAATATTCAGTCCTAGGGAGTGTCAGAGGACACGGGGCCACACAATGAGACTGGAGGAAAGATGGTTTAGCCATAGGCTGCACAGGGGGTTCTTCACTGTCAGGGCAATAAGGATGTGGAACTCTCTCCCACAGTTGGTGGTGACTGCGAGGAGTATGGATATTTTTAAAAGACTCTTGGATGTTTATCTTCAAGAACATAGCATACAAGGTTATGGGAAATAATTATAGATCTGACACACATGCACCTACACAGGTTGAATTGGATGGACTATTGTGTTTTTTCAACCTTACTTACTATGTAACTATATGCTCCCTGTGTGGTCACGTTGAGGTTTGAACTTAAACTTGGTTCACTTGTTTTCACTTGAATTTTGTTTTATGAACTTTTTACCAGTTTTTTTATTACACACTTTTTTGGTTTGTCTTTTTGCTACAATAAAGTGTTATTATTACGATTTTTTGGAATGTTATTGATTCTTATCCTAATTGGACAGACCCCCCTCTGGTTCAGCGCTCCCCATATATGTTTTTTGTCTTCTTCCTATGCTGTACTATGAGTTAGGGAGCAGCAACTTAGTATTGCTGATTTTTCAATACTTGCCCTGCACCCCCTGGCAATCTTTACTGTGCCTGGCCTTTGTTGGTTTTTATGCAGTTTTCCTAGATCATATGGAAGCAGAATCAGATCCTCCTTTCTCTCCACTCAACTGTAGCTCACTCCATGTCAGAGCAACAAGCAACGTAGGAGTCCATCATCACCATCTCAGCACAATGGACCTCACGGGTCTGCTCCTACCATCCTTCACCATCTTTTCCGCCTTGTTGAATAGGTATACTTATTCCATCCTAACATTTTGTTGCTTCCTAAAATTGCATTCTATGGCAACCAAACTGTGCCTTATTTCATTGTCAACCATGGTGTCACCACCATTAAGCCATCTTGAGGAATATGCAATATGGTCCTCCATATTTCTTTTTACAAGGTTACCTGTTGCACTGCAAGTGGGCCTCATTTGTTGCCAGTGACTGGGATTTCACATACCCACCCTGCTAATTCTACATTGGAGAGATTTAAAGTCATAATATTTTTAAGCTTATTGTTCTATAACTGTGCAAATTACCTATATGTGCAGTTTCTTTGTGTTATTAGTTTCTGAATTATTTTTTGTTCTTGTGCCTCTCTCTGAGATGCTTGATATTTGCTTCATGGCACACACATTGCACACGTCCCAGAGTACCCTGCACAGCTAGGAAAATAGTTACTTTATTGGTCCTGCTTATAATACATTATCCCTCCCCATATTGGGGCATACATCCCTTTATGGGTCAGCACTGTGGCTAAGTGGTTAGCAGCACTAGGGTTGCTGGTTTGAATCCCAACCACTGCACTACCTGAAAGGAGTTTGCATGTTCTCCCTGTGCTTGCATGGCTTTCCTCTGGGTACTCTTTTTACCTCCCCTGATGCTGGCCACCAATCGAATGGCACCCATTGTCATTCAACTCACTTCCTCTTCACTCCGGACATAGTTACATACAGTAGTTACAAGACACTAGCCCATATAGTTCAACCAACAAGAAAAAGATATTGAAAGCTCCCACATACACAATCCTATTGATTTTTGTTTGATGCTGAGCACCAAGTGCAGTTTGTCTACCATTTAGTTAATCCTATACCCACAGTTGATCCAGAGGAAGGCAAAAAGAAGCCCCAATAAAAGATGATCCAATTTGCTCCAGTGGGGAAAAATTCCTTACTGACCTCCTGGGAGGCAATAGATATTCACTGGATCAGCTACCCCTATTGTTATTACTTCTAAATATTAATATCCATTTATATAATGTGCATTTAGGAATGCATCCATACATGTTTTTGAAGAAATCTACTGAGCTGGCCAGAACCAACTCTTGAGGGAGTCTATTCCACATTTTCAAACCTCATAGCTCTTACTGCGAAGAAGCCTCTCTGTATGTGGGGGTTAAATCTCTTTTCCTCCACATGTAAAGAGTGCCCTCTTGTCCTCTTTGATGATCTTAAAATTAGTAACTCTACACCAAGTTCTCTATATGGACCACTTATGTATTTATAAATGTTGATCATATTCCCCCATAATCTCCTTCTCTCAAGGGAGAATGAATTCAGTTCAGCTAATCGTTCCTTAAATCTGAGCACCTCCATGCCTCTTATCAGTTTGGTTGCTCTTCTCTGCACGTTGTCTTGTTCTCTTATATCCTTTTTGAGAACTGGTGCCCAAAACTGAACTGTATATTCCAGATGAGGTCTTACTAATTATTTGTACAGGGGCAAAATAATATCTCTTTCTCTGCAGTACATACCTCTCTTAATATAAGAAAACACTTTGCTTGCTTTAGAAACTTCAGCTTGACATTGCATGCCATTATTAAGCTTATGATCTACCAGAACACCCAGATCCTTCTCCACCATTGACTCCCCCAGCTGTTCTCCTAGAATGTACAGACACACCTGCATCTTCACACAGCCTTGACTCAAAGGAGAATGCTGCAGAGGAAAGGTTTTGCATTTTTGAGTATGAAATACAAGTATGTTAATAAGGTTCATATGAAGATAATATATGGTATATTTGGTATTGATTATCTTTATGAAAAAGTACATCTACCCCTTTAGAAAATAGTCTTAGTCATTTTGATCTTTATGTGTATACCTTGTTTAAATGTTTTTAAGTTAGTACATTTAACAATGTTTGACAAGACATTGCACAATGAAGCTGTAGAAATGACAGCTTTGGAGCAGATAAGTTCACACAAGGTTTAATCACATATATTTTTATTGAATGTCTCAGTGTGACTTAAATATACCAACCAGGTTATAACTGATCATATCAAAGTCCTTCTTTACCACATGTCATTCTCCACCATTGTTGTTTACTTACACCACAGGAAGTACGGACGGTTTGAAGGTATGAGGTTCAGATATCATACTCCTTTTCACTAACCACACTACATAACAATTTAGATGACCTTACTCTGTTTACTTGTATGGTTCAGTTTAATTTTTAGGCCTTTTTAGGCTTCAGCTTGTTGTATAACAGCAGCATACACAGAATGCTTTTGCAAAGCATTTGGCAAGCCTTGAGCAGCTTTGTTGAAGATTTTTAAAGCACCATTTGGCTCCAGATTGCGAAGATTAAAAAGAGATCTTAATGCGAGTGCTGACTATCACTTTTAACAAGCTGCTAACAGGGTTCAGCACTCCTAGTGGTGAGTGACTTGTTTAAAGTCTGTAAACTGCTGTAACGGCATATAAAGTGTTAGTTGGAGTTTGGCTTCAACTTATTTAGTGTAGCTAAATCAGCTAGCACATCTAGCATAATCCCCCCCCCCCCCGGCAGAAAATGCTGCTGTCTAAAGATGTCTCTGTTGCTTCCCAGTCTAGAGTGTAAGCACTCTAATACATAAGGAGTGTTACTAGCCAGATTACCAGATGAAAACAGAGAAAAAAGCCTAAAAAAAAATGAATGCAGCCACCACAGCTAATGATTGGTAAGCTGCAAAATATAACACATTTTTGAGTGTAACCACTGGGCCTCCGGAAGATCAAATAACAAACATACTTACCTCCTCTGTGCAGTAGTTTTGCACAGATTGGCCTCGCTCCTCCCCGCATCGAGTGACCCGTCAGGGAAGCGATTTCCCTGGAGTCACCTGTGCGGGCGCGTTCCCGAGTCATGCTTCTGCATCCCATGACACAGACAGCAGGACTCGCCCCTGCCCCCCGACTCATTGGATTTGATTGATGGCAATGGGAGCCAATGGCTGCGCTGCTATCGATCTATCCAATGAGGACCCGAGACGCCGGCTGGAGCGGGTGTGCTCGTCCCCGATGCGGGAACGATCGGGCTCAGGTAAGTAAATGGGGGCTCTGGGGGGCAGCTGCACAACAAAAAGTTTTACACATTAATGCAGAGAATACATTAATGTGAAAAACTATGAGTGTTTACAACCCCTTTAAGGAGTTACTTTAACTAACGATTGCGTGGTAGTGCTACTCTGTGGCCAAATAACATTTATATAACTTTTTTCACACAAAAAGAGCTTTCTTTCGGATGTATTTGATCACCCCTGCATTTTTAATATTTTTGCAACTGACAATTTTGAAAAAAAGAAACAATATTATTTACTTTCTGCTATAAAACATATCCAATAAAAATGTTAAAAATAAAATGCCTTCATAAATTTTGGCCAATATATATTCTGCTACATATTTTTGGTTAAAAAAAATCCCAGTAAACGTATATTAATTGGTTAGTGCAAAATTTATAGCGTCTATGTCAGGGATCCAGACGAGCGTTGCGATTGCGCACGCTTGTGTGCATGCGCGCACGGATTCAAACGAAGGTTCCCACGACCGTTCGGAAGCGCACACATGTACGCATGCGCAGGGATGTTGTCAGGAGACCAAGAGCAGGAGTACTCTAGGATCCAGAATGTGTCAGAGCAGGAGAGCTCTAGGACCCAGCATCTTTGTCAGCACATCACATGGGCCTTTAAAAGGAAGTCAGACTTTGGCTGAAGTGCTGTTTGATCTGCAACTAGTCCGTTCCTGATACCTGCTATCCGTTATCTGCTACCTGATCAACTACCTGCTCGACCCAGCTTGCCTAGACCATGCTACCTTCTCCAATCCTGACCCAGCTTGTTTGATGTCGCTTCTTCTGCCAGCCTGATACCTGTTACTCAACCCGGCCTGTTCTCAGACCATCCCTTGTCTGCTGATTCTGCCTGCCTGTATCCAGCTACTGTGATTGCTGATCTGCTGCTGCTGTTCCAGCTGTCCACTGTCAGCTGTCCAGTGTTCCAGCCTGCCTGCATCCAGCTACTGTGATTGCTGATCGTCTACTGTTGTTCCCCGTCTGCTATCCAGTGTTCCAGGCTCTGCTTCCAGCATCCGGTATTCAGCTGCTGACAAGAGGCACGCCTATCTCGCTGTGCTCATGAGACCACTGTCCCCACTCCAGTGGGCTCTGACAGGGCTGTATGAGAGGTCTCCTTCTACAAGAGACAGGCTCAACTATCAGGTACGTCGTCCTCATTACAGTATCAAACAGCCATGTCTGAGCCTGCCGGAGGAACCACTTCCATGGAGGAGATCTGCCAGCACCTTGCTGCACTTACTCAAGCCGTCAGGTCCTTGCAGGAAGGCTACACCAGACTGGAGGCACAAGTCCAGACCCCTTCACCTGCTCCCAGCGTGGCATCCACCTCTGCAGCTCCAGCCGTCTCCACTCAGGCCAGCGCCAGTCCTTTTGTGGTCACGCTGCCACCTGAGCCCAGGGTCCCCACGCCTAAAAGATTCTCCGGGGACCGGACCAAGTTTCGTGCTTTTCGGAATGTCTGCCAGCTGTTTTTCGCCCTGCAACCACAGACTTTTTCCCTGGAGGTGACCAAAGTAGGGTATGTCATCGCCCTGCTTCAGGGAGAACCACAATCCTGGGCCCACAGGCTGTTGGAGGAGAATCACGCACAAGTACAGACCCTGTCAGCCTTCTTTGATGCCATGGCTCAGCTGTATGAATATCCGCAGTGTACCACCACCGCAGAAGTTGCCCTGCATGTGCTCCAGCAAGGCCGCAGAGTGGCCGAGGACTATGTTAAAGACTTCAGACACTGGAGCGCAGACACCCAGTGGAATGATGCAGCTCTGAGACACCAGTTTTGCAAGGGACTCTCTGATGGACTTAAATATGAGCTTGCTAGAGTGGGAACCCCCAACACTCTGGAAGGACTGAGTACCCTGTCCATTCAAATTGATCGACGGCTCCATGAGCGACAAGCCGAGAGAGCTGCACAACCTCACAGGCCTACCTGGATGCTGCCCAGAGTCCAGTTCCCACTATGTCAATTCCTAACATTCCGGAACCTGAACCCATGCAATTGGGATTGATGCGACCTTTGCTGACACCTGAAGAGCGACTGCGGCGTTGGCAGAATAATTTGTTAATGTACTACGGAGAGATGGGACATTATGTTCGCAATTGCCCCACCAAGACCTGTAAGTCCGCACCTCTTATTCCTACGAGCCTGTCTACCCTGTCTGCCAATGCCACACACGTCGCTCTACCTCTCTCTTTCCAGCTGCCGGGAAGCTGAGGGAAGAACCCTCCTAGTCAGCGCCATCATTGACTCCGGAGCATGCAGTTGCTTTATTTATCTCCAGTTCGCCCAGCAACACAGCATCCCCCTGCAGCCCAAAACGCATGGTCTTTCAGTCTATCCCATATCAAGTCTGGATTGGTCACCCAGGAGACCCCTTTGTTGCCCGTCAGATCTGCACATCATATGAAACAGTTAAGCTTGGATGCCATCTCCTCTCAACTCTTTACAGTCATTTTGGGGCTTCCATGGCTCCAAGCTCATGATCCACAAATTAATTGGACTATTGGTGAAGTCAAGTTCTCTTCCTCCTATTGTCAGACACATTGCACCTCCAGCACTACTGTCACCCCTCCGGCTCTATTATGCCTCAACATGGCATGACATATGGCAGTCAATACCTGAACCATACCACCTGTTACTGGATGTGTTCAGCAAGCAAGGGGCAGACATGCTTCCCCCTCATCAGCCTTATGACTGTCCGATTCATCTCCTTCCCAGAGCTAAGATCCCGTTCGGACGTATCTTTCCACTAACCGAACGGGAGCAAGAGGCTTTAAAGGACTATATTGATGAAAATCTTGAGAAAGGGTTCATTTGTCCTTCCAAGTCCCCTGCCGGAGCAGAAATATTCTTTGTCACTAAGAAAGATCAGTCACTTAGGCCATGTGTGCACTATAGAGAACTGAATAAGATCACGATTAAGAACCGTTATCCCCTGCCTCTGATGATCGAACTGTTCCAGAGACTGAGATCTGCCTGCATCTTCACTAAACTGGACTTGAGTGGGGCTTACAATCTGGTGCGCATCAGAGAGGGGGATGAATCGAAAACTGCTTTTCGCACCAGGTTCGGACATTGCGAATATCTATTAATGCCCTTTGGACTTTGTAATGCATCTGCCACCTTCCAGCACTTCATTAACGATGTGTTCAGGGACTTTTTGGACATTTTTGTGATTGTATACCTGAACGACATCCTGATTTTCTCTGGATCCCTTGATCAGCATCTCGGCCATGTCAAGCAAGTGCTGGAGAGACTCCGCCAACACTGACTGTTTGCCAAGCCAGAAAAATGTGAATTTGAAAAGAGGAGTATCCAATTTCTGGGCCTGAATCTCTCTCCTACAGGAATAGAGATGGACCCACACAAGGTCTCTGCTGTGATCGACTGGCCAGTACCCACAGACAAGAAGGGAGTACAACGCTTTGTGGGGTTCGCAAATTTCTATAGGAAATTCATCAAGTGGTTTTCCACCATCATCTCGGCTATCACGTGACTGACCAAGCAAAGCTCCCGTTTCTGCTGGAACTCTGAGGCCCAAGATGCTTTTGAAACCCTTAAGAGACGGTTTACTTCTGCCCCAGTTTTGAGTCACCTGGATCCTGCATTGCCTTACGTCCTTGAGGTTGATGCTTCCGAAATCACAGTGGGAGCAGTCATATCCCAGTGGCAGGGAATCAAGGACACCCTGCATCCTGTGGCATTCTTTTCATGGAAGCTCTCTCCGGCCGAAAATAATTATGACATCGGAGATCGAGAAATTTTGGCCGTCAAAGCTGCCTTAGAGGAGTGGAGGTATCTTCTGGAAGGTGCAACTCATCTGATTCTTTATACTAACCACAAGAATCTTGAGTATTTATGTTCAGCCAGACACCTGAGACCATGTCAAGCCAGATGGGCCTTGTTCTTCTCTCGCTTCAACTTCCACATTACATACCGTCCCGGGTCAAAGAATACCAAGCCTGATGCCTTGTCCCAGATGTATGATGGACCCAAGGATTCCTTTGTTCCTGATACCATCCTGCCAGCAGGTAGCTTCCTTCTCTTACAAGTGGATCTCCTGTCACAAATTAAACAGGCCTCCATGTTCCAGTCCAGTCCTGCCGGGTTAACCCTTGATTGCTGGGATAATCTGCTTTGGAGAGGAGATCGAATCTTGTTCGGGTACAAATGCTAAATAACCTGCATGACCACCTCCTGGCAGGTCACTTCGGCATTCACAAGACCACAGAACTGGTGCAGCATACTTTCTGGTGGCCTAAGTTGGAGGACTTTTGCAGGAAATATGTAAATTCATGCCCTGTCTGTATGCAGAACAAGACAGCAAGAAGTGGAGCCTGGGGTCTACTCAAATCCATGCCCATCCCAGACAGACCCTAGGCAGATGATCTCTATGGACTTTGTTGTTGAACTACCACCTTCCGAAGGTTGCACAGCAATATTTGTGGTTGTTGATTGTCTGTCTAAATGGTTCACTTCTTACCCTTGAAGAACACCCCGTCTGCTGCAAAGACTGCTGAGTCTTCATTAAGGAGATTGTTAGTCTACAGGGAGTACCTGCCAACATTGTGTCAGACCAGGGGGTCCAGTTCACTTCCCGCTTCTGGAAAGCCTCGTGTGAACTACTACAGATTAAGCTGGCATTCTCTTTGGCCTATCATCTGCAGACCAATGGGCAGACAGAACGCACTCTGGAGCAGTGCCTCTGCTGTTTCACGTCCTTCTCCCAGGATAATTGGGTATCTTTGCTACCACTTGCGGAGTTTGTCTATAATAATGCCAGTCATTCGGCCACGGGACAATCCCCATTTTTTGCAAACTATGGCTTTAACCTATCTTTCCTGCCTGATATCCTTCTTGAATCTACAGTTCCAGCAGTTAACAAGAGGACTTTTGACAGGAAGAGAAGGGGGAGCTGAAGTTGCAGCCTGGTGATCAGGTATGGCTTTCTACAGCGAACCTTCGGTTGACTTGTCCCTCCAAGAAGCTGGCACCCAAATTCATCGGC
>BLSH010418813.1:233203-253861 GCA_018402905.1 Glandirana rugosa
TTATCTGCTACCTGATCAACTACCTGCTCGACCCAGCTTGCCTAGAACATTCTACCTTCTCCAATCCTGACCCGGCTTGTTTGACGTCGCTTCTTCTGCCAGCCTGATACCTGTTACTCAACCCGGCCTGTTCTCCGACCATCCCTTGTCTGCTGATTCTGCCTGCCTGTATCCAGCTACTGTGATTGCTGATCTGCTGCTGCTGTTCCAGCTGTCCGCTGTCCAGTATTCCAGCCTGCCTGCATCCAGCTAATGTGATTGCTGATCATCTGCTGTTGTTCCTATTCCAGCCCATCTGCTATCCAGTGTTCCAGGCTCTACATCCAGCATCCGGTATTCAGCTGCTGACAAGAGGCACTCCTACCTCACGGTGCTCACGAGACCACTGTCCCCACTCCAGTGGGCTCTGAGCCAGGGCTGTATGAGAGGTCTCCTTCTACAAGAGACAGGCTCAACTATCAGGTACGTGGTCCTCATTACAGTCTACAAACTATGAGATATATACTGCGATTTTTATTTCAGCGACTTATAGCAGACTGTGATATTGCGGTGGACATTCTAACACTAACTGACATGGTTCACACTTTTTGGGAATCAGTGATGCTAATACAGAGATCAGTGCTAAAAATATGCACTGTCACTTTACTAAAACACTGTCTGGGAAGGGGTTTAACATCTAGGGTGATCAAAGGGTTAAATGTGTGCCTAATCAGTGTTTTTTGGTGTAAACTATGTGCTGCTTTTACTAAGGGAAGCAATTGATTTTATTTCCTGCTTTCCAGGGAAAGAAAATCCATTACTTCCCCGCTGACAGGACAGAACTCTGCCTTGTTTACATAGTCTTCAGTGTCTCCTGGACGATTGTTGTTTGCCAGCGGTCATCCATTGGCCCTGCACCTGTTGATCGGCATCTGCCGTGTCTAAGCACAGTTTAGCCAGGCCACACGGAAGTGCTGAATGAATCTTCTGGAGGTCAAGTGGTTAAAGGAGAAGGGGACTGTACAGTCAAAACAGTAATACTCTATATCATTTATGGAGATTTAAATATTCAAAACAAAGAAGGCACCAACCTATGATTGGCTAACAAATAACTGCTGCCCCTTTAAGTGTGGATCACTCTGTCAATAGTTTTGGAAATCAGTAAAGTAAAGCGCTGTTATATTTCTGTAGCGCCCCCATATTGATAGGTGTGTTTTTGTCGTGAATTTTGATAGGAGAGGTAAAATCTAATCAAGCCTGACAGTAAGTGCAGGCCTGATTGTTTTAATCTAGGCAGGGGAGTGGCTCAGGGAGGACTGGAGATTGCAGGTGGGAACACCCCTTGATATACCTCCCCTTTTGAGCTGGAAAGCTCTGGAAAAGGGGATTGATGAAGGAGGAGCCCTGACCAATCCAGAGTTTGGATTGGGAGGGGGCAGACCTCCTTAAATACAGTGATCTGCCAGCATGGGGGAGGAGAGTGTGTTGGGTGGAAAGGTAGATGTAGCAGAGGTGCTGTGGAGGCCTCACCCAGGAAGGGAATCCCCAGTCTGGGGAGGGTGACCTTGAGGCCTGGTGGCTCAGGTGCAGCCAGGAAGAGGAGTTGATTCCTGGAGCGGCACAAGGGAGCAGCAGAGAGGCTACATAGAGGACTAGTTAAAGGATCCACCGGTGTCGGTGAATGGCAGACCCTGGGAGTTGGATGAGAAGGCTGGAGCAGGTTAGGGAGAAGACAGTGGACATCTGTAGAGGTCAGAGAAGCCAAGCAGGGGAAGGAGGGCTACTGGATCGTAAGGCAGGCTGGAGGGACCTGGAAGATGGATGGGCTGGGAGTTGTAGTTCATCCAGTGCCCAGATAGCACCAACGTACTTAGCTACACAAATGAGGGTCCATGGCTTCACAACTGGGAGCCTATAATCCTTACCCACAATGGGTGGTCCGGAGGCTCTGCTAACAGTAAGAGCAGGCTTCACCATGTGCTAGCTGTGGTGAAAGAGGAAGTGTCATGGAGGTTTGATAAATTGCCTTCCAGGCCGATAACAGCAAGTAGTGTGCAGGGGAGTGGAAGGAGAAGAGTAATGGTCAGCAAATGTATGTGCTGGAGGAAGGAGTGTATATATGGCGGTGTATATAGAAGGTCCTGTGATCAATTCTTGGGCATCCCACAGTCATCCTTATCCCTATCCAAGTTTAACCCCTAACTAAAACAACAAAAACAAAATACCAGCCTGTTCAGTGACTCCGGGTGTGTGGAAATAGTGTGATTGAGGGCAGCAGGCAGGTGGACCACAACTACCAGCCACCCCTAAGGGGGCACATGGCTACATTTCGGGGCTCGTTTTCTGGGATTCACCTGCAAGGCTGCCAGTCATTGCCCCTAGCAACCGCAAGAGAACTGAGCCAGAAACTGTAATTGTTTTATTGCCAATATGGACTGAACTTGGGGAAAGGACCTGTGTGTTTGTCTGCTAAACAGTATATTCTCACAAGTGTGCAGTTGCTGGAGCGGTCGCCAATTGCTGCTCCCGCCTATCCAGTCGCTGCAACCAGTGCCGGGGCGAACACTTGCTTCATTCTTCAGTGACTTTGTTACCATGTGCCGTTACCTGTGGCAGCCACGCCGGGCGACCGCGCCCATGGATTACAAATATGTCCTGCGCCATGCTAAGGCCGAACATTACTCACTGGATTACAAGTATGGCCAGCGCTCTGCAAAAGCTGGGCATTCTGAACTTTTTGCTCCCACTCCTGCTTACAGTAAAGTATGCCTGGGACTGTTGTTGTTGTTAGAGGGTGTTAAAGGTGTGCTTTCCAGCAAAACAGGGGCTACTAAAAATTACTATTGCTACCGGAAATCACCGGCAAAGTCACCAAGTTGGGACAAGTTCTGCTAGTGTCAGCCTACCTGCAAAGTTGCATCCTTCACGCAAGGGGTTACAGCTACGTGACATGCTGCAGGCCTGCTTATCAAGACTTTTGGCACCAGCTCGTCTGGTAACGTAGTAGCGGCGCCACGCCCTGGAAGAGTCTCAGCACTTGCAACTTGTAGCAGACACCATGCGAGAGGGGAAGATGGCAGAAGCTAGTCGTCCCTTGCCAGCGCTGCCTTGGTTGTCGGATAAGCCGGAGAGGACCCTGATAGACAAAGGGGTCCGGTTGGAGCCATGGTGGGCACTTGCATTGGGGCGATTGATGGAGAGGAACGGCTGTGCCTGATCTGCCCAAACTGCCGGATCCCGACCGCAGTCGTCACTGCCTACGCCCGGTGCAGCCATTGTGATGAACCACTTACTCGGTTGGTGTCCGTGCAGCAGGGGCCACAGTACTACAATGTGGCCCTGCTGTTCGGGTAGTGTGTTCCGCAGCCACAGAGGTCTTGGAGGGCTGAGTCGGGCCTGGTGTAACTACCCAAAGGTGGGGAGGAGTTGCGGCCTAGCGACTTCCCCACGAAATAGGAGGACAAGGGAACAGAGAAGGAGGCTGTCATGGCCGGTGGCCTGGCCGGGGACCTGGGTACCGTGAGTACTAATGTTCAGGAATCTGGGGTCCCTGAAATGCCAGCCATAACTTACCCCATGGCCATCCCAGTGGAGCTGGAGCAAGCGAGCAAGGGAGCAGAGTCCCTGGAGGAGCTAGCTGGGGATGTTGGGGAAAGGGTCATAGACTGGAGGTCCCCCAGACTGGTTGCAGAGTTCGGGTCCATGGAGCACCTAGCAGAGTGGTCATCTCCCAGTGAGGGGTCAGAGGAAGAGTGGGTGACGGGAGGTTCACACCCTGGTGATGTCCTGTTGGAGGCGGACGAGTCTGGACCCTCACTACAACCGAGCCATGCACCAGGAATCCCCAGTATCAGCAGCCACCTTTTCTACAATAGGCCCTCCACTACCCAGACCAGAGCAGCCACATACCGCCAGCATGTGGTCAAGTCAAGACACTCTAGTTCGCCCGGGGAGAGGGAAGGTGAAGAGTCTGCCTAGGGTCTCCCAGTACCAGCGAGAAGTCCAGCGTAGGGTTTCTCTGGAGTGGGGCCTAGATTACCCTTACGTGTCACCCCAGGTCATGGACATTGTGGAGAACTCCTGGGAACAGTGGGAGAATGACATGACTTGGGAACACCTCCATGTGCCTAAGCCCTTGCGGGGACCAGAGAGCAGCCAGTGGGAGAGATTCCTGGAGTTGAAGAAGGAATGGAGTTTGGGCAGAGCTATCTGGAAAGACTGTATTGTAATTGTTAAAGCAGGACAGCCCGCAAGGAGCTATTCCATTTCTGTTCGGGGGAGGGGGACATTCGGGTGAGATTGCCTGATCCTCACTACTATGTGTAAGACTATGATGTTGTACAGCTTATGCAGCATACTCCATGGACTGACGGAGGAGTAGCGGAGTGTGCACTTCCCCCTGAAATGCAGGATAAAATCAGCCTGCCACTCTGTGGCCAGTGGTAGAGACTGTTTCACTGCAAGGACACTGGGGTGAAGTTTGCTCCTGTTTTCATTACTTTTGAGAACCTGTTGCTCGGTGAGGGGCCCCGCCCATCAGAGACCTTAAAAAAACAAACTATGGAATTTCTTTGTTTCTGCTCCTGCAGTGGGATCATAACCCCTCACTGACAGGCAGGCAGGTGAAAGCAACATTTCTTTGATTGTTGCTCTACTGGAGGTTTGTAACCCCCCACAGTAGACCTGTTTGTAGATAGTTATAGCTAGTTGTTATCTTTTCTCTTAGGATTCCAAAGATGGACCGGCTGGTCATCCTCATCCGACAAGAGTCAAGTCAACTACCTGCTACTACAAATTATGTGGATGAAGTACTTTTCTCCTGAGGAAAGTGCTTTGGTCCAGGAATGTATATTGTGTATGTATATGGTTATCTGCATGGACCTGTAGCTAGGAGTGTATTATACTGTACAGTGTGAATAATTTACAGAGATGGTATTGATATATTTTTGTACTTAAATTATTTGTACAGTTTCCCGTCCAAGTTTGTTTCCTCTTCCCCGCCCACTTTTTGATTATGGGATGCTCATGTGGGCCCAGGAGCAAATTTTTGTAAAGTTTCAGCTGGAGACCAGCTGATGTTTGGGGGGGGGTGAGTGTAGCGCCCCCATAGTGATAGCTGGGTTTTTGTTGTGAATTTTAATAGGAGAGGTAAAATCTAGTCAGGCCTGACAGTAAGTGCAGGCCTGATTGTTTTGATCTTGACTGGGGAGTGGCTCAGGGAGGGCTGGAGATTGTAGGAGGGAACACCCCTTGGATACTCCTCCCTTTTTGAGCTGGAAAGCTCTGGAAAAGGGGATGGATGAGGAGGTGTCACTTTCTAATGTATGACAAGGAGCCCTGACCAATCCACAGTTTGGATTGGCAAGGGGCAGGCCTCTTTAAATATAATAAGGTGATCTGCCAGCAGGGGGGAGGAGAGTGTGTCGGGTGGAAGAGGGAGATGTAACAGCAAGTAGTGCGCAGGAGAGAGGAAGGAGAAGTGTAACGTTCAGCAAGTGTATGTGCTGGAGGAAGAAGGAGTGTATATACGGCGGTGTTTAATAGAAGGTCCCATGATTGGGCATCCCACAGTCATCCCTATCTCTATCCAAGTTTAACCCATAACTAAAACAACAGAACAAAGTACCGGCCTGTTCAGTGACTCTGGGTTTGTGGAAATAGTGTAATTGAGGGCAGCAGGCAGGGGGAACACAACTACCAGCCACCCCTAAGGGGGCACACGGCTACATTTCAATAAAAGATAAATATGTATCCATCTAGGATCATTTAGCCTTCCCATATTTTAACAAAAAATAATTTCTATAACCCACTTCTATTTATCAAAAATATTTTCCAATGAGAAGTGCTAAAAAATGTGTATATAACATAATTAATGTGTATAAAAATTTGCATAAAAACTATTTAAAATATTAATAGTAAATCAATACATTTTTTCAGAATACACCTATAAGAATACACCTATATGCTGTGATCAACACACAAGATTTTCCCAAAGAATAACAAAAACAAAAAAAGTGAAAAGCGACACAAATATTAAAAGGTGATAAAATTAGAAAACACAGTCCACATTGCTGCAAAATTATTGTTACCATCCACTGTGCTTCAAAAGTTCCAAATATGCTCTTCCTCAAAAATATGGCAAGTGCTCCATCACGTGCAATACATAGAATGCACGCACCAAACGCTCAAGGTCACCAGAACAATCATGCCTTCTTGTTACTGTAAGCTGTACTTTCCGGGAACTCCTCAGCCTTATATTAACACCTTTTTCCTCAAGATGTATTTCCATCCAGCAAATGGCTCCTGTTATCATTAAAAATGAATAACAAGGTAATAGTGCAACACCGTTTTCATAAAAAAATGTTTAAAAACAAGCAAAAATGTATATGCTCACATTAAAATGTGCCCTGACCGGCACCAGCTTAATTAGCCTGCACTGTGCCCCTGACAATCTGGATCTGTCTCACCAAACCTGCCATTTATTGATAGTCCCGGCTTTCAGGCACTCCTCCAGCTCCTGAAAATGACATCCGTATGTAAACCACAGTAGTTTAGTCAGCAACCATGATCTCTATGCATTTCGCCTATAGAGGCATTATCAGGAAATCTTGGATCAGGATCAGTGCCCCCTATCAGTGCAGCCTCATCAGTGCCTCCTTATCAGTGGCCATCAGTGCCGCCTCAGTGTCCATCAGTGCTGCCTCATCAGTGCCCATCAGCGCCACCTATCAGTTCCTATCAGTGCAGCCTCATCAGTGCAGCCTCATCAGCGCACATGAAGGAGAAAAAACCTCTTTGCAAAATTTTATAACAAACTACAAAAAATATATATATTTTTTTCAAAGTTTTCGATCTTATTCTGTTTCTTTAGCAAAAAAAAAAAAACCCAGTAGTGATTAATTACTATCAAAAGAAAGTTCTATTTGTGTGAAAAAAATGATAAAAAATGCATTTGGGTACAGTGTTGCATGACTGTGCAATTGTAATTTAAAGGGTGACAGCAATGAAAGCTGAAAATTGGCCTGAGCAGGAAGGGGGTTTAAATGCTCTACTAGTAGGCAAGTGGTTAAGTAAATCTTAAATCATATTCAACACATATGAAACTTTTTTTTTTTTTTTAACCCAGTAGTCTGTTTGGAGAACTACATGATTAGAGGACACTGAAGATAAAGGAGCCCATATCAAGATGTTCCTGACCGAAGATAACCTGCAACAAAGAGTATATGGGTCAACCTGGTTTTAATTAGGTGATACATACTTTCAAAGAGTTGTGAAATTATGTTATAGAGGGCAAAAAGGATTGTCACCGCTTCTCTGCATAATACAGAGCTAGTTGGCGTCATTCGAAAGGACTATGATCTCTGCTTGGATGTTTTTTTTCTTCACAATTAACTCTTTTTTTGTGTTCAGAAGCTTGTAGTTGCCAGAAATGATCAACGTCCAAAAAAAATTACATTCATTCCCTGTAAATGTCCCTAATTATATGTTCTACAGATGATAATATTTTATGTATGAATCTGGAAAATTCTTTCTTCACACCGCTAGATTCTTGAAAAAGCCATTCTATACTATTTTTACAGCCAATTACAGCTGATTACTCTGAAAGAATTGTCTTATCTTGTAAAGTTTACAAGCATATTGACCTAGAGAGATATTTCTAATAAAGTTTAGTGTGTTAAAGGAAACCTGCTCTCATCTGATCTCAGCAGCTCAGGGATGTCTCACTCCTAACTTAGGAGCAGAGGACTGCTTGGAGTGACATTGAGGCATGTTCCTGAGTGGGAGCTCAGTGTGGAGCTGGAAGAGAAGGGCCCCGGGCAGCAAATTAAGCTGGATAGGAGGGGTGACGAGGCGGTAACATACAGAGGAATCAATCTCCTGCAGGCGCTGAAAACATGCGGGAGGGGAAGCTGGGAAAGGAGGAGAAGCGGGCATTCAGCAGCTGCAGGAGGGGAGCGGTTCCGCTATATGCCACCCTTCCTATTCAGCTATACATGGGGGCCTCAAGGGCCCCCTGGAGCATGGGGCCAGGTCGCAAGTGCAATCCATGTAGCTACACCCCTGCAGCTGACCTCATTAGCACACCTTCACCCATCAACTACATTTTCACAGCATCCCTTCATGTGTGCATTTGCCTGGCTTCCCCAGGGTCTCTTCACACAGTCTCAGAATGCATGCTAAATTCACTGGGACAACATGCAGCCCACAGGTAAATCTAAAGGAGATTGTACAATAAGATTGTATAGTGTATGGCCACATTTATACACCTAAAATGACCTAGTTGCGATTTCAGTGTCACTAATTGTTAACGGCACACCAAACACAGAAGCAAACACACATTTTGCCATATGAAGAAATGGGTGACAAATGCAGTAAAAAACTTATAAAAATGCCCCACTAATTACTTGGCCAGATGTAGCGCAGCAATGGGCTGCCTTATGTGTGTCTCTGAAAAACAAGCCAAAAAGCATGCGCTCCCACTACTCTAGGTATGAATGAGGCCTGAAAGTGAAATTAGTGCATTTACACAAGAACAATGAGGCACCATTCACATCTGTGTGTTTCCAAACGCATGGCAAACCACACAGAAAATGTGCGCTTTGCCATGTGTTTCAGAAATGTTGCAAATTTGCATTGTGCTTGTGTTTTCTTTACATGTTAAAGGCTCCCCAAATGCATCTGTAATGCAACAAGTGAAGGCTTCTGGTAGATGACCTAACAGGAAGTGAATGCTGATACAAGCTGCAGGAAGTGATGAAATCTGAAAATCCGTTCAAATATACTTAAAACTGATTCTAAACATCCCGTGGATAAGGCAAGTGAGAGAAAAGCGCATTGGGATGGCTGGGCCAGAAATGGCATTGGTATTTATTATGAAAAGTGAAACTCTGCCCGTAAAAGGTGAGCTTATCCTTTAAGATTTGACATAAAAACCATGAAAGTTGATTTGTTTCTATGCAAAGCTGCATTCTCCAGTTTTAGTAAATTAACCCCTAAGTCACACGTCTCTAGATCTGTTAACACCTAGTCATTTTGTAGAATAATGTTGGAACTGATAAAATTAATATCTAAGCAGCTTTGATATAAATTAAAATGTAAAGGTGATGGCACAACATGAATACAGTACATGGAACATAATATGCATCTGCAAATGAATCATCAACAAAGTGATAAAGTGATACAAAGTCCATAAAAAATAAAAGCACAGAAAAAGTTAAAATATTGTCTATATACAGTATCTCACAAAACTGAGTACACCCATCACATTTTTGTAAATATTTTATTATACCTTTTCATGTGACAACACTGAAGAAATTACACTTTGCTACAATGTAAAGTAGTGAGTGTACAGCTGACAGGCTGAACCCCCCACCCTTTCAACCTCTGCAGCAATGCTGGCAGCACTCATACGTCTATTTCCCAAAGACAACCTCTGGATATGACGCTGAGCATGTGCACTCAACCTCTTTGTTCAACCATGGCGAGACCTGTTCTGAGTGGAACCTGTCCTGTTAAACCGCTGTACGGTCTTGGCCACCGTGCTGCAGCTCAGTGTAAGGGTCTTGGCAATCTTCTTCTAGCCTAGGCCATCTTTATGTAGAGAAACAATTCTTTTTTCAGATCCTCAGAGTTCTTTGCCATGAGGTGCCATGTTGAACTTCCAATGACCAGTATGAGAGAGTAAGAGTGATAACAACAAATTTAACACAACTGCTCCTTATTCACACCTGAGGCCTTGTAACACTAACAAGTCACATGGCGCTGGGGAGGGAAAATGGCTAATTGTGCCCAATTTGAACATTTTCACTTTGGTGTACTCACTTTTGTTGCCAGTGGTTTACACATTATTGGCTGTGTGTTGAATTATTTTGAGGGGACAGCAAAATTACACTGTTATACACTGTTATCACATGAAAAGATAATAAAATATTTACAAAAATGTGAGGGGTGTACTCACTTTTGTGAGATACTGTATGTGGTCTTATCCCAACACCAAATCTTTCTTGTTCAAAGTGCTGCTAGTGCTCTATTTTCGCCACCCCATTTTACAGGAGGGTCAAGAAGCGCTTTTGGAAACACCCATTTGGTTCCATTGGTAGCGTATGTATTCCTTTGGTGATCTCAGAGTCGGGCTAAAGGGTGCAAAAATAACTCCACAGGAGACATGGGTAAAGGTTCTCATAATGTAGTATTTTTAATTAAAAATGGTAAAATAAAACAAGGATATATTGCACTCACATTTAAAAATGCCTATCTCCAGGCACAAGGCGTTTACAGCATGTGTGTATTGGCTGTTCCTCGGGCCACAGTGTGCAGTGCAAGCTTCAGTTTGGATGTATAAGCGTATTGGATGTTGGTGGACCTGGAAAGGCAGTCCTGTGTGACTCCTACATACGTTTTGCTTGTTATAGCTTCTTCAGGAAGTGACGTAGGCACATGGAATGATACTTACATTGAATGAGAAGTGTCCCTTGTGCTAGTGGCTATTCTCTTGAAATCTTACATCCTCTGACCCCATCCCCACACTTCCACAATAGTAATCTTCTGGTTCTGCAGGAGTTAATACAAACCTCTGGACCTGTCATAGTCACTTGTCAAGAGAGCTAGCCCTTTCTGCCTCTTCATTCAAAGAAGCTGTACTATAGCCTCCTGTAGAGAATGCGCTTCATGAATGGAGGGAGCAGACCTTTCATTCATCTGCTTGTCCTCCATTCATAGAGTGCTTTTCGTTCAAGGGAAAATGCCTATTCAATATAAGTATTGTGCCTTGTGTAATTTGGGCTAGTCATGCATTAAAGGGGTAGTAAACTGTGTTCTACCACTTGTACCTATAGGCAAGCCTATAGTAAGGCTTACCTGTAGGTACTGTGAATATCTCCTAAACTTGCACTGTTTAGGAGATATTCAGTGTGCGAGGAGCCATTGACGTTACCGGCACATGTGCTGTGAGAGTTCGGCATACATTGCCGAACCTTCAGAGCCTGTGACGTAAACGACAGCTCCCGCGTGCATGTGTGGGAGTGACGTCACCGTGCCCCCTGCCACTTATATAGCTGGAGGATGTGAACTCGGTAGGAAGACCAAGGGAAGATGTCAGCCCTCTGAACATTAACAGAGCAGTGCCAGAGGGCTTCGTTCTAAGGTAAGTCTCTCATAATGTTCCTAATCATGCCCGGGTGGTGACGTCACTAGGGGGCAGGGTCTCCGGATGACGTCACCGGATGGCCACGCCCCATGGCTATAAAAGTACCTGCAGAGTGGAGCTCACACAACTGTGGGAGCTAGACTTGGGAGAAGATCGGAGGAAGAACTGGCAGAGGAAGAAGACAGAGGAGAGAAGAAGAACCGGAGGAAGAACTGGCAGAGGAAGAAGACATCAGCGGAGAGAAGAAGAACCGGAGGAAGAACCAGGGGAAGAAGACACCAGCACAGCAAGAAGAACTGGAAGATGAAGACATTACCCGAGGGAAAAGAAATCAGAGGGAGAAGAGACGCTGGAGCTGCTGCAAAAAGGACTTTGTCAAAAACCTGAGTGCTGGTTTTATTTCTTTGACACTTTTTTTTGGTGAGTGGGTAGGGGTACAATGTACCCCATACTCATTCAAATAGGGTGGGGAGGTGGGATCTGGGGGCCCCCCTGTTAAAGAGGGCTTACAGATTTAGATAAGCACCCCGGCCACAGACCCCGACAACCATCGCCCAGGGTTGTCAGGAAGAGGCCCTTGTCTCCATCAACATGGGGACAAGGTGCTTTGGGTGGGGGCGCAGAGCCCCCCTGCCCCAAAGCTCCCACCCGCCCATGTTGAGGGCATGTAGGCTGGTATGGTCTAGGAGGGGGGGGTGGGCGCTCGCTCGTCTCCGCCCTTTCCTGACCTGCGTGCTCAGATAAGGGTCTGGTATGGATTTTGGGGGGGGGGGGGCACACTGTTTTTTTTATTTTGGCGTAAGGGTTCCCCTTAAAATTCACCCTGAAGGGTCTAGTATGCTCTTGGGGGAAACCTTACGCTGTTTTTTTTTTTTTGGGCAAGGGGTTCCTCCTCAAGATTCCAGACTCAAAGAGCCTGGTATTGTCGGGATTAAAGTCGGATCCCGTTCAAGTCGTACATGAAGTCGCAGGGCAAAGTCGCATCCACAGTCGCGACATAACGATTGTTTCCCTATTTTGACAACGATCTATCTTCTCCCCCCCACTCCCTACCATAATCTAAAGCAGCCCGCACAGCCATGCCATCCATTCACAGTGTTCTGTTAATGGGAAAACTACAAGTCCCAACAGCCTTTGCAGCTGCTAGTTTGTAGTTCTCAATGAACTACCAGAGTGCTGTTGATTGCCTGCCCCTATAGGAGGTATGGGCAGACAGCTACACAGACAGTCCACAAGAGCTGGCATTACACCCATGATATGCTGATCGTGGGTGCAATGCTTTACAGGTTCCTAAAAAAAATAAAATAATAAATGCATATTTTTTTACCTGCAAAAAATGTGCATTTTTTTTTTTTTTTGTAAAACTGAACTTGACTGAAGGTTACTAGCCCACTAAACACCTTTCCCAGCTGGGCTCTTCATGAGGACAGATCTGTGGTATCTCTGCCTGTTTTGCCAAATTCAGAGATCAAAGGCCATAAGCCTGGGGTGAAGGGCACTGAGGAGCTTTGCATACCCTACTTGACAAATCATAGGTAATTGAGCAAGCATGAATGCAATTTGCAAGGATTCACCTGATGGAAGTGTTCCAAGATTAAACAGAGACTCTGGTGTGCCTGTATGTGAGAATGATTGTCTGATAGCATAGACAAGGCCCCTGTCCTACCTCTCTACCACCTACCCTTATCCCCTCTCATTTTTTTTTTTTTTATAAGTGGAATCTGTGTATATCAATTTGTAAGTTACCCTTTCGTTAGCTCTTATTTTGAGATCCAGTGGTCCTTCATTAGAATCGACTCACCCCAGACAGAGCACATTTTTAAGGGCATTTTCATACTTGCTGCACAACCTTTGTAGAAAAACAGACATTTTCCACTTTATATGACACCAATGAGTTGCTGGAAAATTACTGTGGCAAAGGCTATACTTGCTCAGCTTGCTCAGTTTTTATATATGTGAAATTACACGTTTAGTATTAAAGAATCATTTTATGATCTGACATCCCATTTAATAATTAGCAGTAGACGATGAGTAGTTTCCATTGAATTAAAGCATTCAGAGGTAATGAAAGCCCTTGGGACCAGATCTGTCAGGATTAATGTGGAAGAATTAGTTAAATCTCAGGAAAACAGCATGGGTTCATGGCCCTCCAGGCACCAGGTCTGCCTTACGTGTGTTCAGACTAACTAATCTTCCAGCTGTGACACCTGCTTGTAAATGATACAGTGGGTTTGGCTCTGAATGGCTCCCGCAACAAAGAGGTTTATCTAGGTTATTTCAAACTGAATGTTCATGGGAACTGCACGTGATGTTCCTACTGAGCGAGTCAGATTGCGGCCTGCTCTCTTTAGTACATATTAATTAGAGGTTCTGGCTCTTGACCCTTAAAGAATAAACTAAAAGCCATACAGATATCTTAAGATATCAACCCTAGTAACTGAGCAAAATGTTAATTCTGTACTAAATAGATGCAGATTGTTATAGAGCAGAGTCATGAATTACTTTATAGAAAAAAATGTGTGTGTGAAGAAGAGAGACCATCCAAAATGACCCATTTGTTAAATGGAACATGTAGTGATTTTGTACATGTGTTGTGTCATCATTTATTTACTATGTTCAGGACTAAAAATACAGCTTTTGACATCATCAGGTTTATTGGATGCAATGCAGACTGACCCCCTTAAGGGCTGCAGATGAGATGGGATCCCCCTAGGGTTGCCACCTCATCCCTTTAAACCCGAACACATATGAATTACACAGGTTCTGAGGCTAATTGAATGCAGATAAGACACCTAGTGAGTTTAATTACCACCTTAACCACTTCAGCCCCGGAAGGATTTCCCACTTTAGGACCAGAGCACTTTTTGCGATTCGGCGCTGCGTCGCTTTAACTGACAATTGCGCGGTCATGCGACATTGTACCCAAACAAAATTTGCGTCCTTTTTTTCCCACAAATAGAGCTTTCTTTTGGTGGTATTTGATCCCCTCTGTGTCGTTTCTGATCGCCGCTATAAACAAAAGAAGAGCGACCATTTTGCAAAAAAACCCAAATGTATTACTTTTTGATAAAATACAAATCCAAAATATATAAAAAAACATTTTTTTCCATCGGTTTTGGCCGATTTATATTCTTCCTCATATTTTTGGTAAAAAAAAAAAATCGCAATTGTCGTTTATTGATTGGTTTGCGCAAAAGTTGTCGCATTTACGGATGATGAGAATTAATTTCTGGGGTTTTTATTTTTTTTATTTTTTACTAGTAATGGCGATGATCTGCGATTTTTAGCGGTACTGCGATATTGCAGCGGACATGTCGGACCATTTTGACACTTTTTTGGGACCATTGGCATTTATACAGTGATCAGTGCTATAAAAATGCACTGATTACTGTGTAAATGTCATTGGCAGTGAAGGGGTTAACCTGCAAGGGACGCTCTAAGGGTTAACTGTGTTCCCTGGGCATGTTCTAACTGTATGTGAGCTGCCCTGGCTGGGGAAAGGGGATGATCACGGCTTCCATATTCCCCCTTCAACAGAACAGAGATCCGTGTTTACATACACGGACCTCCGTTCTTTCAATGCGGGGGAGCCATCGCAGGTAGCCGGCGGCAATCGAGTCCGCCCTAGCCGCTCCCTGGCTCCCCCCGAACACAGTGAGCGCGCCTGCGCTCACAATGCTAGTTATCGCGGCCGCCGTCCTGTGACGGCGGTTCACGATAACGAGCCACCTTGCCCGCCGTCACGCTGCGGCGGGCGGTCGCCAAGTGGTTAATCTGCCAGAGAACCCGTGCAATTCATATGTGTTCGGTTTTAAAGGGATGAGGTGGCAACCCTAGATCCCCCACCCTACACAGCCAGGCACAGTCACCTCAGAGTCAGGAATCAGTCCTGTTTTTTCTGTTTTATTGAGGGTAATAAACTTGTATAAGGGGTATTATGGGAGGCCCACTTGACTTCCAAACAAACAATCTTCAGGGACCACTTTTCCTAAATACACTCCACTGCTTCCTCCAGCACTCACTTGCTTGCTTGAAGAACTCCAACTTTGTCGCCTTGCTGAAATTTGGTAGCCAAGGCTCATTACAGGCAGGGACGCACAAGCCCCTATACTTGAAGATAGGGTGACACAGCTTACACTTTCCCAGCACTTCCTCTCTGTGGTCACCGATCCCAGCACCACCTCTTCAGGCACTGCCAGCCTGCCTGCCTCTTTCACTATCCTCCTGGCTAACTTCTCCACAGTCCTCCCAGACTAACACTCTCGTCACAGTCCTCCCAGAATGAACACTCACCAGCCCACCGGCTGACTTCTCAGGAGATCTCCCAGACATGCTGACCTGCTCCTGCTGTCCTCTCACTATCTCCTGTGCCTCCAGGAAAGGATTCCTCCGTGTGTTGTAGAGGGTCCCTCCAGCACCCGAACCTCAGGCCAGAGGTCACCCCCCGAACTAGGGGGCAACCTCAAGGGCCACTGACAGCCTCCTCAGCACTCCATCTCCCTATTTCACCTGACTGCCCTTGCTGGCATCACTCATGCCTATTTATGAGATTCTTATCCCCTTCAAGCCCCTTTTTGCTGGGGATTGGTCGATGACCTCATAAATATGCCAAGCAGCTTGCACCCACTACATCTGGAAGCTTCTCCAAGGTTCCAGAGACAGGGGAGGCGTCAGAGAAACTGCTTGCTGAGTCATGCAGCCTCCCTGAGTCACTCAACTAGGGTTGCCACCTCATCCCTTTAAACCCGAACACATATGAATTACACAGGTCCTGTGGCTAATTTAATGCAGATAAGGCACCAAATGAGTTTAATTACCACCTTAATCAGCCACAGAACCTGTGGGATTCATATGTGTTCGGGTTTAAAGGGATGAGATGGCAACCCTACACTCATCCCTGATCTAGATTCAACCCAGGCCTGGTTTGTTGAAAGTCTGTGCTATTATTTTGCTGCTTAAAGTGGTTGTCAACCTGTGACAACCACTTTAACCTACAGGTAAGCCTAGAATAAAGCTTACCTGTAGGTGCACTGCATATCTCCCAAACCTACACGGTTCAGGAGATATGCAGTGTTTTGCATGTGCCAAGGTCATGTTGGCACATGCGCAGTCAAGAAACGGTCTCTGTGCCGTTTCTCCACTGATCCTGTGCTGTGACTGGCGGCTCCCGCGCGCATGCACGGGAGTGACATCACACGACTCCGGCCACTCACAGTGCCGGAGTCGCGGCCCCGGAAGGAAGAGGGGCAGAAGATGGACGTGGCCTGGAGCGGGGACATCGCTGGACGCCGCAGACTTCATTTGCAGGTAAGTGGCACATAATGGGCTACTATGCGATGCATAGTAGCCCATTATGCTTCTATAGTACTTTACAGGGTTATATTGAGGAAGTAAACCCAATCTGGGTTTACTTCTTCTTTAAGATCCACCAATAGGCACCCAACAGAACACAGGCTGGTCTTAGTAACAATAGCTGACATTATTAGCACACTAAGATCTCATTTAGGCTACTTTCACACTGAAACGTTTTCCAGGCGCTGTGGTGCTAAAAACAGCGCCTGAAAAACTCTCCCCCCCCCTTCTCCCCAGTGTGAAAGCCAGAGTGCTTACACACTGGGGCGGTGCACTTGCAGGACTGCAAGAAAAGTCTTGCAAGCCGCGGTGTGTACACCACTCCTCCACCGCCCCCTCCATTGAAAGCAATGGACGGCGCTCCCGAAGCAGCTGTACACTGCCTCAGTCGTGCCATGCGGTGATGCTTTTAACCCCTTGCTAACCCCTTCTTGGGGGTTAAAAGTGCCCCACTCCCGTCTGCATAGAGGCACTGTAAGAGGCACTATAATAGCGGTAAATCAGCGCCAATTAGCGGCGATTTACCCCTGCTGCCCCTCCCCGCCCCAGTGTGAAAGTAGCCTCAGACTTGCGTTGCCCTCTGGAGAGCCATCCACGTTGGACTGCTCTTCCTATTTTGATAGGCGGCAAGCAGGCATTATATTGCCTCCTCACAAACCGTTTTAATGCCTTAAACCCCACACCAGCATGTCACAACCACATGCATTGCACACAGCTGCAGGGAGGTTGTGGGGTGCCCTCATTTAGTTGAATGGGTCACGTTTGGTAGGCTTTACTGCTTGACGTGACATCAGGGATATTTCCTTATGCAATATGTACCCTTCTCCATTGCCTTTGCAGCTTAAAGGGGCATACTCAACCACAAGTTTTTACCCCCCTACTGCAGTGTAAGTGAGTCTCTAGACAAGCATGTGAGCAATCAAGCACTTCAGAGAACTGCATGACCTGTTGGGTGTCAGGTGATGGATTTTTAGTTGCAAGAAGAGTAGCACAGTCTGCAAGCAGAAATCATAAGCAATTTCCATTGCTTGTTTTTTAAAATAAAATACTGTTTTTCACTTTTTTTCCCTTTATTTTAGTACTGCTGATCTCCAGCTTTTTTTCAGCTACTTCTTGTCTACATGCACTTCAGCATCAGCTGCACATCATTGTTCTGTACAGGCTTTCCTGATAGTGACATGCCTGTGCAGTGTGTGGACACAGGTGCTTGTAGTCTACAACAGGGCAGCATGTGACAACTGGGAGACAGTGAGACAGGAAGTACTTGAGCAAGGACCCTCATGGCAGGATCATCTGGTATTATCATAATAAAATCAACATATTTCTAAAGATTGATTTCATCTTTCGAAATTACATGTTAAAGCCTAAAATGAGATTTAAGAGTTTGGGTTTAGATACACTTTAAGAAAATAATGTAGTTTATTGTTATGTTGATTCTTAACCACTTACCAACCGGAAGGTTTTCCAGCTTTAGGACCAGAGCACTTTTTGCGATTTGGCACTGCGTCGCTTTAACTGACAATTGTGCGGTCGTTCGACGTTGTACCCAAACAAAATTTGCGTCCTTTTTTTCCCACAAATAAAGCTTTCTTTTTGTGGTATTTGATCGCCTCTGCGTCATTGCTGATCGCCGCTATAAACAAAAAAAGAGCGACCATTTTGGAAAAAAAAACAAATTTCTTACTTTTTGCAAAAATTCAATTTAAAAAAAAAAAAACAAACATTTTTTTTCACCGGTTTTGGCCGATTTATATTCTTCCTCATATTTTTGATTAAAAAAAAAATCACAATTGGCGTTTATTGATTGGTTTGCGCAAAAGTGGCCACGTTTACGGATGATGAGAATTGATTTCTGGGGTTTATATATTTTTTTTATTTTTTACTAGTAATGGCGGTGATCTGCGATTTTTAGCATTACTGCGATATTGCAGCGGGCATGTCGGACATTTTTGACACTCTTTTGGGACCAATGACATTTATTCAGCGATCAGAAATTTAAATGTCCACTGATTACTGTATAAATGTCATTGGCAGTGAAGGGGTTAACCTGGGGGGGAGAGCTAGGGGTTAACTATGTTCCATGGGTGTGTTCTTACTGTGGGGGGGCTGGGCTACCATGGGCATGAGAGATCTAACTGATCCCAGTGACAGGGATCAGTAGATCTCCCATGCCCTCACTAACAGAGCACAAACATTCAACACAATCCTTGTTAAAAAGATTTTCCCCATAGATGGTCACTTAGGTCCTAATCACTGCCTCTCATGACCAATCACGTGATGCAATACGTGGTATGGAGTCACATGATGCGTTTCGTCCAATGACGTCTTCAGAGGTGCACCTCTGAAGACGTCATTGGACGAAACGCGTCATGTGAAAAAGAGCACCTCTGAAGACGTCATTGGACGCGTCATGTGACTCCAGACCACGTATTGCATCACGTGATTGGACATGAGAGGCAGTGATTAGGACCTAAGTGACCATCTATGGGAAAAATCTTTTTAACAAGGATCGTGTTGAATGTTTGTTTTTAAAGAACTTTTAAAATAAATATAGTTTTTGTTGACTGATATACGCTATGGAGCTTTTTTCCTTTTTCATCTCAAACTGACCACTAATACACTGACCAACGGAGGACTGCGGAGAAATATTCATTCCTGGAAAACAACATTGGACAACTCACAGAAGGATCAAAGCAAAGACCCCTGATCACCTGCCTAGACAGGCGCCTCTGCGTTTTACCCCTGTGTGGGGTGGCGCTGTCCGGTAAGCAGGGTAAAGAGAGGGGAGCACGTGTGATTCACATATGAAAGATTAATGGACTCTCACCTAATGGACACTATTAATTATTGGTTTTTACTAAAAATGTTATGTGGTTTATGATTTTTGTTTTTTTTATATTTTATATATTATACCAGCACAGTGTTGGGAAACACAGGATATAATGTATAACATAAGCACTGTTCACTTATGCTAATTTATTTATTATAAACTATAAATAATTTTTTGCTAATTTGCACAAGGGTGGGGTACACCTGGTCGGATCCCTTACCTTATACACTGCTGACAGCCACAACAATTATATGGTCTTTTTATCGAGGGCAGCGCCAACCCAGCTCTTTATTATACTGTAGCCACAAACTTCCTTTGTTAGGAAGGTAACACTGGGGGCAGCAAACCCAACAAGAGTAAGCCTAAAAAAATCCTGAGCGCAATACCTCTATCTATATAGCTCTGTAAAGGCCACTACATGTGGGTTGGTTAGACAGTTCTCAACAATGGGTTTCCCCACATATGAAAGACAGCCATGAGGCAGTCAGAGTATCACAAGCAGGCGTATTTCTAATACAAATGGGTCAGTACTGAAAAATGTGTCAGGCTGGCAAATTGCATTGGCTTGGTCAGGTAAACTCCACCTTTTGAACCATCAGATCTGACAAATTAGTTTTTAGACATTTTCAAGCTCTTATCAGCACCACTAATTGAAACAACTGAACAACCCTGATTGCAGTGGAGCTCAGGGGGAACCCAAGTATAGGTTAAGCCTGGTGATACTGTCAAGAAGTTATCAGCATTCCTGCACTGCACTCCGGAGGCTTTCAGGAATAGCTGTGTTTTGCTACACTTTCAGATAGGAGTTGACTTGCAGGCTGCAGCAGGTGGAGTGGAATGGCGGCAGTCCTGGCTAGGCTCCTTCTTGGTCGCACTCTGAGTCTCACAGCGCTCCTCCGTGATGTCACGCCGCCAGGGTCAGTCTATTCCTCTGTAAGTGTTGTGCCAAGTGCAGGAGCGCATTCAGCACACACTCACTGTTTTATCAAACACATATTTTGTGATACAGCCAGGGGCAGTGGCGGCCGGCAGTATAGTGTGTTTTTTTACAGACTTCAACATGCGCCCCCCCTCCTCCAGAAAATGGTAGCGTCCAGGACGGCCGCCCGTTCGGCTCCTGCCTAGTACCCGCCCTACTAATACTATACACTGTAACTGTACTAACTACACTGGCTGGGAAGGGGTTAACATCTCGGGTAATCAAGGGGTCAAATGTGTGCCTAATAAGTTTTAATATGTGTAATGTGTGCTGCTTTTTACTGAATATCTCTTTGTTTCAGCCCACGTTCACACTGAGGGCTGGTTTGAAAACCGGCATTTCAGTCCTACTTGGGGGGGGGGGGGGGGGGTG
>BLSH010418813.1:253871-268235 GCA_018402905.1 Glandirana rugosa
AAACTGTACGTTAAACTGTACAGTTTAGCGGCAGATAACGACCGTTACCGTGGTAGGCTTAGTCACGTAATAAAAACCACTGAAGACCCCGTTAAACTTAGGGCTGGTTTGAAAACCGGCATTTCAGTCCTACTTGGGGGGGCGATTTGACTGACAACTGTGCGGGTTTCCGCACAGATGTCTATTCAAATTGCCCCAGAAGTCACCAAAAGTAATGCACTGATTCGGATGGTGCCATTGCCAGCAATAGACGGCGATTTGACATGTCAAATTGCATGTCAAAACGGCTGAATATGAACGTGGGCTGAAACAGAGAGATCGTTCTCTCTGTACAGAGCCCTGCATTGATTGTCAACAGCCATGAATCACAGCGGGAGTCGAAGTGACGGGGCACGTGTGCGTCCTGTACCTGGAGAAGCACAGCAATGTACAGGTACGTTGCTGTGCCTGTATGAGCTGCCCGTACATTGAGGTTAATGAACAAAGAAATATACCTGCACTTCCTTTTGGCAGTGCAGTACACGACAAAGCATGTACATTTACATACATGTGTTGGGATGCCCTGATGTGCAGCTGTGCTACAACGCACATATACAACACACTGTAGTGCATTAGTGTGCATAGAAATGTGTATCCAGGCCAAGTGCTCTTTCTGATGGGCGGTAAAACCAGGTGGCTGAGCTGCAAATTTACTGCCCAGTGGCTGCCCACTCAAACTGTCCTAATACAGCTGGACAGGGCTGAACAGATGCCATAGTTTCAATGCTTTGCTTCACAGCCATGGCTTTTTTTAAACTCAGGGTGCATAGTTTGACAGATGGTGCCACCTATCAAACTCAGCCATTGAGTTAATAGTGCAATGCACGCAATTGTGAAATTATAGTGTGGCATTATAGGGTTAAATCAGGCGGTGAGGAGGCATTGTAATGCCCTCTGAACAGTGATCTGAGCAGAGGGCACAGCAGAGCACAGAGAGTTAGAAAAAGTTGCAAAAGTTGTCCTACTTCCAAACACAATTTAACCCCATCTTTGCTGGCATTTCCTACCAATGTGAATCTGCTATGTGTTAGACTAAAAATGAAAGATATTTTTTGATACATGTCAAGAATTACAACAATTACCCTTCAGAAGGTTTGTTTTATCTGATACCGTTTTCTTCATTTTAGCAGAAGTGCTTGTCCTAATTAAACAAAATATATCTTCATAAAACTTGCAGTAAAGTTGCCTAGTCAAGGAAACTATGTAATAAGAATGGTGCTGACAGTGAGCATTACAACCTCTTCTGATCACCCTAAACGTGCACATGATGTCAGCACTTTTGATGTTAAAAGATTCCAAAACAGGTCAAAGTCCATGTAGTAAACTGCATAGAAAATGCTGCTACAGGCTGGAGAGAGGATGGTGTGACTTTGCTCATTGATATATATAGAGTTGTGAACAGTATCAATAGTCATTTTGTAAAATTTCCATGGGTCTGTAAATTTTAATTTGCAACACATTTACAATTAAAAACACACTAGTATGACCTGTAAAAAAGTCACTTTTCTCGTGAACCTTTTTTATGATCCCTAAAACACAGCAAATCAGTATACAATAAAAGATAGCAATCTTCTGGCAAAGATGGGAAGGTATCACATGTTTGTGTTTTGGCCCAAGTGTGATTGAACACTGCCAGCATGTAGGCAGGTAGTAGTTACTGCTGCCCTAGTGGGAAGTTAGGGGTTAACTGTAACTCCCGGGTTTTTCTTGGCAGGTTTTGCAGAGTCCAGCACCCGCTCCTGTGTGATATAAAAAAGGGTGGAGGTTTGGAACTAGAGAGAGAGATGCGGTGCAGAAAGAAGTAAAGGGAAAGAAGGACTTTGGTTCAGGCCTGGTGCACCTTGCCAGGCTCGTCTGATGCCATTACCCCAATCTGGATGGCCAGAGTCATGCCGAAGTCAGAGCTAAATTCCAAACATGGACTCAACAAATATTGGACTCTTGCTTGAACAAGTATGCTGGGACAGCTACAAGCCCAAAGTTAGGGACTCAGGATGTTAGGAAATGTTGGCACTTTATTTTGGACTGTTGATTGTCTCTGTTATTATGTAAATGTATTCTTCAAGTAAAATGTTTGTAACCTTTGCCTGGTCTGAAGTTACTCAAGGGGTGAATGCAAGTAACTGCCACATATGGGGGTCAATTCACTAAGAGTTAAATAACGCTGAAAAAAATGCGGTAAAATAATGCATGCGGAAACAATTGTTCAGATGTGCAATTCACTAAGAATTGTGCAGTAAATAACTACTGCGCTAAAGTTTCCATAATGCAGTAATTTATTGCATTGAGATAGTTGTTAAGGAGCATGCTGGGAAGCCGGCCGCCGTGTCCTTAACAATGAATGCCTCATTAGCTCTCAACTGGTTCCCCGCTGACAGCTAAGTGTAAAAAAAACATGCTGGCAATTAAAAATTATGAAAAAAGCAGCGTGGGCCCCTCCCAATGCATACAAGGCCCTTTAGGTCTGGTATGGATTTTAAGAGGAATCCCATGCCAAAGATTAAAAAAAAACCCAGCGTGGGGTCCTTCCAAAATCCATACCAGGCCCTTATCAGAGCATGCAGCTCGGCAGGTCGGAAAAGGAAGGGATGAGCGAGCGCCCCTCTTCTGAACCATTCCAGGTCAAATGCCCTCAACATGGAGGGTCATTTGGGGTGGGGGGGGGCAAGTTCCTCTTCCCCACAACCCTGGGCGGTGGTTGTGGCGGTCTGCAGGTGGGGGGCTTATCGGAATCTGGAAGCCCTCTTTAACAAAGGGGCTCTCAGATCCTGCCCCCCCATGTGAATGTGTATGGGGTACATTTTACCCCTACTCATTCACCAAAAAATTGTTAAAAGTAAGTAAAGACACAACATGAGTTTTTAAGTCCTTTATTAAAAAATAAAAAAACAATCCCCGGTGTACATCCATCATCAATCATGACCACTGCTACACTGCCGGACCAGAAAAAAGAAAAAAAAACCTCCTGCCCTGATGAAGGCTCCTGCCGTCTGCCTGCTCTGCTGTCTGACAGTTCTTAAATAGCTAAGGGGCAGAGTCACCTGGAAAGAAAGGAAACAGAGGGCGCACCAACCTTGCGCAATACCTTTGCAACACTTTAATAAAAATGAAAGGTTAAAATTATACTCACAAACAAGTGATAAAATCAAGCGCATGATTCCAGTCCACCATGAATCCCATCCAACAGGATCTGCTGGCAAATTACAGTTGTGGGAGTCCAAAGAAAGCTCACGTGTTTCGAGGGAGTCCCCTCTTATTCAGAGCTGCAGGTAGATGGTCTTTATATAATAGTTATGGTCAAGCAATTGTCCCATGTGATTTCAGACCCCCCCCCCCCATTCTGTGGGCGGGCCAATATAGATGGCCATACACATTTATAATCTCCATTACATATATCATTAATCCAGTATTTATATTGTGACAGCAGGCAGGAGGTAAAAACGCCTGGTTGCATTCAAGATGGCAGGTACATGTGTCCCAGGTTTAAAACATATACAAATTTCTACCACCAGGGGGAAGTGCTGGGAGTCTTGCAGGGGTAGAGGTAATGAGCCCAGCTGAGTTGAGCTGGCTCATTAAGGCCTTTACAAAAACTCCCAGCAGGCATAGGTGAGTGCTCCACCCTGGAACCAGTGTCTGTATGAATAGATTGGGGAGCTTTACACAAAATCCTGTGTGGTAAGACCAAGCCTGTGTGGTTCATCATAACAGCAGGGAGATAGGTGCTAGGTGTAGCATAAGGCTTAACCTAGCTGGCAGTCAGGGAAACCTACAAGTTTAGTAAGCGGCCATATTGGCAAGGATTTATTTTGATGTTGGCTTTGTTTTGCTGTTTTTCTACAATTGTATATAGTGTAAATAAACTGCACTTGTGTTTTCATCTACAGCTGCTGTTTCGCTGTGCCTGTTTTGTGTAGTGAACCCTTCCAGGGGGTCACACACACCCGCTGCTGAGATAACCCCCCTTACAATATGCATACGCCTTTCAACATGTATATATAAATATATATATGATGCTGCGACTGCCACAGCCCACTACTACTGCCCTTTACCCTAACAACACCTTAAAGTAAATACACGACACACTTTATTTTGGCTTTAAATGGCCATAGCAGCCCTTTATTAACAACCATAACAATTATTACAAAAACATATTCCATTTTCATAACTCAAAATGATTACCCAACTTAACTGCCTGTCCAGCAACCCAGTCATGTAAGGCCCTCCACTTATGCTGCTCTTCAGTTCCTGGTCTTTTCTTGACTGGTGTATGGCTGATACTGCGGCTGCCACATCCCACTACTACTGCCCTTTACCCAAACAACACCTTTAAGTAAACACACGACACACTTTATTTTGGAATTAAATGGCCATAGCAGCCCTTTATTAACAACCATAACAATTATTACAAAAAACATATTCCATTTTCATAACGCAAAACTATCACCCAACTTAACTGTCTGACTATGTCTCAGGTCAATGAAGGAAGGATTACTACTGCATCGGCTGTACACCAATCACTTAAGGATCCTGGCCCCTAGCCGCAGTTCCACCGGCTCAGGGACAAACTTTTACCATTTTTATCACCCGATGCAGCCCGATGACTGATAGTCCACTACTTCCTTAGTAGGGAAGGTACCAATACCGAGATAGGCCCAACCCCTTCCACTCCAGTTACTAGAGTTATTAAACATTCCAACCTTCAAAAACCTGAGACCCCTGCCACAGACGCTCACAAGCGAATCCTCACGAGTGGGCGGCCCGCCACAGCCTCAGGGCCCATTGAAGCACCTCCTGCAAGCCTAAGAACCACGTGTCTATTCCCACCGCTGACAAATGTACTCCATCACCCCTCAGATAAATCCCATTGTCTCTCTCCAACTCAACATGGCGAACAGCCAGCCCCCCATTGCGGACAAAGAACTTGGCCCCCTCTCTATTCACCTTTATCCTGGCCTTATTAAGCCGATCCACCAACCGGGCCATGCACCAAGATGCCCTGCCAATTATGTCTGACCAAATGATTTTAAGCTCTAGAGGCCTTCAGGCCGAGATCATTAATGCCGACATGCATAAGGAGCACGTCAGGAGGCCTATCCAACCTCGCGTACCGTTGCATTTCTGACAATACCCTGGACCACAGCATCCCAGGAACCCCAATCCACCTAACCCCCACTTCAATACGGGAAACCCAGCTGCCTGCATTCTTAGCACCCCAATGAACATAAGAATGGCCCAAAATCCACATCAAGCAAACCGGGTCTCAAAAACACAATGCGAAAAAAACAAAACAATGAACACCCACCCAACTCAAGAATCAAATCAAGAAAGGCCTTCACCACAGTGACCGGGCACGAGAAACCCGGAACCTTGCCAAGTACCGACCTAGTCCCCCGCCCGACCTGGTCAGTTTTCGACTCCAGAATATTCAAAGTGACCGTTTTCCCCTGCGCCACCACATCCGACACTTTCAGGGCCCCAGCCACAGCCCTGGAAGGACTCACCAATTCACCCACGCGCAAGGCTCCAAAAAAGGGCAAAACAAAGGCCGTTCGAAATAACTGAACTTCAAAAGGTGTAAGACAAACACGGAGGAGAACATTCGACAACACCCCAAGCATCCCAAATGATATAGGACAGCGGGAATCCGCTCTCTCATGATCCTCCCTGCAACCCCTCAGGGCCATTCGAACCATGAATGACTCAGTAACATCCTCAACACCAGCCAATTTAAACATAAAGGCTAGGCCAGCCATCTTTCGACCAAATGAAACGACTGACACCCATTCCTTGCAGTTTTTAGCTATAAAGTACACAACACATGCAACCTATCCTCATCCCCAAAGCAACCCCCTACCATACTCACCAGAGCGTGCCACTCACGCCAAACACACTCATATGCACACCACGTAGAATCCACTACTGACCTCCTGACCAAAGCAGTTATGGTGGAAAAACGAGGTCCCACAAGCAACTGGGGCATGGGACTCCAAGCTGCTCCGCCTCTAGCACCAACTGACGGAATCTAGACCACCACTGACACCAAACACACAGCCTCTTACCCCCTGCAATGGACCCTCATTACAAAGGTCAAATGAGCATAGGACAGAAATCCTGGGCGTCTTTGTCGCGGTGATCCCCAAGACCAGCCACCAGAAACCAAAAGAGTCCTCACTAATATCTCAGCTCCTCTTTTCATTTCAGTACACTCAGATGACAGGGCATGTTATGAGAAGCAGAAATGGACATCTCATGGTGCAGTATGTTTAACAGAATTTGAAATGTAAAAAAGTATTGCACTTACATCATGTTTCATGAAAACTGAGCCTAAGACAAGAAAGGGAACAATCCGTGTTCCCCACCAGAAAGATGGCCGCCACGTCCTGATAGTCTCCCACATCTCGTCCGCAAGCTCCTCCCCTACCGGTTTCATCATACACTGACATCATCAGGGGCGTGGCTCAAATGGATATGGAGAGTCAAATGTTTATATAAGCGGAAAGCGGAAATTGGCTGCACTTCAACCAATGCATAGCGGCAACCATTACAATTAGCCTGGAAACCAGAAATTAATCCATACTAAATGGCTCCAAAGACTAAAGAATGTATTAAAACAACACAAGGGAAAATAGATATATGCTTATCCAAACCACCAGATAGCAACATCTGTCCATGGAGTCCTTTAAATATTGTGCCTGGGGGGTGTCCTTAGTCTGTGTGTAAAAGGGCGCATCTCTGTGAGCTGTAGAACATAGCCAGAGCAAAATTACATTTCCATAGGAAAAATTGCCATTTCAAATCATGGTTCCCGGCAATATACAAAAAAAAACGCTAAAAAAAGAGCGTGGAGTTCCCCCCAGGCCAAACCAGGCTCTTTGGGTCTGGTTTGGATATTAAGGGGAACCTTGCGCCACATTAAAAAAAATTGACGTGGGAGTCCCCCTAAAATCCAAACCAGACCCTTATCCGAGCTCGCAGTCCTGTCCGGTTAGGATGGGGGGGGACGGGTGAGTGCCCCCCCTCCTGAGCCATGCCAGACTACATGCCCTCAACATGGGAAGTATGGGTGCTTTGGGGGAGGAGGGCTCTGCCCCCCTCCCCCAAAGCACCCTGTCCCCATGTTGATGTGGACAAGAGCCTCTTCCCCACAAGCCTGTCCGGTGCTTGTGGGGGTCTGCGGGCGGTAGTAAAACTAATTGACAACAGCAGGGCCCGTTCCTGCACCCAACAAGAGTAACTGCAAGGGGTCTGGAATCCCGTCCCACCGGGAGACTGGAGCTCTGATCCAGCACGTCCGCCGGCTGTGTGGAGTCCTTGTGGAAGCCGGAATCGGCTTCGATCTGGACTCCTTCGTACATTTCCAGAAGCCACGTTACAATGTCACTTCCGGTTTACTTGGTGGCTAACGGCGCAGGTTTTTAAAAAATTACAGTACTGAGAATCGCCTATAGAGATTTTTTAATACAGTTTGTCGCCATTTGTGAGTTTGCGCAGTTTCCAACCGTAACATGTATGGTATCTATTTACTTGGCATAACATCCTCTTTTACAATATACAAAAAAATTGGGCTAACTTTACTGTTGTCTTATTTTTTAACTCAAAAAAGTGATTTTTTTCCCAAAAAAACGCTCTTGAAAGACCGCTGCGCAAATACCTGGTGACAAAAAGTATTGCAACAATCGCCATTTTATTCTCTAGGGTGTTTGAAATATATATATATAATATTTGGGGGTTCTAAGTAATTTTCTAGCAAAAAAAACCCTGATTTTTAACTTGTAAACAACAAATGTATAAAAGGGCTCCGGGGGTTAAGGGTTAAAAACGGTATATATTTTAAGATACCACATCAAGTGTACTATATACCGTACGTACACCCCTGAATGCACTATAATGCATGACCCTGAATGACGCTATATACTATACACTGAATTGGCTGTATATAGTATACACTAAAGGCACATGGGCTATGGATCAGAAAAGTGGGACAAGGACTACGACCTGAGACACCGCGAGTACAGTAGGCCCTGATTCTGGAGCGACATGCATGCAGTTAGATGATGGTGGCAAAGCAGAACCCACCCTGAGAAATATTTTTATAAGTTTGAAACTGCCACACTTCCTTGACTGATCTTGCATATCAATTAAAGGGTATCAAGGGGGAGATTTCCTTAGTTTCCTTAGTTAAAGATTATATGCAAAAGTTAAAAGAGTGAACCATGGTGCTGGGTAGCCACATTAATGTTATAAAGGATGATTTTGCACCCCTTAAAGGTGTTGTACACTATGTCCAGATTACAAGGCAGATATGAAAAAATAAAAAATGTACAGGAGTAATATGCGTATTATTGGTATCCAAGAGTGAATAGAAGGCAAAAATCTGGTGGATTTTATTGAAAACTGGCTGATCACTACTTTTTGCAAAGATTGTTTTACACCCTTATTTACTGCTGACCATGCACATATTTCTAGCCCATCCAGCACCACAGGAAATACACCAAGATCCTTTCTCTTACCTATTACTCAGCTATAAAGGCAGAGATATTGTATTGAGCAAGGACAGAGTTATAGGGGACAAATTATTGGCTTTATATTAGCTCTTTTTCTGCACTTCCATGTAGAGTTGAGCGAACCCGAACTGTAAAGTTCGGGTCCATACCAAACTTTGGGGTGTCCGTGACCCGGACCCGAACCCAGACATTTGAAAAAAAATTTGGGTTCGGGTTCTGGGTTCGGGTATTTGATCACGCATGTTGAATAGCTGCAGGGCAGCCAATCAACAAGCGTTTCACTGCTTTGCCCTTAGAAGCCATCACAGCCATACCTACTAATGGCATGGCTGTGATTGGCCAGTGAATCATGTGACCCAGCCTCTTTATAAGCTGGAGTCACTTACTGCTGCATGTCACATGCTCTCTGGGTAGTGTAGGGAGAGGATACTGCCGGCGCTGTGAGGGACAGATTGCAGATATAATAACATCTCATCGATCTGATTGTGGACTATGTAGAGATTACTACTATTACTGCTTTGAGGGAAAGATTGCAGATCTCATCCTGCATTACAGAACAATCTGATTGTGGACTAGGTAGAGATTACTACTACTCCTGCTTTTAGGGACAGATTGCAGTTCTAATAACATCTCATCCTGCATTACAGAACGATCTGACTGGACTAGGTAGAGTCTACTGCTTAGAGGGACAGATTATTGTTCTAAAATCATCTTCTAGTTCTATAGGGTCAGGTTCCTGCTGTTGCTGTAAGGGACAGATTATTATTCTAAAATCATTTTACTTCCTTTTGCAGCCCTCTAGCACTTTCACCATAGAGGTTCCCCATCCTGTACAGCAGTTCAAGAGTCAAGTGGAGTGCACATGTGGAGCCCGCGCAAAGTGCACAATGGGGCCAACTCTGCTACTTGGGAGTAGTAGTGGAAAATGCTGGACAGGTGGATGTGGACATTGGCTAAGCATGTCCCTCCAAAATGCAAGTTAAGGTGAAGTTGTGCATCGTCACAAGGAACCGAGAGTTAACTGGGGAACAGTAGTAGTGCCAATGTACATGGTGTACGTTCATATCAAGTGTGGAGGTCTGCCTTAAGGTTGAGTATTCCCCCATGGCAGCCTCAGCCTTGTCGCAAGATATCAAGAAAACAGTCAAAGCAAAGGTACCCCATGTGTGTGTGTAAAATGACCCTGTAAAAAGGGCCTAACGTAGCCTAGAAGAACCCATGCGGGGTAGGCCTCACATGTGACACAGTGCTTGACTCCCAATGAGTTAATGGTTAACCAACAATTCCCATCGCACACGTTCCATGATAAGGTTCTAGGATACTCGGTGCTGCAGCAATCACCAGCTGGAGACTGGATCTTGCATGACACAGTGTAGATATTTGCCAGCACACCACAAATCTTTAGGTTGTCCAAATGGCTTTATTAAAGTATGATCACATAATAAACAGGAGAGTACAATGTTTCACATGCCTGATGAAGGGGTCCTGTGTGACTCTGAAACATTGCACTCTCCTGTTTATTATGTGATCATACTTTAATAAAGCCATTTGGACAACTTAAAAATACTAAGTGTTGGTTGCGCTTATCAAAAAAGACCCAATCCTAAACAAAAAAATTCAGTGCAATATAATGCAAAGGTGTAACAAATAAATAAAGTTCATAATGAAAATTCATTAAACACAGTGCTCCTTTAGTTGATCCTCTACAGCCTTCATCCTATGTGGGTTAAACAATGCATGCATGTGCGTCAATCCCTGCCACCTGTTCACCACTGCGCTCACCTCAAAATTTGACCTATACCGGTCCAATCACGCCTTCCCCAACTGGGGTGTACTCCAGGTTAATAAGATAGCTGATCAATGTCGTCTTCCTCCTTTCCCCTCTCCAAGATGTACTGGGTAAGATTATATGAGGAAACCTCCTTTTTCATCCATTCCCCTCGATCAAAGAAAGTAAATTCCCATAGTGTAAAATGTAAACCACATAAAATTTATTCAAAACATCCACTTACATTGAAGATAAAAACACTGCATTCCCGGTTCCAAGCAGAACTGTGGCTCCCGTATGCTGCTGCCGATGCGCTCTGTCATCCGACTCTCATTTGGATAACTTAAAGATCCATGGTGTGCTGAAAAATATCTATACTGCAACAAGTTAATGGGGAACATGGAGGATGTGAATAACAACCACACACAGCTACCCCGATAGGCCCAAGCCCCACCGGCCCGGCCCACCTACACATTGTCTGTTCAGCTGGAAATCGCCATGGGCATAATTTCTACAATTACAAACCCACTTCACGATCGTTTCCTGGGATATCAGGGATCTGGGCAAACACAATAAGAGATATGCTCTGTTTACTAAGTCACAGCATTACTCTCTGTTACATGAGGAAACTCATCAAGGTCCAGATTTGATTGTCCTTTTGGAACATGTAAAAAAAACACCTTCAATATATCTCAGACAAAATTTACCTGCAGCCAATTAAAAATAGATGCTAATGATAAATTTAACACTTTGCACTGTATAATAGCCAATATTTATATTTACTTTCAATAGATTTTTATTGAGGAAATAAATGAGTACAAAGACATTACAGGAAAAGTTCATCAACAAAAGGCCCAGGACAAGTGGACCCAGATATTCAATATACTATTGGTCAAATTAACATTAACACAGTCTAAGCCCTCCATCCAAACAAACCAATTCCTAGGCTGTCCCCACGAGGGGGGTAGGGAAATCATGGCAGGGGAGCTAAGGCCACCCCGCGTGGCACCCTGATTGGGAGCAAACTGTGCTGCAGTGAAAAAAGCAAATCTGCCCTACCCCTGTCAGGCAGCCAGGGGAGTAGTAGATACACCTAGGAAGACTGACTGGATGACCACCCAGACGTCGAGAACCAAATCAGGAAGCATCCGAGGGGCTAGGTGGGAGTACCCCGACTGTGATGTTACTGGTGATAATATTACCCGCTGTAATAACAGAAACTAGAAAGCAGCCCGTGTAACAGCAGGGGTATATCCTCAGTATGGAAGAGGAGGGAATCAGTTAAATCTGAACAACCTTATTGAAAGAGGAAAAAAAGAAAGAACACCAGGAACCAGAGGACTGGTGGCTACTGCTGCCCGAGAAGGTCAGCAAAAAAAGAAAAAGGGTAGAGGAGTGTTATGAGGGATAGGAAAGAAGAAGAGAAGCAGGTGGAGAAAGAAGAGAGGGAGAAGGAGGGTTAGAAGAGGAGAGGTGATGGTGTCGGAGGAAGGACCCAAAGCCCAACTTGGAGTCCTGGGCATAAGAACCGCGGATTATCCCCGAGCAACATGAGCGAGCCAGGGTTCCCAAACTGAGCCATGTCTCTCCACGGTGTCCATAAAGATACTTGCCGTCTTTTCTTGCATCATAATCCATTATATTTTTTTCTTAACCTGTTGGAAGGAGACATAGGGCTGTTTCCAGGCTCTAGCTATCAAGATTTTGGTACCCGATAGTATAAAAGTTATAAGGCGGTGGACATGGAGCCGAGCGGACGCTGGAGAGAGGAGCTCCCGGCATCCGCATTCAATCCAGTGGAATCCTCCATCCAGGGACCTGGGTAAGAGGCATCCTTGCTGCTATAGCCTCCCCGTCCCTTACACTTCACCCCGGGCCTTTTATTCCGCGGATCAGACGTTCCGGTCCGCGATGTCCAAAATCGAGGCCCCGGCTTTGCGGCCTACGGGCGGTGATACGGCCTGCGTCCCCTACAACTCCCAATCTTTTTCATCTATCCTTCCTGGCCTCACCGCACACCACCCTGAAGGACACTACCCACAACTGAGGCACCCTAAACACCCCTGGACGCGTGGAGACTGTGGGGGTGCTGGAAAGAGGGACGGGGCCTGTGTATGCTGAATAGGCTGCAAGCACACTAGACTGTTCACTTCTTTAACTGGCCTGCTCTACCCCACAGGTTACCAGTGTGGTCCCTAAGCCTACCTCAGGAACTATCACACCATCCTTCCAGCACACAAACTTTGCCTGCCCTGAGACCTTTAGATACAAGGTCTGAATTTATTAGTACAGTAAAATACCCTGATACCATCCAGGCCCTGCTGCTCTGTTCTGCAGTTAATCCAGGCTGTCCCCCCATCTCTTTTTTCTTGGACCACAACTCTCTGAAAATCCCATATACTGACAGCTTTAGTGCAAAGACCCCAAGAGGGGAAAGACTAACTATGCTGTTTTAATAAAAAATAAATTTGTCACAGGGGGTGGCTTGCACGGTGCAATGCCGATTGGCCCACACTAAGCAGTATTTGGTGAGCCAAGGAGAGTCCAGAAGGGCCTACGGAAGATTAATTACTTACATTTGCTCATAACCTTTCTCTTTTTCTGCCTGCATGCCGACAGCTAAAAAATCAGGTTCCAGTCAGCCCCAAAAGTACCTTACCAACTACCTCTTTAGATCTTCACAGAAACAGAAAAAGATGTCCCAAAACAGTTCCAAAGCTTAACCGCCCACCACCGCAGCAAAGACACAGCCCTCTTCAGTCTCAACAAGCGACTACTCACCGCATTTAGCCAAAGCAGATCTAGATGCGAGCCTGTCCTCAATGTTTGAAAAATTAGCTGACAAAATACAGGTTGAAATCAGCAAGTCCACTGATACTCTCACACAGGAGATTGCAGCTTTGGGAAGTCGCACGAAAAATTTGGAGACAAAACATGACGAACTTTCGCTTGCACATAACGACCTAAGAAGGGAATTTGAGACACTGTCTGAAAATTTTGCGCTAGTACAAACGTAATTAGAAGACCTAGACAACTGCAACCGCCGCAACAATCTCCGGATACGCGGAGTCCCAGAGACAGTTATAGAGCTGATGCCTGCCATCCTTAAAATTTTCCAGAAACTAGTCCCAGATAAAATGGCATCTGCGTTTACTTGTGATAGTATCCACAGGGCACTTCGTCCAAAACCACCAGTGGACAAACCCCCAAAAGATATTATTCTCTGTCTCAAAGATTACCTAATAAAAGAAGACATCCTCCGTGCTTCTAGGAGCACCCCAAACATTGATTTTGAAGGCAACAGAATACAAATATTCCCGGATATCTCACAAGCCACCCTTGAACGAAGACACAGAATGAAAGAGGTTACTTCTGTCCTCCAAACTGCCAGGATCAGATATAGATGGGGCTTCCCCTTCACTTAGAGACTTGGATGCATTGTTCCTAATCATAATATTCATTAGCCTTCTCTACACAAGAACTGAACTCTTGGATAGAGTTGAGCGAACTTCTAGAAGTCCGGGTTCTGCTGGTTCGGCCGAACTTCAGGACAAAGTCCGGGTTCAGGTCCGGACAGAACCCGAACTTTGTCCCGGACCCCGAACCCCATTGAAATCAATGGGGACACGGACTTTTAGGCACACAAATGGCTGTAAAATAGTCCTGGAAAGTCCTAGAGGTCTGCAAAAGGAAGGAAATGGGGGTAAGGGTGGGACAAGTGACCTACAAAGAAATGGGGACAGGGAAATAACTTTAAATATTTAAAAAAAAATAAAAACATAAAAAAAGCAAAAATGGAAGTGAATGTGGATCATCTTCAAACTGGGTCTGAAAAGTATTAATTAACGGTAGAAGCCATATAACTGTTCTAAAATCATCTTCAAACTGTGTCAAAAAAGTATAAATTAGCCGAGAGAACCCATATCACTGTTCTGCACACATCTGGAAACTGTGTGTGCCACTTTAAATGAAACCGGGAATAACTGAACATCTGTTCTGCAAACATCTTTAAAGTCTGTGTGTCACTTTAAAAATAGCCGCTAATAACTG
>BLSH010418813.1:274607-306230 GCA_018402905.1 Glandirana rugosa
CCCCCCCCCCCCCCAGAAATGTTACTAGCAAATATGTCTTTAATCCCCAAACCAAACAAAGATCATTCATTACCCCAAAACTTTCATCCCATTTCAGTTCTAAACAATGATATTAAAATCTTTGGCCATATCCTTGCAAACAGACTAGCACCCTCTATCACATCTCTTATAGCCCCAGACCAAACAGGCTTTATACCAGGGAAACAAATCACAGATAACATTAGGCTGGTCACGAATATAATCCAAGATGCCAACATCAAAACTAAACCCACGTGCCTACTTAGCCTGGATATCAATAAGGCATTTGATAGGGTAAATTGGTCATATCTCAATATTCTCAATAAGCCCCTAGATTTTGTCATCAGGAACAACCCAAACATCAAAGGTTATACAATTGGCTCCCATGAATTTAAACCCTCTTTGTACGCAGATGACGTCCTTCTTTTTTTTTTCTTCTATCTGACCCTCTGTCCTCTCTACTTTCTCTTACTAAAGAATTTGAAATTTTCTATAACATCTCGGGCTTAGGGGTTAACCTCTCTAAATGCTCAGCTATGGGCATAAACCTTCCCCAAAATGTCATTTCAGACATTAGGAAAAAATGTAATTTTAAATGGTGCCCCACTTCATTTAAATATTTGGGCATAAATATCTCCCCATCTCTAAAAACTCTCATATATCATAACTATACCTCCCTTTTCACTAAGATCACCCCAGATCTCAAATCTTGGTCCACATTTCGTATCTCATTCCTTGGTAGAGTTTGTGCCATAAAGATGTCCATATTACCAAAACTATTGTTTTTATTTAGGGCACTACCAATACTGGTCCCAAAAAACAAAATTGACACTATCCAACGCATTATTAATAAATTTGTCTGGTCGGATAGAAAACCAAGATGCAGTAATACACTGTTATATAGACCCCAACTGGTTTGGGCCTTCCAAACATCTGGCTTTATTACTTAGCCGCAAGATTCTCCTAAACAGCCCAATGGTTTGCCGGAGAGAACAATATTTCATGGATATCCTTTGAAAAACTCTCAATCAGGCCATACTCTCTTAAGGGAATCCTATGGACCTCGACAATCCCCATGAAAAATATTCTTAATCTTAACACTATAGTGGCGCAGTCTCTCCAACTATGGAGAAAACATTATCCCCTATATGATTTACAATCGAACATCCCACCATTAGCTACGTTTTTGGGAGACCCGCGCTTCCACCATGCATTTGAGAACTCAGACACCTTATCTATATGGATTAATAATGACCTGATTACATTGAAGACCCTATCCCAAAACAATATCTTCCAATCTTTCGAAGCCCTTAAATCTAGATATAATCTCCCTGATACGGAACTTTATAACTACTCTCTAATCAAGAATTTTTTCTCTCAACACTATGCCCTCACTCTCCAACATCTAACTACACAGTTCGAACATATTTGTATCTCCTCTCCCAGAGATAAAGGCCAATTCTCACTGTTATACAAAGGCTTCTCTAGCTCCTCTCTGGCTCAGAAAACAAAACCCATGCTCCAATGGGAATCTGAACTAGACTGCTCTTTTTCAATTAAAGACTGGGCTCGGATGTTTGATAATTTCAAGAAATCATCCCTCTCCCCCTCCATTAGAGAATCTCCTCTAAAATTATTAACTAGATGGTATATGATCCCCACGAAAATACATCTATATTACCCCTCCTCCCCCCCAAACTGTTTTAGGGGATGTAATCACCCAGGTTCTTTTCGCCATATATTCTGGGACTGCGACCTGCTTAAGTCTATATGGTGTCAAGTCTCTAATTTAATCGCTAAGCTTACAGACAATCCTGTCATTCTGACACCGCATATATGCCTTCTTTTCTCAAGCACCCCAGATTTATCCAAAACCTGTAATAGGTTAATACATACTCTTATCAATTCTATCCACTGGATGATTGCATGTAACTGGCGTTCCTCCACGCTCCCATGGAATCAGGTGTTGACCAGAATGTCCTCGGTTAAGCTAATGGAAAGAATATATCACACCCTGAATGATACCATGCTTATGTATGAACAAAAATGGGAATTATGGGACAAAATGCTTGATTAACAGTTATTTTTTTTATATAATAATAGAGTACATTCTCTTAGGACATTGTTCCGCTATACAACTGCCTTGGTCCGTACTTAACCTTCTCTTTCCCCTTTGTACCGATGCATCCTCTTATGCCATATTATGCTCCTCTCTTTTTTGATTTGTATCCTCATTGTAATGATGACTTATATGTAAATCATTTGTTTGTATTAATCTTCCAATAAAATCTATTGTAAACAAAAAAAAGTTATAAGGCGTTTGGTCAATATCGGGGCCCATTATGTTTAGCAAAGCTAGTTGCGGGGTTTTAGGAATTGGGAGGCCCGTGACTTTCCTGATCAAATGGAAGATTTTGTTCCAAAAGCCCCTGATATTGGGGCATTCCCATCAAATGTGGAGCATGGTACCCACCCTGCCGCAATGGCTGAAGCACAGTAGAGAGGAGATCGGGAAAAGCTTGGCTAGTCTGATGGGAACCAGGTACCAACGTGTGAGCACCTTTAGATTTGCCTCAACTATGGCAATGTTGTATAGGCCCCTCGTGGAAGCCGCATAGGCCTTGTGCCAGGCCTCCTGGTTCCAATCAGTGTCAATCTCCTCCTCCCAGTCCCTCATGTATCTAGTTTTGCCAGAGGAGGAGGCCAGGCAGCGATAGATTACCGATATGCCCCCCCTCTGCTCCATGGACTGACCACACCAATGTTCATAGGCTATTAAAGATAGGGGGGTGGATTTATCCTTCCAAAGGGACCTGATAAAATGGGTAATTTGTTGGAGCCTAAATTTCTCTGTTACAGGCATGTCTAACTTACTTATACAGTGAGCCATGGATAGGGAGTCCCTGGAATTTAAAAAATGGCCAATTCTATAGAGGCCTTTGTCCAGCCACCAGCGAAAAGCCATAATGTCCATCCCAGGGGGAAAAAGCGGATTATGGAATAAGTGGGAGAGTGGCCGCCAAAAGGAAGTTAGAGTGGAGATGGATTTCATGCTCTCCCAAAGGGCGAAAGAGTGAGATAAGGTAGGGGTCAATATTGGGGGTCTCGTCTTGTAAGGGTACCATAGCAGAAAATCAATGGTGTGATTAGGGATAGCTTGTCTCTCCAACCTTACCCAATCAGGGTGGGCACACTTAGGGTAAATAATCGAGAGTTGGAAAAGTTGAGCCGCTTGGTAATACCATAGTAGGGTTGGTAAATTTAGCCCTCCTTGGTCTCTGGTCCTAAACAGGGTTTCTTTGTTTAATCTATGGTCCTTGTTGCCCCATATAATGCGGATGATCTTGGCCTGGAATTTCAAGAGAGGATCCCTGGGAATCGGTATGGGGAGGGACCGAAAGAGATAAAGGAGTCTGGGTAAGTTCATTTTAATGGAATTGATTCTTCCCAGCCAAGAAATCCCTAGCTTATCCCACCCTTTCATCTCCGAGTCCAATTTTTTAAACATAGGGGGGTAGTTTGCTGCATAGAGGTTCGCAATAGAGGGCGTCAAGTGGACCCCTAGATAAGGCAGTGAGGTGTCTGCCCAGCTGAAGCCGAAGTTGTTTTTGAGGGAGCAGACTAATTAATCTGGCAAGTTCACATTGAGGGCCACGGATTTGGAATAGTTCACGAACAGCCCCGAGATTTTGCCAAAGTCATCTAAGCTCCTGCAAATAATCGGTAAGGAGATGTGGGGCTCCGAAATGAAGAACTAAATGTCAACTGTAGAGTTGAGCGGACACCTGGATGTTCGGGTTCACCTGGTTCGGCCGAACTTCGCGGAAAAGTTCAGGTTCGGTACCGAACTTGACCCGAACTTGATCCCGGACCCCGAACCCCATTGAAGTCAATGGTGACCCGAACTTTTGGGCACAAAAATGGCTGTAAAAAAGTCCTCGAAAGGGCTAGAGGGCTGCAAAAGATAGAAAAATGGGGGTAAGGAGTAGGACAAGTGCCCTACAAACAAATGTGGATGGGGAAATAACTTAAAATTACAAAAAAAAAAATGGGAGGAGGAGGTGGATGTGGAGTAGGAGCCTAGAGGTTGAGGTTTAGGCTGTGACCATGGCAGTGTAGGTGAAAGTGGAGGAGGAGGAGGTAGCCAACACTGTTATTTGTTTGTTTGTTTTTTTTTTCTAATTGGGGTAGCCCCCAAAATATTGAGACATATTAAAAAAAAAACAAGTATACCAATGGCTGTGTGAGGCCGGTCTAAATGTCTATTCTGCACAAGGTACAGACAAGTCTTGTGGGATCCATGCCTGGTTCATTTTAATAAACATTAGCTTGTCCATGTTGGCTGTGGACAGGCGGCTGCTCTTGTCTGTGATAACGCCCCCTGCCGTGCTAAACACACGTTCAGACAATACACTGGCTGCAGGGCAGGCCAGCACCTTCAAGGCATAAAGGGCAAGCTCGGGCCATGTGCCCAATTTGGAGACCCCAAAGTTGAATGGGACAGACCCATCAGTCAGTACGTGTAGGTGTGTGCACACATACTGTTCCACCATGTTGCTGAAATGCTGCCTCTTGCTGAGACATTGCCTATCAGCTGGTGGTGATGTTTGTTGTGGCGGGATGCTGACAAAGCTTTTCCACATTTCAGCCATGCTAATCCTGCCTTCTGAGGTGCTGGCTGTGCCACAGCTGCGTTGGCAACCTCTTCCTCCTCCTCTGCCTTCGACTTGTGCTTCCACAGAGCCCCCTGTGTCATATGGGAATGCCCTCAGCAGCGCATCTACCAGCGTGCGCTGGTAGTCGCGCATCTTCCGATCACGCTCCAGTGAGGGAATTAAGGACAGCACGTTGTCCTTGTAACGGGCATCCAGCAGGGTGGCCACCCAGTAATCGGCACAAATTAAAATGTGGGCAACTCGGCTTTTGTTGAGCAGGCACTGCAGCATGTAGTCGCTCATGTGTGCCAGGCTGCCCAGAGGCAAAGACAAGCTGTCCTCTGTGGGAGGTGTATCATCTGTGTCCTCCGTATCACCCCAGCCACGCTCCAGTGATGCCCATGAGCTGCGTTGGGTGCCACCCTGCTGTGAACACGGTTCCTCCTCCTCCTCTTCCTCCTCCTCCTCATCATCTTCCTCATCCTCCTAATCCTCCAGAACTGTGCCCTGGCTTGAAAAATTTTTACCTGGCCTATGCTGCTGCAGGAACCCACCCTCCGAGCCACTTATGAATGACTGGCCTGATAACCGTGGAAATGACCCCTCTTCTTCCTCCTCTTCCTCCTGTGCCACATCCTCTTCCATCATTGCCCGAAGTGTTTTTTCAAGGAGACACGGAAGTGGGATAGTAACGCTGAGAACAGCGTCATTGGCACTGACCATGTTAGAGTACTCGAAACACCGCAATATGGTACACAGGTCTCGCATGGAGGCCCACTCGTTGGTGGGAAAGTGGTGCTGTTCCGCAGAGCGACTGACCCTTGCATGCTGCAACTGAAACTCCACTATTGCCTGCTGCTGCTCACACACTCTCTCCAGCATGTGCAAGGTGGAGTTCCACTTTGTGGGCACGTGAGCGTGAAGGCCGAAGTTCCGCTGCAGCGCAGACAGGCGAGCAGCAGCAGGGTAAGAACGCCAAAAGGGTGCACAGACGGCCCACACTTTCTGCAGCAGCTCTGACATATCTGGGTAGTTTTTTAGAAATTTCTGCACCATCAAATTCAGCACATGCGCCAGGCAAGGGATGTGAGTCAAACCGGCTAGGCCCAGAGCTGCTACGAGATTTCGCCCATTATTGCACACAACCAGGCCGGGCTTGAGGCTCAGTGGCAACAACCACTCATCGGACTGTTGTTCAATGCCCATCCACAGCTGCTGCACAGTGTGGGGTTTATCCCCCCAAACATTTCAGTTTTAAAACAGCCTGCTTTCGTTTCCCCCTGGATGTGCTGAAGTTGGTGGTGAAGGTGTTACGCTGAGCGGATGAGGAGGTGGTAGAGGAGGAGGAGGAGGAAGCGCGGTAGGAGGAGGAGGCAACAGGAGACAAAGAGAAATGCCCTGCAATCCTCGGTGGTGGAAGGACATGCGCCAAACGGCTAGCCGCCTCAGGCCCACCCGCCACTACATTTGCCCAGTGTGCAGTTAGCGAGATATAGCGTCCCTGCCCATGCTTACTGGTCCATGTGTCAGTGGTTATGTGAACCTTGCCACAGATGGGGTTGCGCAGTGCACACTTGATCTCATCCCGACATGTTTGTGCAGGGAAGGGATGGCTCGCATGGAAAAGTAGTGGCAGCTGGGAACCACGTACTGTGGGACAGCCACCGCCATCAGGTTTTTAAAGCTGTCCGTGTCCACCAGATGGAATGACAGCATTTAAAGGGCCAGGAATTTTGAAATGCTGGCATTCAGGGCCAGGGATCGCGGGTGGGTAGGGAGGTACTTCCTCTTTCTCTGCAGTGTTTGGGAGATGGAGAGCTGTAAGCTTCCATGGGACCATGTGGAAATGCTTGGGGACGGTGGCGGACATGGTGGCGTTGCTGTCACATCGTCTATTTGCTGGGTGGCAGGTGGACACTGGCACTGTAGAGGTGGAGGAAGAGGCTGAGGCAGCAGCAGAAGAGGAAGCAGGAGGAGGCTGAGACCTTTCTTGGATTTTAAGGTACTTATTCCACTGCAGCAAGTGCTTTGAATTTAGATGCCTGGTCATGGAGGTTGTGCTCAGGTTTAGAACATTTGTGCCTCGCTTCAGCCTCTCATTGCACAGTGTGCAAACCACTTGTGTCTTGTAGTAAGCACATTGTCTGAAGAACTGCCACGCCGGGGAACGCCTTTGAGCTGCCTTTGGTGTGCTAGGTCCCTGGGTGTGGTGGGTAGTAGCAGGCATACTGTCTAGGGGACGCTCGCTCCGCTTTTGCAACCTGCTTCCTCTTTTGCTGTGCTGGTGCCTCTGTGCGACCACCACCTCTTCCACCAAACTCCACACGTCACTCGCATGACCTTCATTCCATGTGGGGTCTAGGACCTCATCATCCTCCACATCATCTTCCACCCACCCTTCACCCCTGCCTTCCCTGTCAGTCTGCACACTGAGGAAAGCCGCAGCAGTTGGCACTTGTTTTTCGTCATCATCACAGATGTGCTGCGGTGGTTTTTCCATGTCCTCATCCTGCAACAGAAGTGGTTGGGCATTGGTGCACTCAATGTCTTCCACTTCTGGGGCATGGATGGCCCACGGAAAGCACACTAGCAGAGTCATAAAAAAGAATAAGAGACTGCTGCATGACTTGGGACTCAGACTGCTTGGCTGATTTACAAGGGGCTGAGGTGAAAGACAGATGGCCATAGGGTTCAGGTGCCAACTCTGAGCTTTCATCAGGGGACCGGGTGGGAGACAATGTGAAGGAACTGGAGGCATTGTCAGTCACCCAATCTACTATTGCCTGTACTTGTTCTGGCCTCACCATTCGTTGAGCGGCATTCGGGCCTACCATATAACGTTGAAGGTTCTGTCGGCTACATGAGGAAGGTGTTTCACTTGTGTGTGTAGCTGGCACAGATCGACCACGTCCTATCCTTGCAACAGGAGCTTCAGCAACACCACCAACACCAGCAGCACCACGACCACATCCCTTATTTGACGCTCTCCTCATTCTGGACACAAATATACTATGTAGCAATATTTATTAACATTAAAAAAAAAGAATAATAAATTATTATACCTTTTTTTTAAAAAAAAAGAAAATTGTAGATGCACTTTTTATTTTTGTGCAAGAAATGCACCGCTCACACCAGCAGCAGGAACCTCTCCACCGCTCACACCAGCAGCAGGAACCTCTCCCTACACCAGTATGAGATGATTTTAGAACGATAATCTGTCTTTCACAGCACCAACAGGAACCTGTCCCTACTGCAGTAGGAGATGGTTTTATAATGGTAAACTCTCCCTCAGAGCACCAACAGGAACCTCTCCCTAATGCAGTAGGAGATGGTTTTAGAACGATAAACTCTCCCTCAGAGCACCAACAGGAACGTCTCCCTAATGCAGTAGTAGATCATTTTAGAATGATAATCTCTCCCTCAGAGCACCAACAGGAACCTGTCCCTGATGTAGTAGTAGATGGTTTTAGAATGATAATAAACTCCCTATTAACCAAAACACTCCTATTGGAGGTTTTACAACTACCAATATCCCCCTATATATATACAGAAAATTTAATATGTATTATTCCCTATATGGTTTTAACAAAATGCTTCTCTCTGCAGAAAAAGGGGTGAGTGAAAAGTTTTTTTTAATTTAATTTAATAACAATAATCATTAGGTTACCACCTTAAACATCAAAAAATGTTCAATTATGAACTCCACAGTAGTAGATGGTTTTAGAATAATAATCTCTCCCTCAGAGCAGCAACAGGAACCTGTCCCTAATGCAGTAGTAGATGGTTTTAGAATGATAATCTCTCCCTCAGAGCACCAACAGGAACCTGTCCCTAATGCAGTAGTAGATGGTTTTAGAATGATAATCTCTCCCTCAGAGTACCAACAGGAACCTTTCCCTAATGCAGTAGTAGATGGTTTTAGAATGATAATCTCTCCCTCAGAGCACCAACAGGAACCTCTCCCTAATGCAGTAGTAGATGGTTTTAGAATGATAATCTCTCCCTCTGAGCACCAACAGGAACGTCTCCCTAATGCAGTAGTAGATGGTTTTAGAATGATAATCTCTCCCTCAGAGCACCAACAGGAACGTCTCCCTAATGCAGTAGTAGATCATTTTAGAATGATAATCTCTCCCTCAGAGCACCAACAGGAACCTGTCCCTGATGTAGTAGTAGATGGTTTTAGAATGATAATCTCTCCCTCAGAGCACCAACAGGAACGTCTCCCTAATGCACTATTAGATGTTTCTGAACGCTAATGTCTCCCTCACAGCATAGACAGGAACGTCTCCCCAATGCACTATAAGATGGTTCTGAACGCTAATGTCTCCCTCACAAGACCGCAATGAAGGTCTCCCTAATGCAGTCTGAGATGGTTGTGAACGCTAATCTTTACCTCACAGCACCAGCATGAAGCTGGTTCTACTCTAGTCTGAGACAATCTGACACGCGGCGCTACGTGACCCCAGCCTCATATAGAGGCTGGGTCACATGATGCACTGGCCAATCACAGCCATGCCATTAGTAGGCATGGCTGTGATGGCTTCTAAGGGCAAACTAGTGAAAAGCTTGTTGATTGGCTGCCCAGCAGCTATAGAAAAGGCGCCAAAAATACCCAAATACCGAACCCGGACTTTTTTTCAAATGTCCGGGTTCGGGGCACGGACACCCTAAAGTCTGGTACGGACCCGAACTTTACAATCTGGATTCGCTCAACTCTGGTCATCTGCATATAATGCACATTTGTGCGTCTGGTTGCCGCAAATAACCCTGTGGATATCCGGTTAGATCTGAGAGTGATTTCCAGGACCTTGATGACCAGAGCAAAAATTAAAGGGGATAACCTGACCTAATAGGAAAGGGGGCAGAGTGGAAGCCCTACAGTTTGATTTTAGCTTCAGTATACGAGTAAAGGGCACCTATTATGTTAAGGAAGGATTGTCCAAAACCCCAGTGCTGAAGAACCGGGAATAGATATGTCCACGAGACCGTGTCAAAGGCCTCCGTCATATCTAGTGATAATAGGAAGCCCTCCTGGCGAGGGCCGTTATCCCTGCCGGACTTCAATTGAGAAATGATGTCTATTCCCTTCTGATCTGGTCCGGGCCCTGCCTCCCCGTTATGAATCCCACCTGATCCCTGTGGGCGTAAAGTCCTATGAAGCTGGAAAGGTGGTTTGCTAGTATTTTCATCAGAATTTTAAGATCATTATTAATAAGAGATATAGGCCGGTAATTCTCAACAGCACTGGGGTCTTTATTAGGTTTAGGTAAGATTGTGATAAAGGCGGAGTTTAAGTCAGCATTTAAAGGGTGTCCTGCACGAAGGTGATTGAAGAATCAGGCCATGTAAGGATCTAGCGTATCCGCAAAATGTTTGTAGTAGGGGACCGCAAATCCATCAGGGCCTGGGGCAGAACCGTACATTGAGGACTTAATAACTCGTGTGATCTCCTCAGGGGAAATGGGTGCCTCTAGCTCATCCCTATGTTGAGTTTTAAGAGTGGGGATGGGTAAGGAAGGCAGAAATTCCTGTAGATGGTCCGCATGTGGCGGTTTCTGATCCCCTGTGTACAGCTTCTTATAGAAGTCTTGGAAAGCATCCAGAATTTTTTGGGGATTTTGGGAGTGAGAGCCATCCTGCATTCTGATTTGGGAATGGAGTGAACTCTCAATTTGGGGGCTAATCTGTGTGCCAACATGGACCCTATTTTGTCTCTCTGTAAATGGAATCTCCCTCCTTCCCATCTGAGGTGTTTCTCAGCTGAAGCTGTGAGAGCAAGGTTCAGGGAAGTGCGTGCAGATTCGAGCTTCACTAGGGAGGAGGAGGAAGGGGATTCTTTGTGTCGTCTGCTGGCCAGAAGAAACTCCTTTCTAATCTGTCTACGTCAATGGATCTAGCTTTGGGGATCCTGGAGGCTAATTGGATCAACTTTCCTCGAATTGTGGATTTATGAGCAGCCCACAGGGAGGTTGGAGAGATGCCATCTGTATCATTCAAGCAGAAGTATTCTTGAATAGCTCTATTAATCTCTGTGACATGTACTGGATTACTAAGGATCGAAGCATTCAGCCTCCAATTAAAAGACTTGCGTGTGGCATCCGTTCTGTGTAAGACCAGCATCAGTGAGGGGTGGTCCGACAAGGCAGAGTCTCTAATGAGGGCTTTGGAAACCCTGGGGAGCTGGTTGGTGTGGATAAAGAAATGATCTATTCCAGTGAATGTGTTATGGGGGCTGGAGAATTGGGTGTAATCCCGAACCGTGGGGTTAATTTCCCTCCATACATCCACTAAACCCTGATTGAAAATTTGCCTGGCTACCTTTAGACTCTGCCTTGAGGGGCAAATCTGGTTACGTACGGGGGGGACGCGATTTGTCTAGGCCCACATCAAAGGACGCTTCGAATCCCCAACGAATATGACTGTTCCTTCCACCAAAGGGTTGGAGGCTCGAAAGAGGGAGTCAAAAAATTTAGATTGTCCCTTGTTCGGGGCATAGTAGGATATAAATGTGTAAAGTTGGTTATCTATCAGGCTCTTAAGGAGTAGGAAGCGACCCTCCGAGTCCTTCAGGACAGTACTGCAGGAGAAGTGCACATTATGAGAGAAGATGCCTACCCCTTTGGTGTTATTTACTGCGCTCAACAGTTGTGTTGAGCGAACCCGGACTGTAACGTTCAGGTCCGTACCGAACTTTCGGGTGTCCGGGACCCGGACCCGAACAAGGACATTTCAAAAAACGTTTGGGTTCTGGGTTCTGGTAGTTGATCACGCATGTTGAATAGCTGAAGGGCAGCCAATCAACAAGCGTTTCACTGGTTTGCCCTTAGAAGCCATCACAGCCATGCCATTATTGGCCAGTGCATCATGTGACCCAGCCTCTTTATAAGCTGGAGTCACAATGCTGCATGTCAAATGCTCTTGGGTTAGTGTAGGGAGAGGAAGCTGCCGGCGTTTTTGTAAGGGAGAGATTGCAGACATTTTAACATCTGATCATACATCCTGAGATTACTACTGCTGTTGCTCTGAGGGATAGATTGCAGAAATTTGAGATTTCACATACTGCTGCTTTGAGTGACAGATTGAAGATTGCAGATCAAACTCTGCATAACACAACAATCGCTACGATCGTGCACAACGATCAGATTGTTGTAGTAATTTGAGATTTCACATACTGCTGCTTTGAGTGACACATTGCAGATCAAACCCTGCCTAACACAACGATCGTTACGATCGTACACAACGATCAGATTGTGGGATCGTACACAACAATCAGATTGTGGGAGTAAGTTGAGATTTCACATACTGCTGCTTTGAGCGATCTGACTGCACTAGGTAGAGGCTTCTGCTTAGAGGGACAGATTATTGTTCAAAAATCATTGCCTACTCCTATAGGGCCAGCTGTTGCTGTAAGTGACAGTAAAATCATCTCTTAGTTCTAAAGGGAGAGTTTCCAGCTGTTGCTTAGAGGGATAGATTATTGTTCAAAAACCATTGCCTACTCCTATAGGGCCAGGTTCCAGCTGTTGCTGTAAGTGACACATTATTGTTCAAAAATCATCTCCTAGTTCTAAAGGGAGAGTTTCCAGCTGTTGCTTAGAGGGACAGATTATTGTTCAAAAACTATGCCTACTCCTATAGGGCCAGGTTCCAGCTGTTGCTGTAAGTGACAGATTATTTATTGTTCAAAAATCATCTCCTAGTTCTAAAGGGAGAGCTTCCAGCTGTTGGTGTGAGCAATGCATTTCTTGCACCAAAATAAAAAGTCCGGCTACATTGGTGTTTCCCAAATAAAAAGGTATTAATTGGTATTAATAAATACTTACATAGGGCTACATAGTACATTTGCGGGCCCAATGAGGAGAGCAAATAAGGAACGTGGTCATGGTGCTGCTGGTGATGCTGGTGCTGCTGGTGTTGGTGGTGTTGGTGAACCTCCTCTTGGAAGGAGAGGACGTGGTCGAGGTGTGCCAGCTACACGCACAAGGGAAACACCCTCCTCAGGTAGCCAAGAGAACCTTCACTGGTATATGGTAGGCCAGAATTCCCCTCAACGATTGGTGAGGCCAGAACAAGTACAGGCAATAGTAGATTGGGTGGCTGACAATGCCTCCAGTTCCTTCACATTGTCTCCCTCCCGGTCCCTTGATGAAAGCTCAGAGATGGCACCTGAACCCCATGGCCATCTGTCTTTCACCTCAGCCCCTTGTAGATTAGCCAAGCAGTCTGAGCCCCAAGTCCTGCAAGAGACTCTTATGCTTTTTGATGACTGGCTTGGTGTGCTTTCCGTGGGCCATCCACATAGCGCTGCCCCAGAAGTGGAAGACATTGAGTGCACCGATGCCCAACCACTTCTGTTGCAGGATGAGGACATGGAAACACCAGCGCAGCACATTTCTGATGATGATGAAACACAGGTGCCAACTGCTGCAGCTTGCCTCAGTGTGCAGACTGACAAGGAGGGCAGTGGTGAAGGGTGGGTGGAAGATGATGTGGAGGATGATGAGGTCCTAGACCCCACATGGAATGAGGGTCATGCGAGTGACGTTTGGAGTTTGGAGGAAGAGGTGGTGGTCACACAGAGGCACCAGCACAGCAAAAGAGGAAGCAGGTTGCAAAAGCGGAGCGAGCGTCCCCTAGACAGTATGCCTGCTACTACCCACCGCGCCCAGGGACCTAGCACACCAAAGGCAGCTCAAAGGCATTCCCCCACGTGGCAGTTCTTCAGACAATGTGCTGACGACAAGACACGAGTTGTTAGCAAGCTGTGCAATGATAGCCTGAGCCGGGGCATAAATGTTCTTAACCTGAGCACAACCCCCATGACCAGGCATCTAAATTCAAGGCACAAGCTGCATTGGAATAATTACCTCAAAATCCAAGAAAGGTCTCGGCCTCCTCCTGCTTCCTCTTCTGCTGCTGCCTCGGCCTCTTCCTCCACCTCTACAGTGACAGTGTCACCTGCAAACAGATGATATGACAGCAACGCCACCATGTCCGCCACCGTCCCCAAGCATTTCCACATGGTCCCATGGAAGCTTACAGCTCTCCATCTCCCAAACACTGCAGAGAAAGAGGAAGTACCCCCCTACCCACCGGCGATCCCTGGCCCTGAATGCCGTCATTTCAAAATTCCTGGCCTTTGAAATGCTGTCATTCCGTCTGGTGGACACGGACAGTTTCAAAAACCTGATGGCGGTGGCTGTCCCACAGTACGTGGTTCCCAGCCGCCACTACTTTTCCAGGTGAGCCATCCCTTCCCTGTACAAACAAGTCGGGGACAAGATCAAGTGTGCACTGCGCAACGCCATCTGTGGCAAGGTCCACATAACCACTGATACATGGACCAGTAAGCACGAGCAGGGATGCTATATCTCGCTAACTGCACACTGGGCAAATGTAGTGGCGGGTGGGCCTGAGCCGGCTAGCCATTTGGCGCATGTCCTTCCACCACCGAGGATTGCAGGTCATTTCTCTTTGCCTCCTGTTGTCTCCTCCTCCTACTGCGCTTCCTCCTCCTCGACCACCCACTTATCCGCTCAGCGTAACACCTTCACCACCAACATCAGCACATCCAGGGGGAAACGACAGCAGGCTGTTTTAAAACTGATATGTTTGGGGGATAAACCCCACACTGCGCAGGAGCTGTGGACGGGCATTGAACAACAGACCAATGAGTGGTTGTTGCCACTGAGCCTCAAGCCCGGCCTGGTGGTGTGCGACAATGGCCGAAATCTCGTAGCGGCTCTGGGCCGAGCCGGTTTGACGCACATCTCTTGCCTGGCGCATGTGCTGAATTTGGTGGTACAGAATTTTCTAAAAAACTACCCGGATATGTCACAGCTGCTGCATAAAGTGCAGACCATCTGTGCACACTTTCGGCGTTCTCACCCTGCTGCTGCTCGCCTGTCTGCGCTGCAGCGGAACTTCGGCCTTCCCGCTCACCACCTCATATGTGACGTACCCACAAGGTGGAACTCCACCTTGCACATGCTGGAGAGACTGTGCGAGCAGCAGCAGGCAATAGTGGAGTTTCAGCTGCAGCACACACGGGTCAGTCACTCTGCGGAACAGCAACACTTCACCACCAACGAGTGGGCCTCCATGCGAGACCTGTGTAGCGTATTGCGGTGTTTTGAGTACTCCACCAACACGGCCAGTGCCAATGACGCTGTTCTCAGCATTACTATACCGCTTCTATGTCTCCTTGAAAAAACACTTCGGGCCATGATGGAAAAGGATGTGGCACAGGAGGATGAGGAGGAGGAGGAGGAGGAGGAAGAGGGGTCATTTCCACGGTTATCAGGCCAGTCATTCGCAAGTGGCTTGGAGGGTGGGTTCCTACACCAGCATAGGCCAGGTCAAAAATATTCAAGGCAGGGCACAGATCTGGAGGACGAGGAAGATGAGGAGGAGGAGGAGGAGGAATTGCAGCAGGGTGGCACCCAATGCAGCTCGTGGGCATCACTGGAGCGTGGCTGGGGGGATACAGAGGACACAGATGATATACCTCCCACAGAGGACAGCTTGTCTTTGCCTCTGGGCAGCCTGGCACACATGGCCGACTACATGCTGCAGTGCCTGCGCAACGACAGCCGAGTTGCCCACATTGTAACTTCTTCTGATTACTGGGTGGCCACCCTGCTGGATCCCCGTTACAAGGACAACGTGCCATCCTTAATTCCCTCACTGGAGCGTGAGAGGAAGATGCACGACTACAAGCGCACACTGGTAGAGGCACTGCTGAGGGCATTCCCAAATGACACCGGGGGCTCAGCGGAAGCACAAGGCGAAGGCAGAGGAGGAGGAGGAGGAGGAGGAAGAGGTCACCAACGCAGCTGTGCCACCGCCAGCTCCTCAGAAGGCAGGGTTAGCATGGCCGAAATGTGGCAAAGCTTTGTCAGCAGCCCGCCACAACAAACAGCACCACCAGCCGATAGACAACTTCTTAGCAGGAGGCAGCAGTTCAGCAACATGTTGCAAGAGTATGTGTGCACACGCCTACACGTACTGACTGATGAGTCTGCCCCATTCAACTTCTGGGTCTCCAAATTGGCCACATGGCCTGAGCTTGCCGTTTATGCCCTGCCCTGCAGCCAGTGTATTGTCTGAACGTGTTTAGCACGGCAGGAGGCATTATCACAGACATGCGCAGCCATTTGTCCACAGCCAACGTGGACAAGCTAACCGTTATTAAAATGAACCAGGCATGGATCCCACAAGACTTGTCTGTACCTTGTGCAGAATAAACATTTAGACCGGACTCACACAGCCATTCGTATACTTGTTTCTTTGAATAGGCCTCAATATTTTGGGGGCTACCCCAATTATAAACAAACAAAAAAAAAATACAGTGTTGGCGACCTCCTCCTCCTCCTCGACCACCGCCACTTCCACCTACACTGCCATGGTCACAGCCTAGTCAACCTCTAGGCTCCTACTCCACATCCACCCCCCCTTCCCATTTTTTTTATTTGATTTTAATTTATTTTCCCTATCCCCATTTTTTTGTAGGGCACTTGCCCTACTCTTACCCCCATTTTACTTCCTTTTGCAGCCCTCTAGCACTTGCCAGGACTTTGTTACAGCCATTTTTGTTCCTAAAAGTTCGGGTCCCCATTGACTTCAATGGGGTTCGGGGTCCGGGATAACGTTCAGGCAACGTTCGGTGCCGAACCCGGACTTTTTTCCAAAGTTCGTTCGGACCCTCCGAACCCGAACGTCCAGGTGTTCGCTCAACTCTACTCGCGAGTTGAAAGGTAGGTTATTTACGGTGTATGAATGAAGGGGAGTATGAGGATGGAAAATGGGTTTCCTTCAATAGTACCACATTTATCTTTTGGGCAGCGTAGTACTGGAATTTTTTTTTCTGCTTCATGGGTGAATTTAGGCCCTGAATGTTGTAAGAGACTATACGTAAAGGAAGCCTGGAGGAACTGTGGTCAGCCATGGGACAGAGAGAGGTGTGCACACAGCAATCCCCAATCGCTTACCTGTGTCCCGGCGGGAGATGTAGGAAGGAGGCCGATCGGGTGGAAGCCGAGAAAGGGGCCGTGGGGCCTGGGGGGCGATGAGTCCGACTCCTACACCAAGAAAGAAGGAGGAGACCTAAGGGAGGTGAAGAGCAAAGAGTGAGAAGAGGAAAGGGACAGCGAAAGAGCAGAGTAAGGTGGGAGTGTGAAGAGCATACTCCAAGTATCAAACAATGTGTAGCCCGCTAAAAGTGGGAACACCCTGTTCCGGAGAACAAAATTGGTCATTCTCCGTGGACAGGGGGTGGCGCATAACAACCATTCCAAACATCGTATCCCCTATACTATGAGAACAAGTAATGCATAGTCATTAAACATAGAACCGTCCGGCTCCATGAGACCCTTATCAGGACATCCAGCAATAGAGCACAGCTAAAAATTGGTGATAAGGTCGGGTGAGAATTCAATAAGAAGGAGGCCAGGTGGGCAACCTTCCTTCAGTTAGTGAAGCCCCTACCTGCATGACGGGCAGGAGGAGTCCCCCCAGAAGCTGAAAGCTATGCTAGCGTCAACTAGGCTGGGGTCCTGCCAAGAGTCACACGAAGGGAGAACCCCTAAGGAGTAATATCACTGATGAAATCAAACATTTAACAAAAGATTTAGAGTAAAATATGACACCAGTTAAGTGGGCCTTAGCGGCCGTCCAAGAAGACCCGCCTTCAGGGTAAGAGACGAAGAAAAAGGAAAAGGTGCAGTCCGTCAGCCCTTTTCAAGGTGGAACTCCTTGCTTGGCCTTCTTAGGTTTGGGCTTCTGCCAGAGGGTGATGAGTGGGCTTGAGGGGGAGGGTCTTTGAAGAGGATCCCAAGTTGTTGAAGGAGGGATTCCCCTTCTTGGAATGTGGAACATTTATATGTCTTATTTTGGAAGTTGAACTTTAGCCCAAAAGGGAATTGCCATCCGTATTTAATGTCTTTCTGAGACAAGACTGTGAGTAGTGGTTTCAGAGATCTCCGTTTCTGGATGGTGAAGGGGGAGATGTCTGCGAAGATTTGCACCGAGTGCCCCAGAACTTTGATTTGGGGGGTAGAACGAGCTCTTTTCATCACTTCCTCTTTGGTGCTATAATAGTGGGATGTCACCACTATGTCCCGAGGGATACCATTGGGGCAAAGAGGTCCAAGAGCCCTGTGTGGCCGATCCAGCTCCATTTTGTGAGGGCGAATGTCCGGGATGAGGGTTTTGATCAGGGCGTGAACTGCCTCATTAACATCCTTGACCTCCTCAGGAAGCCCTCTATTTCTAAAGTTGAGCCTCCTTGACCTGTTCTCAAGGTCATCTATTTTTGCTAAGGCCCCCTCCAGGTGGTTTCTCCCCCCCCCATTTTTCATATATACTATGTTTATGTACTTTTATTGGCATATAATCTAACTCCTATAACGGCTAATTAAATATTTTTATTTAGACAATTTTGTGGTTAATATTGGTTTAATGTCTGCTCCATCTTTCCCAGACGAGCGAGGGTTGTCCCTGTACTCGCTGGGCTACTTAAAGTTGGCCGCTAGTGTATCCCTATGTGCCTGATAAAAGAGCGCGGTCGTTCCACTCTGCAGACCGAACGCTCAGAAACGCGTCGCACTCGGGTGACGTCACGCTGCCGCGACCCTCTGTTGTGCTTTCCAAGCCTCGTTCTGGCGTCCATGCCAGCAATGGATGCTGAGTTACATCTATACTGGACTTAGGACACAGCATCTGGTCTGGATTGCGAGCTGCTGGCTTCTCCTGCCAATGGGATACCATTTCCACATGTGCTTTACTGATGCCTGTTTGTGAGTTGCCATTTTTAAACTTTTTATTAAATCGGTTCATACAGTCTACTCTTAGAAGCGCCTCTTTCCTTGTGTTTCTTCATGTAGTTCCTGGATTACATCCGAGTTTTGGTTAACCCAGGAGACAGTGGCATCCATTTTGGTTTCAACGTTATCAATGCGCGCCCCGAGCATTTGCAAGTCAAATTTGATTTAGGAAGTAATCTTCGTCGCGGTCTGGGCAAGACCCTTGTCTAGAAGCTCCGCTAATTTCTGGAGCATGAGGGACATATCCTGTTGCTGGGATGGGTGAGAGTCTTTGCCCTGGGGGGTGCTGGAACGAGCGGCTGGTGCCATAGTGGGTGACATCAGGATTTCATCAATGGTGTGGTTGAGCAGAGCAACTGTTGAGGCCGGTGAGAAAGACTTATTTTGAGTAGGGGGGCCAATGTCCACTCCAATGAGCTCCGAGTTAGGGGAGCCATGCCAGGTAGGGGAGCCAGGAAGATCTGAGAAGGCCGCTTCTAGGTGCTGGTGGCGAGCAGCCATTGTGTGGGCAGGAGTGTTATTTCTGTAGTGAGGTTGCAGATTACATTTAACAGTCTTGGCCCACATACAGTTTGATGAAGTAGCAGTGTAGAGGGACTGTAAAGGAGCTGTGAAAAGGCTATGAGATGAGCCCTCAGTGAGGAGGCTGTGGAATCAACAGGAGGATCACTTTGGAGCCAGTGGATAACACAGCAATGATGTGGTAGGGGTAGCTTTGCAACGTATCCTCAGGAGCCCGAGGAAGGAAGCACTAGGTGGCCCAGCAAGCCCTGTGAGGAGCTTTGCAGAGAAAGGCTCTCGTGAGAGAGGGAGACTGGGTGTCACACTGGTAGGCTGTACTCTGTGAGCCGGGCAGGCCTCTCCCCCAGACTAATATGGCCCTTCGGTTCCCTCACAGAGAAAGGTGTCCAGGGAGGGGGGAGAGAAAATGTCCAGTCAGCGAGGGGGAATCCTTATCTGGGCACAGGAGCATGCCGGCACTCCTGGGAGGCGGTGGATGGGGCGTTAGGACAGCCGGGGTTGTCCCCACTGTAATGCTCTCCTTATATGGGCTTGTAGCATGGCCGGAGTTCCCTGAGCAGGGTGGGGTGATTGGCTTTACCTGGGAACCTGCGACTCGGCTTCTGAGTGACAGAGCGGGCCTCACGTGGGGTTTGTGGCTTCACTCCCGGTCCGCCACCATCTTGGGAGATGCGGCCCGTATACTTGCCAAGGCCGGGGTGAATCCGCCCCACGTGTGATGTGGCTCCAGCCCGGGGTAGCACTAGGGGGTGTGTGGATGCCCGCTGACCCTCTTGCGTGCTCCGTAAACCGTTCGCTGCAGGGGACGGCAATGGAGAGGAATGGCGTGGAGCTCAGGTGTCAGGTGTCCATCACTGAGCGCCGTGCATACGCACTGTCCCCAATATTTAGATTTAATCACCCTATTCATCTGAGATACTGAGACACCCTCAAAGTTTATGCATCCTATCAAGATATTCCAGTGCTAGCCATTGGATATTTAGTTCAATATCGTTTTATTGAGCAATAAAGGAACAGTAATCTTGTACAAACAAAGTTATTGCATTAAAGCAGTGATATCTATCTGTTGCAGTGTCGGTATTCAGAATGTATCTATGGCACAATAACGGGGAAGCATTGTAGTGGTTTGTATGTCCCATCAGCTCTGCTGTGGCGATTAATAATGAGTTTTAAGTAGACATGCTCTTGGGAATGATGGAGATATAGCTTAACAGGCAGTGTAGTTGTAAGAAAGGTAGTTAACGACTACAATTCAAAAATGCATATGCTGTAGGGATCTGTTGGCCAACTGCTTGAATAGAATACCTATACATGGGGAGGGAGGAACACATCCAATGCAGAATGTACATAAGTACAAAACTAGGAAGAAAAGGAAGAAAGGAGGAGGATCAAGGCATACTCCATCATGGCTCAGTTGTATTGGGATCATGTGTATGCTCTGCCCATTGGACGAAATTTGCAGAGTGTCGAAACATGGAACAGGAAGTCCACGTTACGGTGAATGTTTCTTCCCTATTACATTCCTGGGCCACCATGCACTCCAGGTCTCGAATACGATCAACCTCAACAGCCCAATTACCAAGGACAAGTGCATCCGTTGATCCCCATAAGCGGGGTATCACTATTCGTGCCGCAGCAAGGAAGTGTTGTAACACATCTTTTTAATTGATTTACGAGGGCCCGGGATAATAGAGAGCAGAGCTATCTCTGGCGAGGGTTGGATGGCGAGGTTTGGATGGAATCAGCCTACAATACAAATCAAACATTTTTTGCCAGAATTGCTGTATAGGAGGGCAATCCCACCATATGTGGAGGATGGTGCCCCTGTCAGATGAGCATCTCCAACAGGCGTCTGACATGGATGGGTCACAGTGTTTAACAGTGGCCAGGCATCTGTACCATCTGGTTATTAGCTTGAACCCTTTTTCCTGAGTGAAGGTTGCTAATGAGAGCTTATGTGTCAGGACAAAACATTTTATCCAACCGTTTAATGGTATTAGGGTGTTGCGATTCTAGTTCCCAGGCCTGCGTGTAGGAAGGGAGATCAGGTGAGGACGCGTTTAGCAGTATTGCATATATTTGTGAAACAACATGAATCAGTGGGTCCTTTTGTAAGAGTAAGTCTTCTAAACTTGATGTGTTGCAACAAATTGTTGTTAGGGCAGAAAAACTGCGTATATAGGATAGAGCCTGTCATCTCTGAATCCAATGAATCAGGGATTGGGGGATTGGTGGGGGTGTAAAGCCATTCATCAAGGAAGGGTCTGCCCGTAGAATTTGAGCAAGTCTCTTACAGTCTTTCTTTTTCCAGGGCCCAAATTCTGCTCCCATTTCTGCTGGTGGGAAGGCAGGGGTTCCAAAGAATGGCGTCATAGGGCCTATCCTCTTGGATATGGTACTGGCTAAAATCAGCCTGTCCCATAGGCGGAGCGTCTGGTGGGTGAGGCCTGCTTGAAAGGGTGCATCTTTACAGAGATTCGGGGGAGACCAAGGTAGGGTGCGTAGCTCAATTGAGTTTAGATGGCCTTCTAACTGTACCCACAATTTGGATGTAGAATGATGGAACCAATCCACTATCCTTGTGAGCACAGCCGCTCTATAATATAGAGAGGCATCTGGTAGCCCTGCCCCCCCCCCCTATTTTTTGGTTGGGATAGGGTGGCATACTTTATCCTGGGATGGGCAGCCCCCCAGACAAAGGAGAAGAACAGTCTTTCATGGCCTCATTGATCCCTCTGATGTATTCACATCATGTTTGCCCTTTGCCCACTTATAGTCTTGCTGTTTCTCTGCGGGTCGCAACTTCTTAGATGTTTGGGGACACTTGTGTGTCCGCACGGATGGGTGCTGCAACCTTTTGCGGTGCCCCGGGTGTTCCCCGCCTTGGGTTGCTTTGCTGCCTCCGCTCCGTAGCTTCTCCCTGGTTCTCATCCGTGCGGGTGTAGGAGCTTGCAGGTGCTCCCATGCATGCACCCGTGCGCTGTGGCTTCTGGGGTATGTAGTCTGTGCATGCGCGGGGGCGCCTGTCTGTCTGAGCGTGCACCGGCGACGTAACACGCCGGAAGCGCGAACGGCCCCATAATGTCGGCAGCTTGTTCCTGGAGGGCTTGATACGCACCGCGTGTTGAAAGGTATCTGACTAGACTATTTTGTTTTCTTGATGGTGAAAGTCCTTATGCTATGTAAGCTCACTAACTTGCTCTTCGCAGCCGCAATATTACCTTTTTTTACCCCTGCAATTAGGAGGCAGTCCTCCCATGTGCGGCATTGTCCCGCATGGATGTGTCCAGTACATTTTTATTGTAATGACCTACCATTATCATGACACCTTTTTCTGATTTTCTATGTATTACTTTATGTTCCATCTTATACCTTAGTATATGACTCTATGTCCCCATACTCATCATCACGATATATGAGACAGCTGTTTGATTGGTTGTGGTAATATTTTTGCCTTCTGCAATTTAGCCATTCTAAGGGTTCTTCCTTGTTATATTTCTTTACCCTCAGTTAACATAGTATATGCTGTTACCTGGCGAGGAAGATTTTTCCTGCACCCTCCAAGCCTGATCTTTGCTATTAGCTTGCTACAAGTAAGTTTATATGTTATTATACTCTTTTTATCCTTATTTTCCAAAAAAGGTTTTATTTTATTTTCAATAAGTAAGGCAGGTTAACAACAGTCAATTACAGAAAGACAGACTTATTTCAGTAACATTTAACATTTCACAGAGTTCAGATACTTCTGACAGGGTACTGAATCAGGACCCGAAATCTTAGTTTTATTAGACAAGTTATCACAATATACATTGCGTCATTTTACAATGTTTCAATTAAATATTATATGTGGTAATAACCAAAGACATCTGAGATTGCAAGAGGTACACTTCTTTCTCGTGGGGTGACAGAGGTTGCATATGGGTTACCACTTTTTTCCTTATTTTATCAACATATTATTAAATTTGTTCTTTAATTACTGGGCTCATCCAATATTTATTTGCACATATATATATATATATATATTTATACTAGGCGGCTGCTCTTGGGGTGGTTTGTGGACGCACAGTGTCCCCCCTCCCGGTGTGGCGTGCGGCGACGGGCGAGCTGCTTGACGTTTGGGGTCAGGGCAAACATCTGAGCTCAATGAGGTGAATGTCTATACATCCTGATGCCAGCTGAAAGTTAGTTGCATGTATACTGTTCAAAATGTTGTATTGATACATAACTTATTGTATGTAAAAAATATTTATCTTTTTTTTCTATATGTACTTTAGATATGTAACGTTTGGTCTGCTAAGTCCCTTAGGAAGCCTAGTTTAGGCGAAACATGTAGGATGCCAAAGTTGTGGACAGTACCGTTACAGCCAAAATTGTACCCTATTATAACACAAATGTCTGTATTCAATTTGTTTTTATGTTTGCTATATTGTACCATCTGGGTATGTTAGCATTATTTTAACATGAATATAACAATAAAAAATATTTTTATCTAAATATAGTTTATCACTTCATGTACCTTGAAACAGCACCATTATAATCCCATCTCCCTTTCATTTATCCCCCTCTCCCCTTCACTTTTCCTTCTTAATTCCCCAATCCATCCTTCTAAACCTTATAAAACAAATTCTAACAATTCAACATAACTCCATGAAGTGATGGAAAGCTCTGATGCAAGACGTTCAAATCTCTGAGGAACTCTGCATAAATACTGTTAGTCCTGATAATTAAAAAAGATGGCAGGGTATACAAAATGTACAAGCAGAAAATAAACAATTCTATGCTCAACGGGGTAATCAACTGGTGGTATGGTGATAAAATTGCAACTAAATACCTCCTTTATAGGTGCTGTAGCCACTAAACATGGCACGATTTTCTGTGCACACTCTGCAATATTACATACATTTAAAGAGTATTATGAGGATCTGTACTTTTCAAAGATGACCTGAAAGCCCTATCTTACTTTTTGTTGGAATGTACATTCCCAACTTGGAACAGTAGCAATAGAGAGCTACAAAACCATTGCACCGGAGGAGTTAACTTTCATCCCTAATAATAAGGCACCAAGTATAGATGTTTTTCTTTCTGCAAGTTTATGGCCTGTGCTACACCACAGTGGCAGGTAGCCAGCCACCGTTATTTTGCCCAGATGGCTATCTCTTCTATAACAGCATTTGGATTGTAATGTGCCTGTGTCACACGGCCATGCAGTTACATTTGCACAATGAATGTGTGGTCTAGTAAGCATGGTCACGGATGCTACATGTTCTTCACCGATTACTAGGTTGATCCTCTAACAGCTAAGAAAGATAAGGATGCCTGACGGGGTACAGTACTGGAACTGGTGTTGTTGCCATATTTTTTTGTACAGTGGTGACAACACAGTCACCTCCACTTCGCTGGCCTCCTTATCTCCTCCTTTTGAAAACCAATAGTCCACCCTAGAGCATAGTCAACATCCCAGGTTAGATGCTGCCATGCTGTGTTGCAGCTTGTCTACCTGGGGGATAGAAGGGCACAGAGCACAGAGGAAACTTTTGTTAAAAAGAGGCAAATCTAGCTGTCCTCTGACAATATCGACTGGCCCACTTTCATTAAAATTAATGTAATTCCAGTTGCTAATGCTACAGACTAAACTTTTAAAGCGGTTGTCTACCCTGTGAAAAAAAAAACCTGCAAGACAATAACATAATGAACTAGTATGTACCACATACTAGCTCATTATGAAATGCTCACCGAAACGAAGATCCGACCGGGCTGCTTGGTCCCCTCTGAGGGAGCGGGCATCTTCCCTCGGATCTTGCTTCCGGGTATGCGGCTCTGGCACTATGACTGGCCGGAGCCGCGAGACGTGGAGCCCGTCTTTCTTTCAAGGTCTTGCGCTATGCGCCGGGCCTTTGCTGGGACATCATGGCACATGCACCGGTACATACACGGCAGTGACGCCGTAGCTGCTTGGAGGAGGAATATCTCCTAAACCGTACAGGTTTAGGAGATATTCATTTTACCTACAGGTAAACCTTATTATGGGCTTACCTGTAGGTAAAAATACCTCTAAAGGGTAGACAACCGCTTTAAGTGTTACCCAGCTTAGTTACCACTATTACCAGCTCCTGGCCTATTCAGGAACTGCAGCACTGTGAAGGTGCGACACAATGTTTCTGCAGCGTCACCTCACCTGCCAAATTTCTATTGTTTGCTGTTGAGAAAAACATGCATTGGCCGATCTGTACAAAATTGAGAGCATTAATTTTACTTTTTAAGACTAAACTTCTTACAGCTTTTAGTTGAGTTTTGACTGCTACTTCCATTTTTCAATTCAAGCATATTACCACTGAATAAAAAAATGATTTATCACAGCCAAAACTAAAAAGACTTTTTTTCAAGTTGAAATGAATCAGAGGGATTAGAACACCTGTCAGTTTTTATTGTTTTCTGTGCCCCTGTTAAGGAGATTCACCCTCACCATTTTTCCTGTTTACTGTTATCCAGTGGCGGCTGGTGAAATTTTAGGATAGGGGGGTCGCCAGGCCCTGCCCTTCTTTTTTGACCCCTCCCACTTCCCATAAGCCCCGGCCCTTATATGTTCCACCCATTGTGTCAGGAGCAGTGGCGGCTGGTGCTCAAAATTTTTGGGTGCGCAATCAAACTGAAAAATTAAACTGTTAGTAATGCAGCACTGTAAATAGCCATTTATCAGGTGATTATGTATCATTACTGCTGGATAAAATATTAAAAATGGTAATGTTAAGGTCAACTGTTAAAGAATGTCCAGGAAACAAGCCAAAGTCAGTAAGAGCCTGGCAAACAAAATAGAAGGCAGTAAGCAGCGTTGAAAAGGCAGGCCAAGGTTACAAAGAAGAGACAGAAGTCCAGAGGCAGGTTGGTAGGCACGCTGGATCATCTACTGGGAGGCAGAATAAGCAGATCAGGTTGAAGGTGAAAAGACCCCTCAGGGTCCCCATGAGAGTTCCCCATACATCACAGCCCCCTTATATCAGGGTCCCCATGAGAGTCTCCCATACATCACAGCCCCCTTATATCAGGGTCCCCATGAGAGTCCCCCATATATCACAGCCCCCTTATATCAGGGTCCCCATGAGAGTCCCCCATACATTACAGCCCCCTTATATGAGGGTCCCAATGAGAGTCCCCCATACATTAAAGCCCCCTTATATCAGGGTCCCCATGAGAGTCCCCCATACATCACAGCCCCCTTATATGAGGGTACCCATGAGAGTTCCCCAAATATCACAGCCCCCTTATATCAGGGTCCCCATGAGAGTCCCCCATACATCACAGCCCCCTTATATCAGGGTCCCCATGAGAGTCCCCCATACATCAAAGTCCCCTTCAAAGTCACAACTTAAAAGCTGACTGAGAAAAAGAGCACCAGGCAGGGCTACAGAGAGAGGGGACATCAGCAAGGAGCAGCAAAACAAGGAAGCAATGTTCCTGCACCTTGTGCGGTAATGGTACCTACCTGGCAGCCTGGCTTCACTTCAGGCTTGTGTGGCTGGCTGGCTTCCCGGATTCGAATCCCATGTGGCCGCGGCTCTTTGGTGCACACGCATACACTTTTAGGACTGACCAATAGGCTCACTAATTGCAAGTCAAAAAAAAAGTCACAGTACCGGCACCACTTTTAGGGGTTGGGCGGACTGAGAACACTTTTTTTTTCTTCATTCCAAGCACCACTGCTGTTATCATTGAAAGTGAAAGTAAAAGAAAATTAAACATTTTGGGTAGACACCAGAACAGTAATAGGGGGAAATCTTCTGATAGGGACACAAGTTTTGGTGACCCTGGAGATACCTCGGGATTCCTTCACTTCCTGTTTTGGCTATGAGACATGAAGTGAAGAAAAATCTCCCCTATAGACAGATGGCAAGAAACGGATATACTCTACCCAAAATGGAAAAAAAGTTTTGCCTATAGTTCTACTTTAAGTCAATTTAAATGTTAAAACATCCAAAAGATATGATGCCAGAATATGGTGTCACTATCTATGACTATAAAAAACATAGATTAAAAGTATTTCCCAAAAATGTAATTCAAAGGATTGGTGTCTTATTCCATGCCACAAAGTTACATTAACAGGACCCTCTCCCTAGTGTGCAGTGACTAACACCTTCCCACCGCCATCTCCTGGCCCTTTAAGAGCTTCAAAATGCAGAGAGTTGGAGACAAGCATTCGTATCACGTGTTCCGGTCATATGATCGGAAAGCTCCCGATCACAAGTATGCATTGGGAGCTTTCCGGGTCTCCGCCAGTGACTGGGAGCGTGCAGAGCGTTCTCAGCAGAGAAAAGTGTTAAAATAGGGGCGCATATATGTGGCTTCTCAGTGTTACAGTCCACCAGCCGTACCCACATATGTGCGTACCATCCACGGGAAGATGTCAAAGAATATTTTTGCCTTGTTAAATTGCAATGCAATTTACTTATTTATTTTATTTATTACATTGCAGTGTCCAGCTCCCCATGCCCTTTTTTGACAATAGCTTGCCTATTCACCTTGGAAAGGTGAGAATTTAGTTTCAAGATTTTCCTCCGACTTCAATGAGGTTTGAATGTAAATTTAGGTTTTGCAAAAGCAGGCTTCAACAAACACCGTACTAATTCACACTTCCCTACTGGTACCCAACAGGACTGAAGATAACTTTAACAGCGGGTATGGGGACATATTAGACAATCCACTGGGGATTTGTAATTTACATCATCCATGACTGCCCAATGGGAAAAGCAAATAGAAAGGGAACCTGGAGGAAGAGGAAGATGCATGGCACCAGCGAGAACAGAATGGATGTAGGGTGCTAGGACCTCTCTGGAGGAGAGCAGACTCAGAGGGCCCAGCCGCTCCCACCACCTATTATTGAAGGGAAGAAGAATCCCTGCTTTAGACTGACACCTACATAAGAAACAAAAATTTGCAAACCCTAACTAGAAGGCTCGTATAATCAAACATCAGGATTCAATTCCATTTCTGCAAGCCTTTATTGAGACCCAAATTTATTTAGAAATTACCCCAAGTAAAAGTTGCCATGATTTTTAGAGGCTAACTAACACATTGACTGTAGTTAGCTTCAGCAATGTTGTAAAAATATTATAGTATGGTAACTATATGTGAATAAACACTTAATAATTGCAATTAGTATAATCATTTTTTTAAATTTCATATGTATTTATTTATTTAATGTTTATTACAGGTATTTTTATAACGCTGACAATTTACGCAGTGCTTTATATATATTGCACAGTCATTTTATTTACATATATAAGCAGACCAAGCTAACAGAGATTCTTCTGTAGCTGCAGCAACTTTTATTTTTAGAAACAGAGGATTAAACCACATGAATGAAAGGTAACCTTTGTAAATACCTAACCAGTGTTAGAGTTTCTTTCTATATCATCATGTCAATGTGGATAAACATATAAAACATAAATGGGCTTGTGAAATAAAAAAGAAACAAATATAATGAATATTATCTTTGTATGTATTAACCATATGCAACAATAAGAATACGGCATGCTGTGTAATTATGGTTGTTTAAAATCACGGAGTCTCACAATTGCATGGGGAAAACTTAACCCTGGCTGCAAAAGATACAAATGGCTGATATATATATTTTGTCAGTACTCACAAAGCCTGTGTTCTTTAATATCTAATAAATAAAAAAAGGTGCCCTGTCTCCCATAACAACAAATACATATAGTGAACTCCCATGCATGTGTATGTAAAAAAATCAAATTCATAATAAACAGTTTGTCAAAGCTGTGTAATTTAAACAAAATGAATTAATTGGATTGCTGAGGCAATGTAGAGGTCTGTCTAAGGATGTAGCCTCTATTACAGCGGAAACATTAAGAGTCTGGGATAACCTTTATAAAAAATGAAATGGCAATATAACAGCCCATTAATGGCAATCTCAGGCACAAATTATTTCCCACCAAGGAAAGAGAACAAGGCATTTTTAAAATGGACAACCTCAGAGTGTTTGAGATTAAAATATGTTTTGAATGGGAATGCTCTCTCTGTTCATTATCAGAATTAAGAGGCAGGTATGGCCCTTCACCTTGGGATGTCTGGAGATTTAGGCAATTGCAGAATTTCGTGGATTTCCTGCCGAGACCACTTTCTTCAATCAATGAGCTCAACCCAACGGAGAGACTCATAGATCGGGGAGAATAACCAGACATGGTATTTCTAAAGTTTACAGGGTCCTGATGTTACCTCCAGACACTGGGGCTCTGGGTTTTTTGAATGGATGGGAGCATGAATTAAATCAACCTATCCCAGAAGCCCTAAAGTGTAAAGTTATAGATCATGCACACTGTACCTCAATAGATGTGAGGATAAAGGAAATGAATTGTAAACTGCCGGCTAGGTGGTATTACATCCTATCAAAACTACATGGGTTTAATCCAGGGTAATCATCAGAGTATTAAAGAGAGTATGGAGGTGAAGGAACACATGCCTATATTTGGTGGCATTGCCCAATGATCCAGTTATACTGGGAAAAAATCTTAAAGTGGATGTAAACATACCACTCACCCAGTATAAACGAATGGCACAGTATTCATGTGTATGTACATGCAAGCCTCCTGCATGTATACCTTCCCCAGAAAATATCACCCTTTTCAGCAGTAGCAGCATTGCAAAACACTAAAATCAGTGGATGTCTGTCTTTGCCGAAGCTCAGTGGGTGGAGTTGTAATGTCACAAGACTTCCCACTCAGCTCTATACTGAGAGCTGGAAGGAGATGGAAGGGGGGAGTGTGAGGCTCTTTTTGCTCTGTGCAGGAGATAAGAATATGACCTGTCAGTCACACAGCTCGGGATGAAATGTCTCCTATTTCTTCCTCAGTCGTTTTTTTCCTATTGAAAAAAGATAAGGGTCTTACTCGAAGTTGGATTAACTCTTTGTGGCAAAAATGGGCACGGATGACAATACATCCTCTCCTGTACAAGGTAGACGTGTCAGTAATTTTTTTTTTTTTTGGGTTTACTTCCACTTTAACCACTTGACCACTGGGCACTTAAACCCCCCTCCTAACCGGACCAATTTTCAGCTTTCAGTGCTCTCATATTTTGAATGACAATTACTCAGTCACTCTACACTGTACCAATATGAAATGTTGTCCTTTTTTCACACAAATAGAGCTTTCTTTTGGTGGTGTTTAATTGCCGCTGGATTTTTTATTTTATGCGCTATAAATGAAAACAGAGCGAAAATTTTGTAAAAAATGTATTTTTCTTAATTTCTGTTATACATTTTTGCAAATTAATAATTATTCTTCATATATGTTGGCCAAAATTTATACTGCTACATATCTTTGGTAAAAATAACCCAAATGAATGTATATTATTTGGTCTTTGTGAAAGATATAGAGCTTACAATCTATGGTGCCAATCACTGAAAAGTGATCACACTTGATGTACTGATGGCCTATCTCATTTCTTGGTACCCTGACATGCCATAAAAGTCCAAATACCCCCCAAATGACCCCTTTTTAGAAAGTAGACATTCCAAAGTATTTAGTAAGAGTCATGGTGAGTTTTTTAAAGTTGTAATTTTTTCGCACAATTCTTTGCAAAATTAAGATTTTTTTTCCTTTTTCCCCCCACAAAATTGTCATATTAACAGGTTATTTCTCACACTCAGCATATGCATACCACAAATTACACTGCAAAACACATTCTGCTACTCCTGAGTATGGTGATACCACATGTGTGAGACTTTTGCACAGTCTGGCCACATACAGAGGCCCAACATGCAGGGAGCACCGTCAGGCACGCTCTAGGAGCATAAATTACCCATCCCACGGAAACGCCCAAAAAATTACCCCATTTTGGAAAGCTAACACCCCAATGTATATTCTAGGAGGAATAATGAGTCTTTTTGAACATGTAATTTTTTTCCACGAGTTTTTGGAAAATGTGGAAAGAAAATGAAAACACTTTTTTTTTTTTACACAAAGTTGTCCATTTATAAGATATTTCTAACACATAGCAAAAATTACACCCAAAAAGACATTCTGCTACTCCTCCTGAGTAGAGATGAGCGAACTTCTAGAAGTCCGGGTTCTGCTGGTTCGGCCGAACTTCGGGACAAAGTCTGGGTTCGGGACCGGACAGAACCCGAACTTTGTCCCGGACTCCGAACCCCATTGAAATCAATGGGGACACGGACTTTTAGGCACAAAAAAGGCTGTAAAATAGTCCTGGAAGGTCCTAGAGGTCTGCAAAAGGAAGGAAATGGGGGTAAGGGTGGGACAAGTGACCTACAAAGAAATGGGGACAGGGAAATAACTTTAAATATTTTTAAAAAAATAAAAACATAAAACATGCAAAAATGGAGATCATCTTCAAAATGGGTCTGAAAAGTATTAATTAACGGTAGAGGCCATAGAACTGTTCTAAAATCATCTTCAAACTGTGTCAAAAAAGTATAAATAAGCCGGGAGAACCCATATCACTGTTCTGCAAAATGTGTGTGTCACTTTAAATGAAACCGGGAATAAGTGCACATCTGTTCTGCAAAATTATTTCTGTGTGTCACTTTAAATGAAACTGTGAATAACTGCACATCTGTTCTGCAAAAT
>BLSH010418813.1:329967-341817 GCA_018402905.1 Glandirana rugosa
ATGAAAACAGACCTTAGTCATAAGTTTTTCTTCGACCCCCACAGTTCAATTCCTAAAACACTTTTACCAGGTATGTCTGTGCGTCCCCTACCTATGAACTAATATATACTTTCCGACTTTTGTTCCGTATTATTTTTGTTTAGATATTTTCTATACAAATTTTCTCTGTTTCTTAGGGTTAACCTTTTCTGAGATTCAACTTGTTAAGACTTAGTATATGTCCAAGAATATAAATGAACATCAAAGAGATAGATTTACATAGGTTTTGAACCAACCTAAACTTTCACTATATAATTTCTAATCACAACTCGCTTGGGCCTGACATTGCAAGCCCAGGCATGGCTTGAAAGCCCACAGGCACCGTACCTGGGCCTGTAAAGTTTTTAGCAAGCCCAAGCCAGGCCCCAAGACGATAAAATGAGGTGCACAACTCTTCGACGTCCCGTCGGTTAGTCCCCGGACCGAACCCGAACGATTTTTGAAATGTCCGGGTCCATGCCACGGACACCCGAAAGTTCGGTACGGACCCGAACGTTACAGTCCGGGTTCGCTCAACACTAATCTTTAATATATCACTTTCAAATCCAACCAAGTTTTGGATACATTTAGATAGAGAAACTACAAGTAAATATAAGAACCTGTATATGATTCAGAATTGTTCAACTTAGAGTCTTTTCCAATTGGGATTCTTTGTCTCTTTTAAACATATCTTTTATAGATTTGTTTTTATTATGCCTTGTTTTCAGCCTTTCATATATAATCAAGTATCCATCCCCTGCGTGTCTGTATGGACCATTTTCACAAAATCCTTAACTTGACACCCCCAGCTTCTTTTTGAATACTGATTCCAGACAAAAGTAAGTTTCTAATATTAATGCATACTCACATAGAGTAACTCTCTCTTTGTGAATTATTTGGTAGATATGAAAAATTATGGAGACTATGTGTTCGTTTTTGAGGTTGAGCAGACTGTTAGTCAGGCATGATGAACCTAAAATTTAATAATAATATGTTTTATTAGGATTTCTTACTTGATTGGTTTGAAACATTTACTTTTAGCTTCTTGTTATTGTTGAATTGTAGCTTGGACTATGTGCATCCTCTGCAACCCCCTTAATGCCAGACCCCATTCAGAGTTGAGGCCCTTTGGTGTTCGGTCTGCAGGTGAATGCCCTCTTGGTGAGTGTGCTACTGTGGGGGCGCGACTTGGGAAGGATAGGGAGGGTTGGTATCCCGTGGGCAGATCGGGTGGGGCCATTTTGGATGCATGCCCCTATAGCACCAATGTTAAACTCTAATTTTAGATGTTGCTATATTCATGTTCTAATTCTGTATATATTTTCAGTCCAAAGAGGAACTATTGTGTACCAGTCAATCAATATCCCCTGAGGAAGCCTGAGATAGGCGAAACATGTGGGGATTTTGACCTAATCTCTATATGATTGTCTGGAACACTCACAACTATTGTGGTGATACCCCATGGTATCAGTTTTAAGTATTGATTCCTCTGTATCTGTTTTGCTTGTTTTGTGTTTTATATCCATTTGTAAAATAAAATTGTGATTTTATTCTAACATATATATTCTTTGTATTTTTGTCTCTCTGCACTGGATAATCCCATAGGGGAACGTTCTCCCTAACCAATCCATCCAATACTAGAAGAAAATCAAAGCTTGAAGAATTTTATATCAATATTAATTTGAATGTTTGGAGCCCACCTTACATTATCCACCCAGTTTGGACTTTAATAGACATTTTTATATTCATTTTTATTATTTGCTGTATGGTTTATATGAATTATTGCCTGTTTGATTTATGTGGCACCTGTGAGTCCAGCCTTGAGACACACAATGGATATAACATCACATATAAGGTTCATGTAAAACATCAGGAATCTACATTCTAGCAAGCATTTATCCGTGTTATGCAATTATTGGTATTAAGTTTCATAATGTGCGGTTGTTAGTGCTCCACTGTTTTTTGCTATAATAGAAATAATGCGCTTCAATCCTGACACCATACCAACCATGGTGCCGGGATGATTGAAGCACCAACACCAGGTGTAAGGAGTATCTTTATTTGTTGATTGTTAAACTTTCTGGAATACACATATTGTTATTGTGGTGTAGGATCTGGGCCTTCTGTCCCTCCACCCCTCTTTCTTTCCTCCCTTCTCTTCTTTTCCTTCCCTCCCTATCTCTTTCTTTCTTCCTTCCTCCATCTCTCGTTCATCTCAGACATGAGCCACACCCCAAAGCCACGCCACTATAAACCATGCCCACTATTTCATTTAGACCACACCCATTTTTCGCCGCATTTCTTTGGGCTAGAGCCCACCTAGCAACGCCCCTGGTTACTCTACATAAAGATGGACTAGGCTATAAGAAGATTGCCAAGATCCTGAAACTGAGCTGCAACACGGTGCCCAAGACCATACAGCGGTTTAACAGGACAGGTTCCACTCAGAACAGGCCTCGCCATGGTCGACCAAAGCAGTTGAGTGCACGTGCTCAGCGTCATATCCAAAGATTGTCTTTAGGAAATAGACACATGAGTGCTGCCAGCATTGCTGCAGAGGTTGAAGGGGTGGGGGGTCAGCCTGTCAGTGCTCAGACCATACGTCACACACTGCATCAAATTGTTCTGCATGACTGTCATCCCAGAAGGAAGCCTCTTCTAAACATGATGCAAAAGAAAGCCCACAAACAGTTTGCTGAAGACAAGCAAACTAAGGACATGGATTACTGGAACCATGTCCTGTGGTCTGATGAGACCAAGATAAACTTATTTGGTTCAGATGGTGTCAAGCGTGTGTGGCAGCAATCAGGTGAGGAATACAAAGACAAGTGTGTGTTGCCTACAGTCAAGCATGGTGGTGGGAGTGTCACGGTGTGGGGCAGCATGAGTGCTGCCGTCACTGGAGAGCTACAGTTCATTGAGGGAACCATGAATGCCAACATGAACTGTGGCATACTGAAGCAGAGCATGATCCCCTCCCACTGGGCCGCAGGGCAGTATTCCAACATGATAACGACTCCAAACACACCTCCAAGACAACCATCGCCTTGCTAAAGAAGCTGAGGGTAAAAGTGATGGACTGGCCAAGCATGTCTCCAGATCTAAATCCTATTGAGCGTCTGCGGGGCATCCTCAAATGGAAGGTGGAGGAGCGCAAGGTCTCTAACATCCTCCAGCTCCGTGATGTTGTAATGGAGGAGTGGAAGAGGACTCCAATGGTAACCTGTGAAGCTCTGGTGAACTCCATGCCCAAGAGGGTTAAGGCAGTGCTGGAAAATAATGGTGGGCACACAAAATATTGACATTCTGGGCCAAATGTGGACATCTTCACTTAGGGGTGTACTCACTTTTGTTGCCAGCGGTTTAGACATTAATGGCTGTATGTTGAGATCTTTTGAGGGGACAGCAAATTTTCACTGTTATACAAGCTGTGCACTCACTACTTTACATTGTAGCGAAGTGTAATTTCTTCAGTGTTGGCACATGAAAAGGTATAATAAAATATTTACAAAAATGTGAGGGGTGTACTCACTTTTGTGAGATACTTTGTGTGTATGTGTGTATATATATATATATATATATATATATATATATATATATATATATATATATATAAAATATACAGTATCTCACAAAAGTGAGTACACCCCTCACATTTTTGTAAATATTTTATTATATCTTTTCATGTGACAACACTGAAGAAATTAGATTTTGCTACAATGTAAAGTAGTGAGTGTACAGCTTGTATAACAGTGTAAATTTTCTGTCCCCTCAAAATAACTCAACACACACAGAGTGCGCATGTGCGGAGCATCTGGAATGGACGGGTGAGACCAGAGCTCCGCACCGACTCGGCCAACCGGGCCCATTTTAGCAAGAACCAGAGCCAGGTTTTACCCTGGTCGGTTCTCAGAAGCCAATCAAGACCGGGGGCTTCCCTGGAGCCACGCGGGACCAGAGCGCGCTTTTGTAGCACCCGTGGTCGGCCTGTCCATCACGCGAGGCCGTGGCTTGGGCCTACGCGGCCACTATTAAGCGCGGGCGGCCTGTCACGAAGGACTGGTAAGGGGACTGGGCTGAGCCATCTTGCTTCAGATTGAGACCCGGAGACCCTCCTGGGGATAAGGGGGCCTTCAATCCAGACCGGTGATCCTGCATGGTAACTAGCCGCCCACGCCAGGCAGAGCATTGGGCCTAAAGCTGGCAGAACTTACACACAATAGCTCACAGAACCCTGGGTCTCAGTGTCCCTTTTAAGCAAAAGGGAGTTTTAACTATTGCTTGGTCAGCCTTCTCTATAAAACTCAGGAGAAGAATAAGGATAAACACTCCTGAAGGGGTCAGTCACTATGGTGTCGGGTGCAGTCAGGAGGGACTTATCACGACAGCCGGGCTTTAATGACTTAGTCACAAGAGCAGATCCCATTGCTTCGGGATCTCCACAGGTGACAGAGGAGACGACATGGAAGCAGGGTCAGAGGGGGGGGGTCACAAATCCATTCCTCTCCTGGCCCCCCTACCAGGAACTCAACTTTCTGCCCAGACCCTTTCTCCAGCTTCCACTATCTCGCTTCTGGAAAGGACCCTTGATGAATTAATATCAAACCCACACAAGGACCCAAAGATGCTCTCAAAAGGTTTGGTCCAAACAGCCTCTCAAATAACTTCAGTTATTCAAGCTGATCTCCAAAATCTGGGTATCCGGATTTAGGCAATTGAACATAAAACAGAACAAACGGTCGCAAGCGCGAATCCAGGATCTTCAAGACCAGCTAGAAACAGCGCTGTCCAAAATAGATGACCTGGAAAACCGCTCCAGGAGATACAATTTCAGGGGTCTCCCTGAGAGCATTACAGACGTCCAAGTAGCAGTTACTGAGTTTGTCAAAGATATTATTTCGGACATTCCTGAGCATCGTCTGGAACTTGACAGAGCTCATAGAGCGTTACAGCCCCCTCGCTCAGACGGTCTACCCAGAGACATAGTGGTGAAACCCCATTTTTACAGTGTGAAAGAGGAGATCATGAAAGTCTCTAGGAACTCCCCTAACCTGTCCATCCAAGGTCACCCCATCCAAATCTTTGCAGATCTTTCTCCCTTCACCATCCAAAAAAGGATATCCTTGAAACCTCTCCTAAAAGTCCTCCAGAAGTCGGCTATCAAGTACTGGTGGTCCTTTCCTTTCTACCTTTCCTTCATATTCAAGAGCAAGAATTATGGCTTTTCCACATTTCAAGAAGGAGAGCATCTCTTACTATGTCTTAATCTCATCTCACAGGACTCCTCTCTCACGTTGTCCAACTAAGCAGCTGGATCTTCCAAGAGGCCCTCTCCTCAGAGTCCAGTGCTCCAGCTCTGGTGGAGCCAAAAACCCAAACGCTCTAAGGATTCTCATCCCCCTTGACTCCAGATCCCAATCTCGAAGTCTAAGTGTTTGGATACCTTGTGTTCACTAACCCTTCGCACTGCAAAGTGTTTTCAACTTTTGTCCCTCTGAGTGACTCCTTTACGAAAGAGTTTTTTTGTGGTTATTCATTTTATTTGTTTATATTTTCTTTAATAATCCTGAGCCTGAGAGGTTTGTCGTGGTGCTCCTTGCTTCACCTCCACCCTTCCGACCGCCTGGCGGGGGGTGGGGGTGGGGGAAGAATGCCTCGACGAGTTTGATTCTGAAATTGTTATTGAGAAATAGAGATTTATCTTCTAGGAGGATGGGTTTGTTTATTTGAGGACCTCAAGGGTCCTTGTTTTGTTGCCATTTAACATTTGCACCTGCTGAGTCCGGGGCGAGTGGAGGGGGGCTGTGTCCTTTTTGGGAGACTCGGCTTCCCTCTGACTCCCCTGGTTGGGGGGCTCCACGTGGGGCAGGCTTTATGGTTCTCATTTTTGCTAAGATTATTCGGGCTCCCTTAAGGTTTTGACTTAATTTTCTTGTTATGGGTCCGGGATTAGGCCGAGGCGGTTGCTTTGCTCCTCCCTCTGTCTTGGGGAACCGCATGCGGGTATCTCCCCGGTCAGGGGTAACACTGCCATTAGGGCAGTTACAAATTTGTACTTGTCTGACCCTGGGGGCGAGTCTTCTTTCCCCCAGCGTCAGACCTCAGAGGGTTTGGGTGGTGGGTTCTCACCACTCCCCTCTGATTCGTTTTGTTCTCTTGTTTCTTTATCTATGCCTTTCTTCCAATACCTTCTTAACCTCTTCTTTCTCTCCCAGGCACCAGGGGTCCTTTTCCATTGGCTCCGTTATTGGTAGGCCCTCTAGTAAATGCATACAGTTTCAGGTAAGCCTTTCCTCAGTGATGCATAGTTTACCTTTTCTACCTCATGGCCACGACTGGTAATCCTGCGGGGAAACTAAGTGTTGCTACACACAATGTTCAAGGCCTTAACTCCCCAATGAAGAAGAAAAAGTGTTTTTCAGCAGCACACTCCCAACATATTGATGTGCTCTTGCTGCAGGAAACACATTTTCCAGGGCAGTTCAACCCTAAGTTTCTCCATGCTGAATACCCCCAATTTTTCCTGGCTAACGCTACAGATAAGACTAGTGTGGGAGTATTTTTCGCCAAACGGGTAACATTCTTACCTCAGAAAGAGATCAAAGACCCTCAGGTTAAGTATATATTACTGTCAGGGGACTTGGGGGGGGATCAGTTTTCACCTTTATTTCTTATTCCGCTCCAAACCAGGGTCAATTGAAATTCTTTCAAACAATGCTCAAGCTACTCTTCCCCCTCACCTGGAAGGGAATGTAATAATGGGGGGTGATTCTAACTTGGCGCTTGATCACTCGCTCGACAAGTCGGGAGGAGGTCATTCCTGGGTCCTTCGCCCAACCAAAAATAGCCTCAAACTCGCGAAGCTCCTCTATAATTTAGGGCTTGTTGATATATGGAGGGAATGTAACCCTAGAGCAAAAGATTACACACACTACTCTGCCCCCCATCAGAGCTTGGCAAGAATAGACCACAACTTTATTCCTGCCTCAGTCATCCCCTGGATTGCTAAAGCATATTTTAGAGACTCTCCCCTGTCGGATCATTCGCTAGTCATAATACAAGTTAAAACGATTTTAGGCCTGAGAGGGAAACCTCGCTGGCGATTGAATGAATCCTTGTTAAACAATCCAGTACACTGTACGTTACTGGAGAATGAACTTAACCACTTCAGCCCCGGAAGGATTTGCCCCCTTCCTGACCAGAGCCCTTTTTGCGATTCGGCACTGCGTCGCTTTAACTGAAAATTGCGCGGTCGTGCGGCGTTGTACCCAAACTAAATTTGCGTCCTTTTTTCCCAAAAATAGAGCTTTCTTTTGGTGGTATTTGATCACCGCTGCGTCATTTCTGATCGCTGCTATAAACAAAAGAAGAGCGATAATTTTGCAAAAAACCCAAATTTCTTACTTTTTGCTAAAATACAAATCCAAAAAAAATATATAAAAAAACATTTTTTTCATCGGTTTTGGCCAATTTATATTCTTCCTCATATTTGTGATAAAAAAAAAATCACAATCGGCGTTTATTGATTGGTTTGCGCAAAAGTTGCCGCGATTACGGATGATGAGAATTCATTTCTGGGGTTTTTATTTTTTTACATTTTTTACTAGTAATGGCGGTGATCTGCGATTTTTAGTGGTACTGCGATATTTCAGCAAACATTTTGACACTTTTTTGGGACCATTGGCATTTATACAGCGATCAGTGCTATAAAAATGCACTGATTACTGTGTAAATGGCATTAACAGTGAAGGGGTTAACCTGCAGGGGGCGCTCTAACGGTTAACTGTGTTCCCTGGGCGTGTTCTAACAGTATTTGGGCTGCCCTGACTTGGGAAGGGAAGTGATTACAGCTTCCATGTAGAGGAAGGCTGTGATCACAGCCCTTCCCCCCTCACAGAACGGAGGTCTGTGTTTACTTACACGGACCTCCGTTCTTTCACTCCAGGGGGGGCATCGCGGGTAGCCGGCGGAGATCGACTCCGCCGCACCCGCTCCGTGGCCCTCCCCGGACACTGTGAGTGCGCGGGCGCGCCTCTGGCAGCGCGAGCGCGCTCACAGTGCGCGATCTGGCAGCTGCCGTCATATGACAGTGTTTTGCGCAAGAGAGCCACTCTGTCGCCGTCAGATGCCGATCGGCGGTCGGCAAGTGGTTAAAGAATATTTTCAGCTGAATGACAATGGAGAAGTCTCTCCCTCGACACTCTGGGCAGCTCATAAAGGGGTGATGAGGGGCAGGATTATTCAGCTGGCAGTTAGGCTTAATAGGGAGAGAGAGTGACACTGAGAAATTAGAGCAGGATTTCCAAGCGCTTTCCAAGCACATAAGAACCCATACCCCCAATCTAAGGCACAGTTGGAAGCAGGTAGGGTGGCTCTTAACCTTGCCTTGACCACCAAAACTGAGAGACAAATCCAATAGTCTAGAGCCCACTTCTATTTGCAAAAAGACCAAATAGGTCCCAAATTGGCTGCCAGGCTTTCCCCTAGGTTTTGGTCCTTTTCTTTCCCAAAGATAAGGGATGAGGCGGGGGACTTAACCCAGAATCCTCAAAGGATCATGAGTTATTTTCAGAAATGTTACGCTAGTCTCTATGAGAGGGAGACTATATCTCTTCCCCCTCTCCAGGATACTTTTTTAAATAGGATTTCCCTTCCTAACCTTACCACTGATCATAGGGACTCCCTAGAACAACCGTTCACAGAAGCGGAAATCATGTAAGTAATCAAAAACCTCAAGAGGGGGTCAGCTCCCGGGCCTGATGGATTCTCCTCGGGCTATTATAAAACCTTTGGTCCCACTATTGCTCCCTTTTTAGCTAAGTTTTTCAATTCTCTCCAGGAGGGGTCTAAGCTCCAGAAAGAGGCTAATCTAGCTTTTGTTGTGGTTATTCCCAAGCCAGATAAAGATCCTTCGAATGTTTGCAATTATAGACCCATCTCGTTAATTAATAACAACCTAAAAATCCTGACTAAGATCATGGCTAATAGACTGTCTAAATTTATAGGTGAATATATCCATAAAGACCAAGTGGATTTCATCCCAGGTAGACAACGCCCGGACCAGATCCGCAGAGCAGTTGATATTATCTTGCTTCTAAACTCTAGCTGGGGTGGAGGACCCCCTCGTGAAGGATACATACTTTCCGTAGACCTTCAAAAAGCATTTGACACCATTAGTTGGTCTTACTTGTTTGAGACCCTTTCCAGATGGGGCTTCGGACCTAAATTCATTAAAACCCTTAGAGCTTTATACGCTAACCCTAGTGCTCAGGTCAAATTGCAAAATTGCAGGGGCGTGGTTTGGCTATGGAGGAGTGAGGACGCACGTTGCGGAGCTCTGCATGGCTGGAGGCTAAACAACCCTAAAAATCGACCAAATTCATCCAATCTTTTCATGCCGGGGGACCGGAGGAGTTCGCAGGTGCCTGGGGAACCAAGAGGCCCTGAAATCACCCACTACTTCCTTCGGCACAACTCTACCCCGACGCCGGACCCGGGGGCCAAGATGGCGCCACCACGCGCCCCTCAGGGAACTGCTTCCACCAAGAAAGGCGTCCCCAGTGAGACGGCACCAGCCGGCGACATTGTTCCCGTACTACGGAGCCCTTCCCCAATAGCATCTTCCGTCCTCCTGGAGGAGGATGAACACCATGAACGGCGCGATCAATGCTGCTCTGGCGGGTCTGCGGGACATGGAGAGGGGTGTCTCAGGGGGCTGGTGTCCACTCTCCCCTCCAAACGAGACCTCCAGGAAATGGCGGCATCCATAGTCACGGCCCTCACAGGAGAACTGCGCGATTTGGGACAGCGGGTTGACACGGTTGAGGAGAAAGTGACAGACTTGGAAGCATCCGCTACTGCAACGGAGGCCCGGGTCTCGGCCCTGGAGCGTGAACATATGGATATTCGTCGCCACCTCATCGAAATACAACTTCGTTTGGCGACGGCGAAAATAGAAGCCGAAGGAATAATCTACGCCTTCGCGGGATCCCGGAGGCCACGACGGGCCCTGACCTACGGGCAACGGTGACTGCCATCCTAAACAAGGCCCTGGACAAACCCGCAGATGCCGAGCTGGAGCTAGACCGGGTACACAGAGTGTCGGGTGCACGGGGCCCCCTGCGCTCTTCTCAGGCCCCGGACTCCAGAACCCTGCCACGGGATGTACTTTGCCGAGTTCACTTTTTTGCCATCAAGGAGGAGATTCTGAGGCGGGTATGGGAGAAGGGGCCTCTGGACTTTGATGGAGCCACGGTAAATGTTTACCCGGACATCTCGAGGCACACCCGCGTTATGAGGGGGATGCTCAGACCCCTTTTGGAGCTCATCAGGGACTCTGGAGCCACTTATAGATGGGGCCACCCCTTCCATATTATCATTAAGCACCAGGGCACAGACTTTTTTTTACGGACACCGGAGCAGCTGCCGGAACTCTTCAGACTTCTGAACAAACCCCCCATCTCCGTCCCAGACTGGCATGCCTATTTGTTGTGCCTGGATGGCCCTGGCCCGCCAGCGCCGAGACCACAACGCCTTAGACGCCCGCGCTCCAGGACCTCCAGCAGGGAACCGCGGAGACCTCATCCCACAGCGGCAGAGATGTAGCATACCGTGTCCATCCATGGGGATTGGTAAGACTGAGACCTCCGACCTGGCCCCTCGTCCCCATCCAGAGTCCCCCCCCCCCCTCCATCCCTGCTCCTGCACCTGCATCTTGCTGCATAGGCCAAATGCGCCTTATGACTGTTCCTTTGGACTAATGCTTAGTGGGGTGCACGTTGGACTCGTTCCGGGGGGACTCGGGTCTCTCTCCAAATATACCTCTCATATGACTGGCCGGGTTACTTGGGCTGCTTACTTTATCCTCCCCTTCCTCCCTTTTTGGACACAAAACTATACACGCTGTTCCGCTGGTCTTAGTTTTTTCTCTCCCCGTTTTTGTTCCCCTGCCGCCCCTGTTGCACCGTACGATGGACATTCTCAGGGCCCCCCCCCCTCCGGGGGGATGAGGGACCTATGCCTGCCTGGAACTTGGTTGCCTATGGGCCTTGCCCCCCCCCTTTCCCCCTCCTCCCCCATGTTGAGGACGGCGGGCCCGGCGGACCCGGGGTCCCCCCGCTCCCCCCCTCCCGCCTACTGCCATTTGCCCCCTCGCTCCGCCCGCTCTCCTGCCCGGATGGAACTCCCTCGGGTGATGTACTCCCTACCTTGAAGTACCTTTGTGGGGCTTGTGCGGGTGGTGGGGAGCGCTGCGATCATTCCTTGCCGCTCTGCCTGGCCGTCTGTCGCGCGACCGTTAATGTTCAAGCAATTCTTTGGTGGCTTCCTGCTGCAGTTCTTATAATGTATACCATTTTTGCATTCTAACCTCATGTTTTTTTCCAGGACTGTGATGCTATGTTACATTATGTTCCTCCCATTACCCTACGTGCCATGACCTAGGCGCCGCGGTACCATTGTCCCCACCCTCACTTGGCCGTCCTCCCCCCCCCCCCCTTTTTTACCCCCCTTCATCTTCCCCCTATCCCTTCCCCTACTCTTCCCCCTCCTTCCCCCACCCCCTCCCTCCCCCTCCTCTCTCCCCCTCCTTCTCCCCCTCTCCCCCCCTCCCCCTCCCCTCCTCCCTACCCTTCCTCTCCCCGTTCATCTAGGCACGTTCCTCCCCCTTTCCCCCTGGACATTCAGTTATCTAGTCAATAAATAATGTTTTGGTCGTCAGTCGGCTCTCTTCTTTAAGCCTTCAGCCCTGTACCTCCCTTGCCTCTGGTACGAACCACCCTTCCCGTACGCAGGTCTCCCTAGCGGCGACCGGCTCAGCCATATACAACCCCC
>BLSH010418813.1:369783-392799 GCA_018402905.1 Glandirana rugosa
TGGGGTTTGGGGTAACTTCAGTTACCCCTGGGCTTGAAAATCCGTGTTTTTACCGACATTGTTTCAGGACCGTTCACGATCTCCCGACGTTTTCCTTCATTTTACCCCCATTCTCATCCCGTTCACGGAATGTTTTTTTACCCCTATCCCTTTTATTTAATTTTAGTTTAATTTTTTTACCCTTCCCCCCCACCTACACTTCATCCTCGGATCTCCAACTGATCCGGCACTGGTACCGTCACATCCACCTTCACCGCCACCAGCTCCTCCTCCTCCATCGGTTGTGACATAAAAAAAAAACAAACAAATCTTCCTTTTGCAGCCCTCTAGCACTTGCCAGGACTTTGTTACAGCCATTTTTGTGCCTAAAAGTTCGGGTCCCCATTGACTTCAATGGGGTTTGGGGTCTGGGATAATGTTCGGGCAACGTTCGGTGCCGAACCCGGACTTTTTTCCAAAGTTTATTCGGACCCTCCGAACCCGAACGTCCAGGTGTTCGCTCAACTCTAGTTATGTTTTCACATCATAGGCAATTGGACTAACCTACGAAACTATATGCATGGGCTCCCTTCCCCTTCCCTGCTGTAGATCTGTGCAATTCCATCGATACGATCTGCCATAGTATCTAACATATTGGCTTGATTGGAAGGTGTGCGAGGGAGTAGACCACATCTGTTGTAGTCACTGCAGGATAATTTTATATCCCATCTTTATAGTGTCATCGATTTGATCTGCTGTCATGTTCAATCTGCCGGTCTGATCTTAATATGTATGCGGTGGTGATGATCGTGTCTGCTTTAATTACGGCAGGCATATCCCCACCCCCTTCCCCGCTGTAGATCCATGTAAGTCCATCGATACAATCTGCTGTAGCATCTTATGTACCCAATATATCAGCCTGATTGGAAGGTGTATGAGGGGGATTTGATCCAAGTCCGTCAATACGATCTGCTGTAGTATCTAATATATCGACTTGATTGGAAGATGTATGTGAGGGAGCAGACCACATCTGTCATAGTCACTGCAGGATAATTTTATATTCCATCTTTATAGCGTCACTGATTTGATCTACAGTCCTTTTCAATCTGCCTGTCTGATCTTAATGTGTATGGGGTGGTGTTGATTGTGTCTGCTACAATTACTGCAGACATATCCCACCTCCCCTCTCTCCCCCCACTTCCCCGGTGTAGATCTGTATAAGTCCATCGATACAATCTGCAGTAGTACCCAATGCATCTAATATATTAGCTTGATTGGAAGGTGTATGTGGGGGAATAGACCACGTCTGTGGTAGCCACTATAAGATAATTATATATCAGATTTTCATAGTGTCACCAATTCGATCTGCTGTGATGTTTGATTTACTGATCTGATCTTAATGTGTATGGGGCGGGGTTGATTGTGTCTGCTACAGTCACTACAGGCACACTTCATCACCTCTTTTCCCATTCCATTTCAATACCTTTGTGACATTTACATATCTTTTGCATTGCCATGCTGTTTCAGGCTCCTCTTTCTGATTATATTGGCTTTGAGCGTAATCTTCTATATATTTGGATTGTACTCACAGCCGTCAGTGTAGGATATGTTTTCTTCTTCTCCCGCCAGAAGGTTCGGTTTATTCATTCACTTATTTGTTGGCCCCTATCTCTCCTAGTTTCTTTAATTTTGTCATCCCCGGTTTGACCGTCACAAAAGTTATCTTAACACAATATTAACTGAACATAATGGGGACATGCCAATTTAAAGAGACTACAATCATATTAGACACAATGTTGCATCTATGATTATGCTGTTACTTTGACTTAAGCTACATATGTTATTTAATTTATGTCTCTAATTGCCTGGGCTAACGGGACCAAGCTGCTTCCATCGGTCCTTGAAGGACAGAGGATGCAGTTTTTTTCACAATTGATTTACATTTCCTTTAATTGTTCTTTTAATATGGATATTGTTGTGCAAATTTTCCTATATATATATTATAGGTTATGTGAAAATTTACTCGAACTGTTTTTTTACCACTAGATCACCTTTTTTTTATTTGGTTGATTTTAGACAAGATGAGTTATCTGATGCAATTTGCATGGATCCCACATGCCATTCCCAATTGGTTGTTAGCCAATGGTATGTCTTGTCCAATTAATCAATCAGTGGCACACTATATGCATTGTATTGCTTATTTAAACCGTATGCTAGTATGTCTGTCAGCTATGACTAAGCGTCCCCCCTGAGATGTGAAACACGTTAGCTGTTATGCCCCATCAGGGGTCCTGTTCGTGTCTTCATGTGATGTATTGATCTGCTTTTAATACTCTTCAATAAAGCGGTGTGTTTTTGGAAGTGCGGCTGTCCAGGAATTTCTTTCATCCTACATTGCAAGCATGGCTAAGCCAGCACCCAACTTGAGTAGCGGCTGGTGATTATTGGTGATTAACAGGCAAAGCTTGGAGCAGTTTCCTTTTCTCTCCTAATTGTACATGTTTGCTAAATCATGGAAAACAGGAATTTTAAATTGCAGGACAAACCATGGGGAAATAAGACATTTTGTTTGCCATAAGGAGCTTTCTAATGGAACAGCTGGGATGTCAAGTCACATCTTAGGGTTGAGGTTAAATTAAATTATATCTGTACCTCCTGTCGAACACACTAGCCTAGCTCAAGATCTGTTATATTAAGGTCTATAGAGGGTTTGTTGTTCAGTCTTCTTGCACTGGTGAGCTAAGGAGCTGCGTGCTCCCAGACTTAAGTAGCTTTGGATAAAAGCCAAGAATAAATTAGTTCTACAGCTGCCTTTTAGACCAAGCTAGGAAAAGTTATAGCTGGGTCAAGCTGAATTTCTTCAGTATTAAAGAGTATTTAACAGTGTTTTAACCGCTTGCTTACTGGGCACTTAAACCCCGCTCCTGCCCAGACCAATTTTCAGCTTTCAGTGCTCTCACACTTTGAATGACAATTACTCAGTCATGCAACACTGTACCCATATGATTTTTTTTGTCCTTTTTTTTTTATACAAATAGAGCTTTCTTTTGGTGGTATTTAATCACTTCTGTGTTCTTTATTTTTTATGCTATAAATGAAAAAAGACCGACAATTTTGAAAAAACAAAACAAAATTTTCTTCGTTTTTGTTATAAAATTTTGCAAATTAGTAATTTATCTTCATAAATTTTGGCCACAATTTATACTGTTACATATCTTTGGTAAAAATAACCCACATTAGTGTATATTATTTGGTCTTTGTGAAAGTTAGAGCGCCTACAACCTATGGTGCAAATCACTGAAAATTGATCACACCTGATCTACTGAAGGCCTATCTCATTTCTTGAGACCCTAACAAGCCAGCAAAGTACAAATACCCCCCAAATGGCCCCTTTTTGGAAAGTAGACATTCCAAGGTATCTAGTAAGTGGCATGGTGAGTTTTATGAAGTTGTCATTTTTCCCACAATTCTTGCAAAATTAAGATTTTTTGTTCAACAAAATTGTCATTGTAACAGGTTATTTCTCTCACATGGCATATGCATACCTCAAATTACACCCCAAAACACATTTTACTACTTCTCCTGAGTATGGTGATACCACATGTGTGGGACATTTTTACAGCCTGGCCACATAGAGAGGCCTTAACACTGAGCTAGCACCTTCAGGCATTTTAGAAGCATATATTACACATCTAATTTCTCAACCACCTATTACACTGTTGAAGGCCCTGGAGTACCAGGACAATGGAAACGACCCCATTTTGGAAAGCTAACACTCCAACGTATAATCTATGAGGCAAAATGAGTCTTTTGAACGGTTCATTTTTTTTCAAGAAGTTTTTGGAAAATGTGGGGAAAAAACTGAAAACGCATTTTTTTACAAAGTTGTCGATTTATAAGGTATTTCCAACACATAGCATGTACAAATGAAAAATGACACCCCAAAATACATTCTGCTACTCCTCCTGAGTATGGCGAAACCATATATGTGAGACTTTTACACAGCCTGGCCACATACAGAGGCCCAACATTGAACTAGCACCTTTAGGCTTTTTAGAAGCATAAATTACACATCTCATTTCTCAAGCACCTATTACACTTCTGAAGGCCCTGGAGCACCAAGACAATGGAAACACCCACAAAATGACCCCATTTTGGAAAGCTAACACCCCAACATATAATCTATGAGGCATAATGAGCCTTTTGAACTGTTCATTTTTTCCAGAAGTTTTTGGAAAATGTGGGAAAAAAACTAAAACGCATCTTTTTTCACACAAAGTGGTCCATTTATAAGATATTTCCAACAGATAGCATGTACATGGCAAAAATTACACCCCAAAATACATTTTGCTACTCCTCCTTAGTATGGCGATACCACATGTGTGAGACTTTTACACAGCCTGGCTACATACAGAGGCCCAACATGCAAGGAAGACCGTCAGGTGTTCTAAGGACACATAGCATGCCCATAGCAAGAATTACACCCCAAAATACATTATGCTGAGTAAAGGGTGTAAACAAAAGATTACCTGTAATAAAGAAGTAATACAATACGAAGGGTGCTGCGCAGTCAGTTATAAAAACCGGATCCAGCAATAATATATTAAAGTATAGCAATTAACCAAATACTAAACTCAGACTTGCTCTATATACTAAAGTGCAACAGTGAATAAAAATCTGTGCAGTGCAAATAATATAAAAATACATGAATAATAGCAATATATCAAATAAATCCAACAGACTTGCTCAAAATAATAAAGTGCAATAGTGCATAATATTCTGTGCTGTGCAATTAGTACCCTTGCTGATTGTCAAGGGCACCGACTGTGACCATGACAATACAAGATCAGTGATTAATCAAGTGTTAAAACAGAAGAAAAACAGAGTACTTAAAAATTATTTCATACAAGTTCATGCGAGAGGTTTCATATAGTTCACATTCTCCGCACCAGGTGGTGCTGTGGTGCAGTAGATATATTCCAGTGAATACACACAGTGCTGTATGGTGTCCTAAACACTAATTTCAATTCTTTCTCCCAAGTGACATAAGATTTAGTGACACATCTACTCCTGTCAGTGAACAAGGAGTCGGTCTGGTCAGCTCCACTATGTGCCTCCAGATGGGCTCCTATGCCCGTGTGATCCACACAGTGCTCTCAGAGCGCTCACCTTAAGTAGGTGTATAATACACCTTTTGCTGTAAATCAGACAGCAGTAACTGGCCCCGTGGATCCACGTCCTCCAATCACCTCCTTAGGATCCTGGCTCGTCTCAATCACCCCGAACAGTGTACTGGGTAGTAATCCTCTGTTGTATTTATTTGATATATTGCTATTATTCATGTATTTTTATATTATTTGCACTGCACAGGTTTTTATTCGCTGTTGCACTTTAGTATATAGAGCAAGTCTGAGTTTAGTATTTGGTTAATTGCTATACTTTAATATATTATTGCTGGATCCGGTTTTTATAACTGACTGCGCAGCACCCTTCGTATTGTATTACTTCTTTATTATTGTGTAACATAAATAGGTATTGCAGCGGTTGGTTTTTTACTCCTTTACTAACCATATAGTGATTATAGTCACACATCTACGAGGGTTATCACTTTATAACACTTACAGTGGGAGTGTGGAAGATCACACATATCACAAAAGATTACCTGTGGTTTTAGTAGTGCAGCTGTCCACAGGAGGATAGCACTGGTCCAGGCAGCAGGCAGGGACTTGATCAGCTACAGCGAACACAATTGTCCAGGCAACCGACAGCGAAAGCAAATGTCCAGGCAACAGACAAGAATACCATCCATAGTACAGGCAGGGATACTGTCCATATACAGTCCATGGTCACTGCAGGCAGAGATATTGTCAACAGTGCCAAAATATTGGTCCTGGTAGTAGGACAGCGAACAAAATTGTCCAGGCAACAGGCATGAAAACTGTCCATAGTCAGTACAGGCAGCAGGCAAGGATACTGTCCATATACAGTCCAAGGTCAGTGCAGACAGAGATAGTGTCAACAGTGCCATAATATTGGTCCTAGTAGTAGGCAGAAACATGGTCCATAGTCCAGGTAGCAGCAAAGGCGTGGTCAGTTCATGCGGCAGGCAGAGGTCTGATGGCAGTAAGTCCTACAGGCAGCAGGCAGAAGTAGGGCCTCGGTCGGGACAGAATGGGGACAGGGGTAGAGGCTTCTCCCACCCAAATCTCTTTGAAGCCTCCGAGTCTCCAGACCCTAATCTGGGAGAGAGAAAACAAAAACAATGTTTTCTTCTTCCAGAAAAAAACATTGTGGAGTCCCTCACATATGTGAGACCCCTGTGTTGTGAATCCCACTACTCCAGTTGCAGGACATAAGATCAGTCCAAGAGGCAGGCAAAAAACGTGGTCAAACAGTCCAGGGTCAGTTCCAGATCAGGCAGAGGTATGTACATAATCGGTAGGCAGAAGTGTGGTCAAATAACAGTCCAGGGTCAGTTCCAGATCAGGCAGAGGTATGTACATAATCGGTAGGCAGAAGTGTGGTCAAATAACAGTCCAGGGTCAGTTCCAGATCAGGCAGAAGTATGTACAAAATTGGTAGGCAGAAGCATGGTCGAATAACAAGCCAGGGTCAGTTCCAGAGCAGGCAGAGGTATATACAAAAGCGGTGGGCAAAGGCGTGGTCAAATAACAAGCCAGGGTCAGTTCAAGAGCAAGCACTGGCATAAGGGGTGCGAACTGGAACACAAGCTGAGGAATCACTAATAATTGACTAGAGTGTGATAACGCCGGAGGCAGTCACCTATGCAGAGACCTGGTTGGGAAGGGCAATGGGCACAATAATAAGTGGTGTCTCTTCTAACTCCTCCACTACAGCACACCCGGCATCTTTTGTGGCGTTTTTGGCCTGTTGGTCTGGGAGGTATTTTATTGAAGAAATGGCGCTTGGAAAGTCTGCTACACACATCGGATCTAATATTTTCTGGTGGGCCGTTGGGGTATAGAAGTTTGGTGATGATATCCTCCTGGTAGCCAAGGAAGGGTTTGGGGTTTACGGTACAATTGAGGGATAGTACATAGGTGTTGTACATGGCCAAATGAAAAAAATAGAGTGCAACTTTTTTATACCAGTGGTATGTTCTTCAGGTAGATAGATAGGGTTCCATCATTTGGTCTTTTAGGTCGACTCCTCCCATATACAAGTTGTACTCATGGATACAGGTTGGTTTTTGTATTGGGCCATTCCTTCTGGGGATCTCCACAAACTAATTGTTATGTATTGACGATAACATATACCTCCCTTCTGTCCCTCCACTTCACAGCCAGAATTTCCTCATTCCACAAACTCGCTGTCTCTCCTTTTCTAAGCCTCATGTTGACGAGTCCTTGAGGAAAGCTCATCCTATTTTTTCTGACTGTGCCACAAGCTGGCGTACTCTTCCTGTAAAGGTTCCGAAACAGGAGTAAACTTGTATAAAAGTTATCGACATACAGGTGGCAGCCTTTCTCCAGGAGCGGGTACATGAGTTCCAAAATGATTTTCCCGCTTGAACCTACAGTATCTCACAAAAGTGAGTACACCCTCACATTTTTGTAAATATTTTATTAGACCTTTTCATGTGACAACACTGAAGAAATGACACTTTGCTACAATGTAAAGTAGTGAGTGTACAGCTTGTAAAACAGTGTAAATTTGCTGTCCCCTCAAAATAACTCAACACACAGCCATTAATGTCTAAACCGCTGACAACAAAAGTGAGTACGCCCCCAAGTGAAAATGTCCAAATTGGGCCCCATTAGCCATTTTTCCTCCCTGGTGTCTTGTGACTCGTTAGTGTTACAAGATCTCAGGTGTGAATGGGAAGCAGGTGTGTAAAATTTGGTGTTATCTCTCTCACTCTCTCATACTGGTCACTGGAAGTTCAACATGGCACCTCATGGCAAAGAACTCTCTGAGGATCTGAAAAAAAGAATTGTTGCTCTACATAAAGATGGACTAGGCTATAAGAAGATTGCCAAGACCCTAAACTGAGCTGCAGCATGGTGGCCAAGATCATATAGAGGTTTTACATGACAGAATTACACTCAGAACAGGCCTTGCCATGGTCGACCACAGAAGTTGAGTGCACATGCTCAGCTTCATATCCAGAGGTTGTCTTTAGTAAATAAACATATGAGTGCTGCCAGCATTGCTGCAGAGATTGAAGGGGAAGGGGGGTCAACCTGTCAGTGCTCAGACCATACGCCACAGGCTGCATCAAATTGGTCTGCATGGCTGTCGTCCCAGAAGAAAGCCTCTTCTAAAGATGATGCACAAGAAAGCCCGCAAACATTTGCTGAATACAAGCACACTAAGGACATGGATTACTGGAACCATGTCTTGTGGTCTGAGGAGATCAAGATAAACTTATTTGGTTCAGATGGTGTCAAGCATGTGTGGCGGCAACCAGGTGAGGAGTCCAAAGACAAGTGTGTCTTGCCTGCAGTCAAGCATGGTGGTGGGAATGTCATGGTCTGGGCCTGCATGAGTGCTGCCGGCTCTGAGGAGCTCCAGTTCATTGAGGGAACCATGAATGCCAACATGTACTGTGACATACTGAAGCAGAGCATGATCCCCTCCCTTCAGAGACTGGGCTGCAGGGCAGTATTCCAATATGATAAAGACCCCAAACACATCTCCAAGACGACCACTGCCTTGCTAAGAAGCTGAGGGTAAAGGTGATGGACTGGCCAAACATGTCTACAGACCTAAACCCTATTGAGAATTTGTGGGGCATCCTCAAATGGAAGGTGAAGTTCTCTAACATCCACCAGCTCCGTGATGTCGTCATGGAGAAGTGGAAGAGGACTCCAGTGGCAACCTGTGAAGCTCTGGTGAACTCCATGCCCAAGAGGGTTAAGGCAGTGCTGGAAAATAATGGTGGCCACACAAAATATTGATACTTTGGGCCCAATTTGGACATTTTCACTTAGGGGTGTACTCACTTTTGTTGCCAGCGATTTAGACATTAATAGCTGTGTGTTGAGTTATTTTTAGGGGACAGCAAATATACACTGTTATACAAGCTGTACACTCACTACTTTACATTGTAGCAAATTATCATTTCTTCAGTGTTGTCACATGAAAAGATATAATAAAATATTTACAAAAATGCGAGGGGTGTAATACCCCGGGCATTATTGTTGAGAAGACTGGCATGTGGTAGATGGGGTGGGTGGACCAATAGGAGCGCAGTTCATTTTTTTTGTTTAGTCCCATGCAGAATGTGAGGCCCAAAAAAGTTTTGAACTCTTCCACCTTTCCGTCTCTCCACTCAAAGGAATGGGCATAATAGGAGGTTGGATTATTTTGGATGAATTGCTATGCATATAGGTTGCACTGGGCCACAATTGATATTAGCATGTCTTCCGTGAAAACCAAATCAAAGAAATTCATGGGCAAGAAATTTTCTGTGTCCACCTGGACTCCTGGCTGGGCAGTGAAAGGGGGGATCCTAGCTTATCCTGAATTAGGAGGAAGCCAAAAGGGGTGCTGAAGTGAATAGGGAAGGCCGGCATGGGACCTAACCCTTTGGGGCCGAGGTCCAACGGTGCTGATGGATGGCACTGGGGTGCTGGCGGATGGCACTGGGGTGCTGGCGGATGGCACTGGAGTGCTGGCGGATGGCACAGCGGTGCTGGGGGACGGTATTGCCTCCTCACCAACGCGCCTTCGTCTGGCGGGCGGACAATATTCCTCATCTGAGTCCGCCTCTGATTTGCTACTTGAGACTGGATCATAGGTAATATCAGACTCAGGCTCAGACTCAGAGGAACCTGCAGGAGAGAGCTCCCTGTTGCTCTCGTCGGCCCGCAAGAATATTGTAGGCCTCCTCAGCAGAAAAAGATCTTTTTGCCATTCTTGCAGCACTATGATACGTATGGCACTAATGAGGTGATGGGCACTTATGGCACAGATGACACGTGACACTGATGGGACTGATGTCAGGTGGCACTGATGATATGTGGCACTGATGACAGGTCAGGTGGCACTGGTGACATGTAACACTAATCACACAGATGACAGGTAGCACTGACATGTGGCACTGATGACAGGTCAGGTAGCACGGACACGTGGCACTGACGACAGGTCTGGTGGCACTGATATGTGGCACTGATGACAGGTTAGGTGGCACTAATGATATGTGGCACTGGTGACACGTAACACTGATGACAGGTGGCACTGATGACAGGTCAGGTGGCACTGACACATGGCACTGATGACAGGTCAGGTGGCACTTTATGACAAGTGGCACTGATTGATGGCACTGACATGTGGCACTGATGATGCGTGGCACTGACAGGTGGCACTGAAAATATGTGGCACTGGCAGGTGGCACTGATAGGTGGCACTGATGATATGTGACACTGACAGGTGGCACTGATGACAGATAGTGGCACTGTGATGGACAGTATTTGGGCACAGTAGAAATCAAATCAGAAGTGTTTTAACTCACTGTAAATGTAGGCAGCACAGATCGCTCACTCTCTCCTCACACAGCGGTGTCTGTGTGAGGAGAGAAAGCTGGTAACGAGAGATGATCTCATATGTTTATATTTGAGATCATCTCTAATTGGACCCGCTGATCACATGGTAAATGGCCGCAGTGATTGGCCATTTACCACAATCTGTGATTGTGTCCAAGGGACACAGCGATCACAGATCTTCTGGGCTGCGTGCCCACGCAGGGCAGGGAGCATGCAAAGGGGCGGACTTCCATGGACTTCGCCCTGGCAATTGAGATCCGCACTGTCGCCGTCTTTCAGCTATAGCGCGGATCTGGACTGGTTAAAGGATAACTAAATGCTCTTTTTTTACTGTGGAAAATATACTGTATATAACTATTGTGTAATTGAGTAAAATTTAACATAATTTATTTTGTTCATTGACGACAAACTTTCTTTCTGTTTATGAAGTCATTGGGGATCACTTACTATAGCGCTGCTGCAAAATAGCGGCAAAATTACCGCGATTTGTGGTAAAATTACCGTGATTCGCAGTAAATAGCGATAAAACGGTATTCACAATAACGCTGGCTGTAAAAAACGGCCAAACTTGAATTCACTATTGCTCCCAGGTCACAGGCCAACTCCTTACTCCAGTCCAGACCTGAAGTAATGCAAATAGAAATAATGTTTGGAGCATGATCTGATCCCCTAAATTGTACTAAAATATGCGGTATATTGTTTAAACATAATCTGCTTTTAAACTGTGTGAAAAAGTGATTTCTACACTGAAATATCTTAAAAAGTCTGAGAAGAGATAAATTCCCTGTCTCTTTACTCCTAGGCAAAGATCACAGCTGAGCACAACTGAGCATGTACAGACACAAAACAACTCTCAAAATAAGTCTCATGGAGTAATTCCTTGAGTAGTTAGTGAATACCAAAATGAGAGTTATTTTACACACATTTTTTGGGAGTGAAGATGAGAGTTATTTTGCCAAGTGCAAGTTTCAGCCATTCATTCTAATGGTACAATTGTTACTTTATCAAATCAATCCATTTCATGTTGAAAAGAAATGTATCTTTCTGTCAAAGAAATTGTCCTGGCAAAATTGTTGCACATTTGATAATCTATTTTGTTTTTAAGAATGCTAGAATGTGAAATCTCTTCATGTTTTGTAAATATTCTTTTTTTCTCGGTCACTTTCACATGCTGCTGTCCATGTCACAAAAATATTTCCCCAAACTCACACAGGTGTCTTTACAAACCCCAAACAATACCATTGCATATGGAAATTTAAAATTAGTCCCTTTTTTCTATTATTTTCAAATGATCCTAATTTGAGCCCCAAAAATGTGATATGTGTACCAACATCAAAAATAATAATGTCATTACCAAAAATCTGAGGATAGCTTTAAAATAATATATTTTTTTTATTATATAATAATTTATTATATAATAATAAATATATTCTATGCTCGCGCAGCAAGAACCACCAAATATCACAGATTACATTTAGAAGATTAACTCCTGACTAATATAAGTCCTATATATTCCTAGACATGCAGTATCTGTGTATTAATGTGTAGGAGGCCTTGACGTCTAGTAGCCCTGTGGTTTAAAAGGTAGCAATTCTGTCTACCATTGCAGACGTCCTGAGTTTGATTCCTAAGCATGTCACTTCATGTAGAGATGTTGTTTGTCCTCTCTATGTTGTTAAACATGACTCAGGGCCTTACCTAAATGTAGTATTTATGTGTAGGAGGGTTCCACCACCATTACAAATCTTGGCAGATATACTAGCTAGGCAATGGGGATGCCTGCCTTTACATGCACATGAACTTTAATGGCATCCCAGTCTTAGTCCATAGGGGTCAATATTGAGTTGGCCCACCCTTTGCAGCTATACCAGCTTCAACTCTTCTGGGAAGGCTGTCCATAAGGTTTAGGATGTTTGTCTATGGAAGTATTTGGCCATTCTTCCAAAAGTGCATTTGTGAAGTCAGGCATTGATGTTGGATGAGAAGGCCTGGCTCACAGTCTCCGTTCTAATTCAGCCAAAAGGTTTCCTATCTGGTTGAGGTCAGGACTCTGTGCAGGTCAGTTAAGGTCCTCCGCCCCAAACTCACTCATCCATGTCTTTATGGATCTTGCTTTGTGCCCTGGTCAAAATCATTTGGTGGAGGGGGGGTTATGGTGTGGGTTTGTTTTTCAGGGGTTGGGCTTGACCCCTTAGTTCCAGTGAAGGGAACTCTTAAGGCATCAGCAAGACATTTTGGGGAATTTCATGCTCCCAACTTTGTGGGAACAGTTTGGGGATGGCCCCTTCCTGTTCCAACATAACTGCGCACCAGTGCACAAAGCAAAGGCCATAAAGAAATGGATGAGAGAGGTTGGTATGGAGGAACTTGACTGGCCTGCACAGAGACCTGACCTCATTCCGATAGAACAGCTTTTGGCTGAATTAGAGCATAGACTGCAAGCCAGGCCTTCTCATCCAACATCAGTGTCTGACCTCACAAATGCACTTCTGGAAGAATGGACAAACATTCCGACACACTCCTAAACCTTATGGACAGCCTTCCCAGAAGAGTTGAAGCTGTTATAAGCTGCAAATGGTGGCCAAACTCTATACTGAACCCTGGGCTGCCATTATAGTTCATGTGTGTGTAAAGGCACATTTCCCAATACTTAAGACAATCTATTGTATATTACTTGTGATACTGAGCATGGCTATGGACTTAGGGCTGGTTCACACCACAGCAATGGACAAAACATGTGCTCACTGCTCACTGGCTAAGTGGCTAGCAAATCCACCTGGTGCCCAAAAGGTTGCTTGTTCACGATCCGGATATGCTAATGCTTGTGTTGAAGTTTATAATAAACCCCTGGTTGGGTTTCTCACCACAATTCAAAGACAGGCTGGCATTTTATTAGTCTCTTGTCCAAATAGTCTGTAATGTAGGAAGTTATTTTCGGACTTTAAATTGGAAGCTCATTGCAGCCAGGGACTTGGGCATTTCAAATTGTAGGGTTTACACTGCACAGGTAGATTTGGTTAGAAAACTGTTGCTTGGATCAGTGTTTCTCAACTTCAGTCCTCAAAGCATCCCAACAGGTCATGCTTTCAGGATTTCCCTCAGATGAAACAGCTGTGGTAATTACTAAGGCAGTGAAACTGATCAAATCACTTGTGCAAAATAATAGCCTGAAAACATGACCTGTTGGGGGTACTTGAGGACAGGGTTGATAAGAACTGAATGAGAATTTTCTCCTAAAGTTATACTGATCTGATGAACATAGCCAAGGGTTAACACAGCAAATAGTATTAGGTATTGCAGCCTCTCAGGTGAAATAAATTAGAAAATTCAGATTGAAAGATACTGGTGGGCATGTACTTCTATTGGGCGTGTGTCAGTGTGCTATCTTATATAAGGCACTTCAGTAGAGGGTGTTGGTTTGACCTGCTGAGGGGTCAGATTTGTTGCTGTGGTTTTTGTGGGAGAAGGAATGATATTTTGCTAATGGCAAATGTTTTACTAGAGCTGTTTGTTTGCTGAAATTATTGTGCATTTTGACCATCAAAAGTGGCTTGATTTTACCATGCTTTCCGATTGGAGTGTGCATTGTTTGTCTTACCATGCATTCTTCTAGGAGAAAATACTCACCAATGTTCTTGGTTTAATATGTGCCTTTTCAATATTATGTTGTAATGCTTTGTTAGAATGACTGTTAATTATCTTTCTGTAATTTTGCAGCTAATAATGTCATGTGGGTGGTTTTTTATGAAATGTGTGGGCGGTTATGGACGGTGAAACTAAAACTGTCCACTGTAAGGTTTAGTCCAGTTTTAGATTGTTAGCACCTATGAGCAGGACCCTTCGAACCCAATTGCTAGCTGTTTTGCTAAATGTGTATATACTGTAAATACTTTAATACCAGTAAATATGTACATACTTGTGTTTCTGTTGGCAAAATAAAATACATTTTGCTGGTTGTTCTCTTTTGTAACTTACCTTTTAAATTAGTTTTGGGGGGTGGTGGTTTTGGGGAAGTGGATTACCTGCCTTAGGGCCGGTTCACACTGATGCAGTGTCCGAGATCGGATGTGATTCACACCTCAGTGCAAATCACATGTGATCTGTGTTATGCAAATTCTGCCATACAGATAGTATGGATGAATTTGCATTGCATCCTGACCAAACTCGCACAGGACCCTTTTTTTTGTTACGCAGCAGAATCAGATCACATGGGTGTTCACATCCATGCAATTCGATTCCTGTCCTAATTTGCAGTCTGCAGTGCGATCTGCAAACTGATTTGGGGATGTCAATAGCTTTCTGTTGACACCCCCAACTGTTTGCATATGGCAGTGTGAACTGTCTAAGTCGGATGCAATGCGGGAACCCACAGTAGATTTACAGGGTTCCCGCATTGCACTAGTGTGAACCAGCACTGATAAGTAATCTTCTCATTTATATTTGCATAGTCCTTACAGATATACATCAGCAGGAAGTGTAATGTGGCTGGAAATAGGAAGTGCTGTGTGCACATGGGCTGCAAGCAATTGTGTGGTGACGCCAAATAAATCAATGAACCCCCACCCACACCACATATAGCTCCCACATCCTCCCCTACATTGGATAAAGATGTAATTTCAACTTGCTTGCGGCTATAATGTATTGTCCCCCCAATCCATACCAAGCCCTTTGGCTCAGGAATGGATTTTAAGGGGAAGCCCACTCCAAATTTTATTACAAAATGGCGGGTGATCCCACAAACTCCAGACCCTTTCTGAGCATGCAGCCTGGAGGCCAGGATGGGGGGACAAGTGAGGGCCTGCCCCCCTCCTGGACCAAACCAGGCCACATATCTTTAACATGAGGGGGTGTGTGCTTTGGGGTGGGGGGCCCTGCGCCCCCCCACCCCAAAGCATTTTGTACCTATATTGATGGGGACAAGGGCCTCTTCCCATTGTTGGGGTCTGCGGTTGGGGGGCTGATCAAAATGTGGAAGCCCCCATTAACAAGGGGGCCACCAGATCCTGCCCCCCCATGTGAATGGGTATTGGGTACATCATACCCATTCACCTAAAAAGTGTAAAAATGTATTTAAAAATGGAGACATTTTTTGTCCAATCTTTTATGTTAAAAAAGTGTCTCGCGATGTACATCCATGGTCAATAGGGATAGTCCCTCGGTTCGAGTCAAAGGTATGTTCGACTCGAACATCAGGGGGTTGCCGAATCCTGAACATTATGGGGTGCTTGTGGGAAATTTGAGTGGCCCATAATGCAGTGAAATTGTGGGGGAATGCCGCCTGCTGATTGGCCACAAGTTCAATCCCAGCTGACATCTAATGCTTAGAACTTGTGATCTGAGAGGCATCTTCCCAGGCAAATTGAGTTTGGATGTGTGTAGATTTACTCCCAGTTTGTGAGAGTTGAAGTCTTAATTGCCTCTAATTGGGAGTTATTTTAAGGCACTGCTGGAGTAGATTTGGGAGGTAAAGTAAATTAGGGCCATTGTGTTTAACTGGCTGCAAAAGCATAAATGTATAATTATTCCTAAACAGAAATATTCACTTATATCAGTCAGTTATAGTTACATAACCATCCACAAATCAATTTCTCCTACTTATGTTTCATAGAGAGAACCAGGGAAAAGACAGGAGAGCCAATATAGAGTAGAACAATATAAAGGGAACCCCTATGTGCACACACCCTATATATTAGTTTACCTTTTTTTTGTATTTTTTTTCCTTATTTTCAGCTGGTGATCCTGCCACCAAGTCTGTTATTTGTTACAGTCCTTTAACAGTCCAAGCTATCCAGCAAAAGCGGTAATTTAGATGGTTGAGACAAACCATTTGATACTGACAGGCTTGCTTTCAATGGTCATGTTTTATTTATTTATGCAAAACCTTTATCTCAAAAATGTTGCTGTATCTACTTAAACTATGTTAGCTGGAGTTTGACTTTCATTTTTAGTCAAGTCCATCTAATTTTGCTAGTCTATCTAACACTCTCCTCTTCATAGGTTGTTAGTGATGCTGTACAAAGGTGTCTCTGTTCCTCCATCCAGAGTGAAGACACCCTAAGACAGGAAGTGTGTTACTGGCTGGATCACAAGGTGAAAATAAAGGAAACAGCCTAAAAAAGATGCAGCCAACACATTTAAGGATTTGTAAGCTGCAATATATTACATTTTTGTTTTTGGGTTTAATACTGCTTTAACACAGAAGAATGCAAAAAAAGCATTTTAAGCCTGTGGGGACGGGGGGAGGCGGTAGTTCACCTCATAATTTCTTTTTTGTAAAGGTGAACTAACACTTTAAGTTAGAAAATAAAGAAAATATTTAGGTGGTTGCTATTGTCAACACTTTTTTCCCACTAGTATTGATTTGTTCTTGTTCATATTTTTTATTGAAAGGGTAGAACATACAATATAATTTAACATGGTTACAACAGTATGGGCCCGGAGGACCCAAAATAACAGAGGGCAGCATTAGAGCATATAGACATTGCAAACAGTCGGGTAATCCATATCATAAGAGGTTTTGACATATAAGGAGGTGTCAACTGCAGTAGAAGTGAGTATCAAGGGAGGTTTTCGCTCCCAAGTGGACACTGAGGTGCTGAGTAACTCCATATGTCGGAGAAACCCCGAAGGTCTACGCTATGCTGCTTAATTCAAAATAGATCAAAAATTTTAGAGAAAAGAGCTGTATAAGAAGAAAGAATAGGTGTGTAAGGAAAAGGAAAGGAGGGGGGTATCAGAGGGGTGAGAGAGGGGGGTCAGTCAGACGGAGATCGCTGTGTATTTATTGCAGTAAAAATGAAAGGTTTTAGGCAATATTTGTTTATGGAAGGAAGAGGTTAGTGTCCAGATCCTGCGGCAGAAAATGTTTGATCCATGGTTGCCATTGTTTCTCAAATCTAGCCATAGAATTGAGAATGGCTGCTTCAGTTTTAGCATGGATCATAGCATTTGTTATTCTGTGTTTAGTTTCAAGGATTGGGAGGGAGGGAGATTTCCAGGCTTTGGCTATTGTCTGTTTTGCTGCCGTGGTTACTTGTAGTAAGAGTTTAAACTGGTTGCGGGTGATGTCTGGGGGTCTAGCATTTAGTAGGGCTGTTGTGGGGCTGGGATTTAGGGGGCTGCCTATAAGGGTTGAGATCATTTTGAAGACTTCTTTCCAGAACTCTTGGACATGTGGGCATTCCCACCATATGTGCAAATGGGTGCCACTGTCTGCGCAGCCTCTGAAACAGTTTTGGGGATAGCTAACGGAGTATTTTGCAATGCGTGCGGGTACCATATACCAGCGAAATAGGACTTTGTAATTCGCCTCCGAGGCTATTACGTTTTGTGAGGCCAATTTAGTTGCTGACCAGATATCCTGCCATTCCTCCTCAGATAAATGGGTATGTAAATCTGCTTCCCATTTTTGCACATATGGAAGGGCGGAATGGGGAGGGATGTCCAAGAGTTGGCGATAGAGTAGGGAGATCAGTCCTCGCATATGGGGATCACAGTCACAGGCTTGTTCAAAGAATGTTTTGTGCGGGACATCCTCTGAGGAGCGCAGACAGGTGGAGAAGAAATGCTTTAGTTGTAGATATCAGAATAGCTCCGATGAGGGGATGTTGTAAGAGTTAGACAGTGTTGGAAAGGGGGAAATGTTCATCCGGGGTAGTGAAGGAGTAGGCTCGGATCAGACCCGCATTTAGCCATTTAGCAAAGGAAGTGGGAGCGGACCAGGCGGGATAGAAGGATGGGTTCCGCAGGTAGGAAAGGAGCAGGTTGTGAGGGGACTGCAGTTTGTATTTGAATTTAAGCCTATCCCAGATGTGAAGGGATTGCTTAGTAATAGGATTACGTATGGGTTTACGGTCAGCGGGACGTAGCCATAGAAGGTTAGCCACTGAAAGAGGGTCACAGTCTGTGGATTCAATAGAGACCCACAGCGGCGTTTCTTTCGTGGCATGGTACTTTGTCAATATTGCTAGCTGAGCTGCTTGGTAGTACTTGGAATAGAGCGGGAGGCCCAGGCCCCCTTGTAACTTCGGAAGATGAAGTACATTTTTGGAGACTCTGGGTCTAGTTGTGCCCCAAACAAATTTCAGGGTTTTTCGTTGGATAATGCGTAGGAAGTGGGCCGGGACAGGTGTAGGTAGTATTTTAAACAGGTATAACAGTTTCGGGAGGATGACCATTTTCGTAGCTGTTATCCTGCCTAGCCAGGAGAGGGGCAGTGAGGCCCATGAGAGTAACAGTCTCTTGAGATATTGAAGCATGGGAGGGTAGTTGGCTGAATACAGGTTTGTGGGGTCAGGAGTGAGTTTAATGCCCAGGTAAGGAAGGGAATCTGTGGCCCAATTAAAGGGGAATGTCATTTGTAGTTGGGACTGTAGGGTATTTGGAAATGTGACATTAAGGAATTTGGATTTAGATGGATTGACCACTAGCCCAGAGATAGAGGCAAATTGTGCAAGGTTAGCCATAAGGTTGGGAAGAGTGACATGTGGAGATGTGAGGAAGAGCAGTACATCGTCTGCAAAGAGGCATAGTTTGTGTTCATGACCTGCAATTTCCAAGCCTTTGATGTTCACATTTTCGCGTATCTGCTGGGCTAGTGGTTCAATGGCCATGGCGAATAGTAGGGGTGAGAGGGGGCATCCCTGACGTGTACCCTTTTGGATAGGGAAGGGGTCTGAGGAATGGCCAGCATAGGTAACGTGTGCGGACGGGTCAGTATATAATGAGAAGACCCACTGTAAAAAATGTGGGCCAAAGCCCCATTTTTCTAGAACTGTCCGGAGATAAGACCATGAAAGGCTGTCAAATGCTTTCCTTATGGCGAGTGAGAGAAGACACATGGGTATTTTACGTGTCCGGGCTAAATGAGTCAAGAGAATCGTCCTGCGCACATTATCTGCTGCTTGCCTAGAGGGCATGAAGCCCACTTGGTCTCTGTGTATCAGGGAGCCGATGAAAGTGTTGAGGCGGGTTGCAAGGATTTTGGCAAGTAATTTAATATCATTGTTCAGTATTGATATTGGTCGAAAATTAGACCAGGAGGTGTCGTCTGTTTGTGGTTTGGGGATCATGGAGATGGAAGCTCTTAATGAGTCTGGCTGAAATGTTGAATTTTGGAGGATTGAGTTCAGGGCTTTGGTAAGGGCGGGGGACAGGATATGCATGTATTGTTTGTAATAAGCAGCTGTAAAGCCGTCTGGGCCTGGGCGCTTTTTGTTTTTCAATGATTGGATAGCAGCAAGTACCTCATCCTCTGTGATATGTTGCTCAAGGGTAGAGCGGTGTTCAGAAGAGAGAGCAGGGAGGTTGATGGAACTTAGAAAATCGTGAATTTTAGATGTGGTATCTGTTGTGGAGGGGGACGAGTAAAGCTCAGCCAGGCGCGTACGAAAGAGGTGTAAAATTTTGACTGGATTACTAGTGAAGGAATTGGGAGCATTCTTAAGTCGGATGGGTTTGTAGGGCTTCTCCAGGTTTCTAAGAGATAGAGCAAGAAAGGTGTCTGGCTTATTGGCTTTCATGTAAAAGCGGTGATGTGAGCGGCGGAGCGCCTTCTCGGCAGCTTCAGTCAAGAAAAGGTCTAGTTCCAGTTTAGCTTTGTCTAGCCTGGTTTTATTTGTAGAGGTGGGTGAGGATTGGAAGGTATCATGGGCAAGGGTGAATTCTTGCTCTAAGGTGAGAAATGTGCTTTGACGTTCTTTCTTCCTATGTGTTGCTATATTTATTATGGTTCCTCGAAGGACTGGCTTATGGGCTTCCCAAACCAGGAGGGGGGTGATGTCCGGGGCGGAATTTAGAGTAAAATATTCCTTAAGGGCTGTTTCTATCTCAAGGGCATGGGATGGGTGCGAGAGAAGGGAGTCATTGAGAGACCATGGCCTCCTGCTTTGAAGGGGGAGTAATGATGTATGGGAGGTTAAAGTAGCATTATGGTCAGACCACGGGATAGGGACTATTATAGATGAAGAAATTTGGGGAAGGGTGCCTACTGTGGTGAGAATGTGGTCTATACGTGAAAACGTGTTATGAGGATGCGAGTAGTAGGTGAATTGCTTTTTTAGGGGGTTCATTTCCCGCCATGTGTCCACTAGGGAATATTTGGCCAGGAGCTGCTGAAAGGTGAGCTTGCGAGGAGAGGTTTGCGGGGCATAAGGGGATTTATCAAGGGTAGGGTGAAGAACCTGATTGGAATCTCCTCCTATGAGAGTGGTGCCCATTTTATGCGTGTGTAGGGTTTTGAAGAAATGGGAAAGGAATGAGGGTTGGGGATTGATTTGGAGCATAGTAGGAGGCTACTGTAACTGGCGTGTCCACTATGTGGCCTGTCAGTATAAGGTATCTGCCTTCAGGGTCTGGAATCGCTCGTTTAAGCGAGAAAGGGGTGGATTTGTGGAAGGCTATTAAAACGCCTCTTTTTTTGGAATTGACTGAAGCCGTGTAAAACTGAGGGTAGGAAGGACTCAAGAATTTTGGGGATTGTTGTGTTGAAAAATGAGTTTCCTGAAGGCACACGATGTGTGCTTTAAGTGAGGCATACGTACGAAAGGCTTTTCGCCGTTTGTTAGGGGAGTTGAGTCCTTGGGTGTTATGAGAGAGAAAGTTGAGGTTATCCATGTGGCATGGGTAGTGTGATAGCTAGTAAAATCACTTACCGCAGCCAGCGATATCCGTCTGACATTGGGGAGTGGGTAGGGAATGGGAGGGAAGGCTGAAATATAGAAGAACAGAAAAAGATTAAAAAAACAGAGAGAAAAAGAGTAACGTGTAGTACCCCTTGAGGGATCTTGTGAGAACCCTCGGAGGGGGGACATGTTGCCCGGGGAGCCCCTAAAATTGGGAGTCGCTGGGCAAGAAGAGGTGCTGCAGTGTCATGCAGCCCGGAGGTCCAGACAAGGCTAAATGCAATTTTAAACATCCTGAAATGAGCCATTGTAATATCAAAAGGCGAATATAAACTTCACATTGCAAAAACATGAAAAAAAGAAAAAAAACAAGACCAAGAAACATAAACTAGGGCCGAGTAAGGAGAAAAAACGAAGCAAAAGTTGAACTCGGCAAATGAGTTAACTGGTCCTCTGTCTGGTAGTCCAGATAGTAGAGCTTATGTTTATGGTCTGTCCACATGTTCCTTCCTTGTGCCCGTCTGGCAAAAAGCACCAGGGGGTTTGCGGTGGGGTGACTTATGTCAAGGAGGGGCTCTGATCACTTCAAGCCTCAGGGATGTGGAACATGCGGAAAGACCAAATCTCAAATATTATGGTTTGCTGCGTCAATAGGTGTAGGATGGTTGATTAAGTGCAAGTATCAGCATGAGAGTTCCTTGTATGTTGAAAATTAAGTTAGCAAGGGTGCCAATAGTAACCATTTGATTGTAAGGAAGCAGTCAAGCAGAGTTGGTCTGATGATTTGAGTCTGTTGTAAAGGTCTTGTAGCTTGGGCACTTGATATGTCATTCCATATGTTGCGGCATGGAGGTCGGACAAACTGGGGGCAGTTCCAATAAGCTTGAGATCATGCAGTACGGCATAGTAGAAGATCAGTCCATGGAGTCCTCCATGTCACGTATGATAGGTGTCGTTCTGATCCGTTTAGAGGATGAGGGGGTTGAGTGTGGTGCTTTTGTGGGAGAGCAGGAAGGTGAACGCCTGCGGGTGGCTTGGGAGGAGGTGGAGGCATTGGGGTCCAAGTGCAGCTTACAAAGACAGTCTTGCAGCTCTTCTGCTGTTTTGCAGGAATATTTCTGACTGCGGTAGGTGAATCGCAGTGCAAAGGGGAAATTCCAGGAGTAGGTTATCTGGTGTTGCTGCAATATTTGTAAGTGGGGTTTAAAGGTACGGCGTCTGACAATCGTAGCATGGGAGAGGTCTGCAAACAGCTGATATTGATGGTTCTGGAATGTCAGCGTGTCCTTATGCCTGGCGGCTTGTTGCAGTTGTTCCTTTGTGCGGTAGTAATGCAGCTTGACCACGATATCTCACGGTGGTCCGTTCTGTTTGCGGAGGGCGAGTGTCCTATGGACACGGTCTATCTCCAGGCGTTCTATAGGGATAGAAGGGGCCAACTCTTGGAAGAGTGCGGTGACTGTGGACTGTAGGTCCTCTACAGTTTCTGGAATGCCCCTTATACGAAGGTTCGATCGCCTGGAGCGGTTTTCAAAATCTTCTAATTGGGACTGTAGTGTAAGGTTCTCCTCCCTGAGCACTTCCATGTCATTAGATTGAGTTGCCAACTGTTGCTCAAGATCGTCAACTCTTTGTTCCAGGTCTGAGGTGCGCTGGCCTAGCTCCCTGATTTCTTTTGTTAGCTGCTCAGTAATGCGGTCTGAGGTGTGTTGTAAAGCATGGTGCAGCATCTTTTCGAATTGTCTGAGGATGTCTGGTTGTGAGTCTCCGGATAGGGGAGCAGCTAGGGAGTCTGTGTCTGACTCACCTTCATCTGGGTGGCGGAGGCGAGGTAGTCTCGGAGAGCGCGTTATGGAGGCCTTGGATGTGCTGGGCGGCGCCATCTTGCCAGAGGCCCGAGCCAGGGC
>BLSH010418813.1:420178-432938 GCA_018402905.1 Glandirana rugosa
CGTAGGACACTACCGGACGAGATAGAAGTACCTAAGCCACCAAGGATACTTCATCCCCCATTCACATTACCCTCCTCGACAGATAGACCTGACAAGGCATACAACATAACCCTTGTTACACCCCAACTATGACCATATGTAGTGCCCCTATATTCTCTTTTACCCTGATGACAAGAATGTAATTACAATGTGCATATGTAATTCCCCTACAATGTCAATTACTATTTTGCAACTCTGTATACTCATATTATACTTGTTATAGTTATCTTGGATGATTCATCCTGTAACACCATATTGTAACTTCCTATCATATCTATAATAAACTTTATGGAAAAAAAAAAAAAAAAGAAGATAGAGCAGGCCATCACAGGATGCTCAGAATTAACAAGGGTCGTAAAGGGGCACAGAGCCACAGTGACCTTCCAGAGACCCCTACCTCATGCTTAAAACTTAAAGAAATATTCACCGGACTCATAAATTCGAATAGGAGCTTGACAACTTAATAACAAGTATATATTTGATTGCAGAGATTTACACTGAACAAATTAAGTCTAAATATCGCTAGGCCCGATCACATGAGGAACCTCTGGTAATACTTCTTCCTCCTAGCTAAAGTAGCGATTCGAAACCTGTCATGTTTAGACTTGTTGGAATGCAAAATTCATACTGGACTATAATTGATCAGCACCTTGTACATATTTTCAAATATGAATATTGGTATAGAAATTGTATATCAGAGAGGGTCGTTATTCCATGGTCCGCCCCGGACAGCCCACAAGCCCTCCTTACCCATGTGAGTGGTCAGGGGCATATGGCCCCACTCCTTTGCTTCCAGAGAAAAAGGGAATAGACAGGACAGTTCTCATTTCCCCATTTACCATCAAACTGCGAACATCTGAGAACCCATATGACTCATCGACCAATCTCTGTTTAATAACTGCAAGCATCTTTCTCCCTTCAATTCTGCCTTATCTCTTTGCTGCTGTATATTATGTCTTTATTGCTTTGTCCCATTTTGTCCCATTTGCCCATTTTTCTGTAAATATTTTATTTTCACCAATTTTGACCTTTTCATTAATAAACCTTATTCTGAAAAGTGTTAATATTGTCCCTAAAGTTCTTAATGCAAACTATAACAAACCTGTTCCTTGAAGAGTGCTACTGTTTAGGATAAATCATCTGAATATACCTGTCTGTGGTGACAGTGTGCGTTACAGGCGATTATTCTAAAATCATAATTGGTATTGCTAAAATTCCGAGTTCCTCTTGCTCGGCCAAACGAAGAGGTGGTGGCATTGAAAGGGTTAATTGCTTGAATTAGCCCTTTAACAGTCACTAGCAGGCTGCTGGCACATAGATTGGGGTCCTGCAAGCTGGGAAATCTTTGTGCTGGAAGCAGCTGAGAGTGGCAGTGTTACATCAGTGACAAGCGTGTGGTGAGATTGGCCGGTCCTCTGTCTCGAGTTACTGAGGAGGGCAGGGATCTGATACCTGCGTTTGTCACAGTGGGTACTGTTGGTGGATACTGCTGACTGGTACTGTTGGTGGCTATTGCTGGTGGGTACTGCTGGCTGGTTCCTGACCCACCATCCCAAATCATCAGTGTGACAGGAGCCGGCACTGGAGGAAGCATGCGGCTGCAGTAGAGAGCAGAGCTGATGCTTTCTATATTGTGCCCGAAACTGTCACAGGCGGAGTACATTTGATATCACACCGCCTGTGATAGGGGCTGGCTCTATACAGGAAGCATCGGCTCTGCTTCCTCTGGAGCCAGCTGCTTTTTTCACACAGATGCTCAGGGATGGCGGGTCGGGAATCCGCGATCTGGATTTGCCAACCCGCCATCCTAGAGCAGGAGGTGGCTGTATGATGAGTGAGTGTTATCACCAATGGACACGTAGTGTGTTGCTGGAAAGAGCACCTAGTGAAAATAAAGCAAAAAAAAAAAGCTTAGAAGAGAAAATGAATGCAGCCACCACAACTAAGGACTGGTAAGCTGCAATAAATTACATTTTTGTTCTTGGGTTTAAAGCCCAACTACAACCCAAACTTTTTTTTCCCTCAGGACGGGGAAGGGCTAGTAACCCAAGCTTTTAATTGTGGACAATGTCTCTATTAGAGAGATCTCCCTTTTATTACTGTATATAAAATTTCTCCAGTGATGGGAGCATTATTTTGTGCGGGAATGAGGATTCCCCACCATAATAAAGATGAATGAGAGGAGACATGCAGTCCTAGAGTTTGGCTTCAGATCTCTGTTCATTTTTATTTTATAAATCATATGGTTGCTAAGATAGTTTGATATATAATGCTTAGCCTTTAAAACGTATAATCCATTTTGCATTCCCTATATCTTCAATTAAAATGGGACTTAACCGGTTCCCCACCGCGCGCCGTGTTTTTACGGCGGCAGTGGGGGAGCCCTGCGCGAATCGCCGTAAATATACGGCGATTTGCATTTTGGCCACCAGGGGGCGCGCGCGCGCACCCGCCGCACTCCTGAGGACTGTGCCCGCGGCTCGGGCGGACCCGATGTCCGCCGGCTAGCCGCGATGAGCGGCTACAGGTCAAAGAACGGGGAACCGCCGATGTAAACACGGCGGTTCCCCGCCCTGTCAGTGGGGTATGAGAGATCTACTGATCCCTGTCACTGGGATCAGTTAGATCTCTCATGCCCATGTTAGCCCAACCCCCCCACAGTAAGAACACACCCAGGGAACACAGTTAACCCCTAGCTCTCCCCCCCAGGTTAACCCCTTCACTGCCAATGACATTTATACAGTAATCAGTGGACATTTAAATTTCTGATCGCTGAATAAATGTCATTGGTCCCAAAAAAGTGTCAAAAATGTCCGACATGTCCGCTGCAATATCGCAGTACCGCTAAAAATCACAGATCGCCGCCATTACTAGTAAAAAATTAAAAAAAAATAAAAACCCCAGAAATGAATTCTCATCATCCGTAAACGCGGCCACTTTTGCGCAAACCAATCAATAAACGCCGATTGTGATTTTTTTTATCGCAAATATGAGGAAGAATATAAATCGGCCAAAAACGGTGAAAAAAAATTTTTTTTTATATATTTTTTTTTTGGATTTGAATTTTAGCAAAAAGTAAGAAATTTGGGTTTTTTTGCAAAATGGTCGCTCTTCTTTTGTTTATAGCGGCGATAAGAAATGACGCAGAGGCGATCAAATACCACCAAAAGAAAGCTCTATTTGTGGGAAAAAAAGGACGCAAATTTCGTTTGGGTACAACGTCGCACGACCGCGCAATTGTCCGTTAAAGCGGCGCAGCGCCGAATCGCAAAAAGTGCTCTGGTCCTAAAGCTGCAAAACCTTCCGGGGCTGAAGTGGTTAAAGTGTAACAAAACTCATAAACAAAAATGTAATATAATGCATCTCATCAATCCCTAGGTGTGGTAGCTACATTCGTTTTCTTTTTTTCAGCTTTTTTTTTTCCATCAATGATTCTTCCAGTAACACACTTTTTGTCCTAGGGTGACAATGCTCATTCACTCAACTGTAACACGATAGGACTACAGACCAGGGATGTGCAGTCAGGGGAGGCAGGTGAAGCAAAGCCTCACCTGTCATGAACACAAAAAAAAAAAGTTCGACTTTGAGGGTCGTAGCATAGAGACTGCAAATTCGGTAGGTATGTAGCTGACCCCACCACTGGTAAAAATTTGGTGCTTCTGTCATCTATAGTCCCAGAAATACAGGCCTCCTTGCACAGCCTGTCAGAAGCTACATACAGAGTGGCCAGTTTAAATACAAGCCGACACACTGTGTTTGCAGCAGACTGAGAGGATGAGCTCACAGTGCCTCTCCTCATTTCTTTTTTTTTTTTTTTTTTTCCATTAAATTTTTATTGATGTCAATACAGATACAGAAAGAGACAATTTCATCATTGTCTGCAGCATGGCTTGGTTACATTAATTGTACAGTAAGTTACAAGATAACATTTGTATAAATGAGTAAAACAGCATAGATCAAAAAAGCATAGATCAAAAAGAAAACCTTAGTAGGCTGTTGAAACACTAAGGAGTTGAGTGGTATCTTTTTAACATTTTCTAAGATTCGGAGGAAAGGAGGAGGCCAGAGCACATAGATGCTCTGGAGTCCCTCATCTATTTGGTTTGTATACACAAATCTCTAATGGGAGTACCTTCTATATGATGGGAATGGGTGCTTTTTCTCTCCTCCCCCGATACCCCTTATGGGATCACTTTTGTATCCGGGGGGGGGGGGGGGGAGAGGAAACATTGGCTATTAGTAGGGAACAGGTTTAAATATAGCTTTCCATATTAGACCATGTTGTCCATCGCTCCCAGTCCTTTTGTGACTTGAGGAGTCTGTTCTGACTCGCTACCATTGTGGTTTCATAACTGTGGTGTAGGCTGACCAACTCTAGGGTTCTCTTAATTGTTGGGGTTTGATCGGATTTCCATAGTGATGTCAAGGTTAATCTAGCAGCAAGGAGGATGTGTGTTATCACATGTCTGTACGAAAATGGTATGGAATCAATAGTTACGTTTAAGAGTGCAAGAGCCGGAGAGAATTGTATATGGTAACTTGAGATGTCTTTTAAGATTTCGAATATGAGAGACCAGTACTTGAGGATCTTTGTGCAAGACCAGAGTATATGGAGTAGATCACCTTTGGCAGAGTTGCATCTCCAACATGTCCTTGTGTTGAGGGCTAAAGGATGCTAGTTTTGTTGGAGTAAGGTACCACCGAAGAGTTATTTTTTGTGTGAGTTCCCATAGGGATGCACATTTGGTCGATTGGTATATTGATTGTATTGCTTTCTCCAATTGGGAGTCTGAGAATGTTGATCCTATGTCTGCTTCCCGACGCAGGTGTGGTTTGGCTTTTGGTGAATGTAATCTTGTCGTGTAGTATGTTATAGAAAGTAGAGATTGTTTGTTTTCTTTTTCAGGAGTGGGTCTGTGAGGGTTTCCCAAGCTCTAGTTGGAATGGAATAGAGTGATGTTGGGAGCGATTCAATGCAGTGCTTCACCCTATAGTATGTGAACAAGTCTGTATCTGGAAGATCGAGTTCTTTCTGGAGTTGGATGAAGGGTTTAATTTGAGATTTGAGTGACAGGTTTTGAAGAGAGGATATCCCCTTTTTGGACTATGATTGTGTGGGGAGGTCAGGTGATATGAACTGGAGGGTTTCTAACGGGATTTGTGGAACAAATTGGTAGGATAGAGTGGCTGTCGGTTGGGTTAATTGGATCCAAGCTTGTGCCATTGCTTTCATAGTTGTAGGAAGTGTGGAGGGTATTGCGGATCCTAAGGGTGTGCTCAGCAACCAGTTTTTGAGGTTGGGTTTGTGTAGTACTGTGCTTTCTATGTTGCCCCATTGCGTTTGTGGTGTATGTTGGAACCATTCAGGTAGTCGGGCTAGAAGTGATGCTAAGTAGTAGTCTTTAAAGTCTATTGAACCAGTCCCTCCTGCTCGTTTGTGTTTTAATAGTTGTGCATGGGCGCATCTAGGTTTTGTGTTCTTCCAGATACACTTTTTGTATATTGTTTGGATTTCTCTGAAGAATGTTAACAGTATTGGAATAGGCAGAGATCTAAAGTAGTACAGTATTTGAGGTAGGTGGAACATTTTGAATGCTGCTAGTCTACCTGTCCAAGTGAGCTCATGTTTGGTTAGGAGTTGGGATTCTTCCTTCAATTTGGAGAGGAGCGGTTTAAAGTTGGCTGCATATAGGGTAGAGGTTGATTTGGTTAGATATATGCCTAAATGTGCTATTTTATTATCCATCCAGGTAAATGGGAATTGCTGTTGGAGCCACAATTTAGAGGTGGTGTCAAGGCTTATATCTAAGTTATGGGATTTTGCAATGTTCAGTTTATAGAATGTTTTTTTTTCTGAACCAAGTTAAAGTTTTAACTACTTCCGGTAGGGATGATGTTGGGTTGGTGAGTATGAGAATGATGTCGTCTGCAAACAAACTAATTTTGTGCTGTGTGTTACCAATTTATATTCCTGTGATTAGTGGGTTTTTCCTTATATATTCTGCTAGTGGTTCCATCATGAGGTTAAAGATAAGGGGGGATAGGGGGCATCCTTGCCTGGTCCCATTAGTGATGGGGAATGATTTCGAGATTGAGTCTGCTGCGAGTACTTGCGCCGTTGGGTTTGAATATAGGGCCATTATCGCTCTGAGTATATGATCCCTAAAGCCAAATTTGGTAAGGACGTTGTGCATGTAGCTCCATTTAACTCTGTCGAACGCCTTCTCTGCATCCAAGGAGAGAAGCAGAGAAGGCGTTCCGGTCATTTCCATTTGGTGAATGACGTTTATCATTTTCCTTGTCGCATCGGCTGCTTGTCTGCCTGTTGTAAATCCGGTTTGATCTTTGTGAATAAGATTGGGCATAATATTTAGGAGGCGTGTGGCTATAGATTTGACGTAAATCTTTAAGTCAATGTTTAAGAGGGATATTGGGCGGAAGTTCTGGGGAGAGGTTGGTTCTTTACCTGGTTTGGGGAGTGTTACAATCAGGGCGTTTAGTGATTCGCTGGGGAAATTAGCTTCATAAGCTGCTTTGTTGAATGCTTCAACTAAATGTGGGGTGAGATAGTGTGCAAACTGTTTAAAGTATTCGCCTGTGAATCCGTCTGGTCCTGGTGATTTCCCTAGGGGTATGGTTTTAATGGTTGCGAGGATTTCTTCCTCTGAAAAAGGGCTATTTAGCTTTTGTAGTTGGGTTTCTGTTAGGGTTGGCAAGTTGATTGTATTCAGAAAATCATTAATGTCCTTTTTAGAGGGTTGGTGTGAGGAGAGATCGTTTTTGATGTTGTAAAGGTCCCTATAGTAGTCGCTGAAAGCGTTGGCGATATCTTGAGGGCTAGAGCATTGTTGCTTAGAATGTGGGTGAAAGATATGTGGGATTCTCATTTTAATTCTTCTACCTTTGATTTTGTTGGCTAGCATTTTGCCCGCTTTGTTGGAAGTCGAGTATGTGGATGCTTTTAGTTTCCTTAGCATGTGTTCATAAGAGTTTAGAAGTATTGATCTAAGGTCTTGTCTGAGGGATATAAGTTGCGCTGCCTATTTAGGTTGGGGATCGGTTTTATTGATGTTTTCAATTGACGTGATTTGGGACAGTATATGGTCTATTTGTCTTGATTTTAACTTTTTAAGTTGGGAAGACAGTTTCAGCAATATACCACGCATATATGCTTTGTGCGCGTTCCACACTACGACCGGATCCGACACTGACTCCCGGTTCAGTTCAAAGAACTCATTAATTTGTGAGGTGATTGTGGGGTTGTATTCTGGGTGTTGTAGTATGTGGTTGTTTGCTCTCCACAAAAAGGTATTTTGGTTGCTGGGTGTGTTTGAGATCGTAATCGTGATGGGAGCGTGGTCGGACCAGGTCGCGGTGTGGATTACAGATGCGCTAGTATTCTGTAGGATCCACTTGTCCGTGAGGATCAAGTCTATCCTAGAGTAGGAATTATGGCGTGGGGAGAAATGCGTATAGTCTTTTTCTGACCCGTGTTGGCATCTCCACACGTCATACAAGTTTTGAGTTACCAATAGGTTTTTCAATGGTGATTCTTTCCTTCTGTTGGTCGACGATGAGTCCAGTGTTGTGTCAGGGGGGAGATTGAAGTCTCCGCATACTACTAGGTGTCCTTGTTGTACCTTTTGGGCTAGGCGAATAGTTTTGCGAATGAAGGCCATTTGGCGTACATTGGGTGCGTAGATATTAAGGAGAGTGTAATCGGTCTTGTTTATGGTGCAGGTTAAGATTAAGAATCGGCCGTTATCGTCAGATATTTCCTGCTTTAGTTGGAAGTCAATTGTGTTTTTCACCGCAATTAGTACTCCTCATTTTTTTGATGTGTAAGAGGCTTTGAAAATGTGGGGATAGTTATTGTTTGAACAGTAGGGAGTTGCATGTTGGGAGAAATAGGTCTCTTGCACACATATTATGTCACTGTTTAATTTCTGGGCTGTCTTCCACAGCGAATGTCTCTTAACCAGGTGATTAAGACCGTTTGCATTGAGAGACAAGATATTGAGAGACATTGCTTATCTTCGGTGGGTAAACAGATGGATAACTCACGGTTAGCTGGTGGAAAGGAGGTAGTTACAGTTGTGGTCCGGGTTGTATTGCTGCTGGCAAGATTGGAGGATGGTCTGAAGTCCTGGTGGAATGCCTTTGTGGATTTCCGATGAGTCTATAGAAGGCTGTACAAAGAGAGTATTAATGGACAGATATTCGTGTCTCTGGTTGTGGTCTATGCGTGGTTATCAACAGCTAGACAAACGTGGATTTTGCTGTTGGAGTTGCTAAAGAATAGCAAAAGAAAAGAAAAACAAACCAAGAACTTAATTCGGCTAACGTGCCGAATAGTTGGGGGTAAACAGTCAATAGCAGAGAAGACTGGAAGGAGAGAATTCCGCAGCCAGGGAGGACTTGTATGAAGGTATGTCGCGGGTGGAGAGTCCCCATTCCCCCGAGACTCCCCTTCTGAAGCCCAAGTGCTACTGAGTTCATGTGCGGAAGTCGTGCGGGTTCTTGTCCAGCTGACGTCTTGTGGTCCGGTGTCTTCGTTGCGGGAGTTGGTGTGAGGTATTTGATGTTTCCGGTGGTTCAATGATGATGCCCCAGGTGTGAAGGAGGTGGAGGCCCGAGGATAAATCGTTGATTGTATGGGATGTCCCATTTCTGGTGATAATGAGGGTGGCAGGGTATCTCCATTTATATTGGATTTTATGATTAGTCAGCCCCTTAGTGATGGGGTTTAGATACCTCTGCAGTTATAGGGTGTACTTAGATAGGTCAGGGAGAAGCAGGATGTTGGAGTATGGCGGGGGAAGTGAGTTGTTCTTTCTGGCATTATATAGTAACTTTTTCTTGATGTGGTAAAAGTGTACTCTCGTGAGCACGTCTCTGGGAATTGATGCCACCAGGTGTGAGGGTTTGGAAATTCTGTGGATTCGGTCAATAATGATGTCGCGGGGGGGGTGCTTCCGGTACTAGGGTGCGCATCAGTTCTTTGGCGTAGTTGGAAAGGTCCGCAGGCAGTATTGATTCGGGGACCCCCCTCAGCTTTACGTTATTCTTTCGGGACCTGTCTTCCAAATCTGCGAGTTTGGCGCGTACCCATTCTTGTTCCCCTTTCACATCTTCGTATGTGTCAATTATGGCATTAACTGTAGTGGAGCATGTCTCCATTCCTTGTTCTATGTGGGTCACTCTGTGATCTAGATCGTTAATGTCCGTGGACATTCTGGTAAAAAGAGAGGCAAGGTTTGCCATTAGTGATGACTGGAGGGACATCAACATGTCCTTGAGAGTTGTACCTATCACTGGCTGGCCTGTGGTTGGGAAGGTCACCATTGAGTTTGTCAGGGCCTGGTTGGAGAATGAGGAAAGGGAAGCCTGGGCCTCAAGTGATGGTCTGGGCTCTTTCTGTGGCGATTGCCGTTTATCCAGCCTCATGCGGGCTTTGGCGGGACTACCCGTGCCATTTTCTCCTCCTGATTCGTCTTGTGTTGGCGGTGAGGAAGGTATTGAGGTGTCAGTTTCCTCTGGGATCTCGTCCGGGAGGTCCGTGTATGCTTTGTGATGATCCAAGCGTTCGGTGCAGCGATGCTCCGAGCACTCTGCGCCATCTTGGCCCTCACCCTCCCTTCCTGCCGGCTTGAAAAAGAAGGCTGTCAGTTTCGTCGGTTGACGGTCGGTCACTCGTTTGCAGGACATGGCTCCCTGACTCCTTGGTGAGTGTGTCTGCCGGTTTTGGTCGGTATATACAGACCTGGGCTGTCGTGTCATTTAATGTTCTCCTCTGGCTGTGGAGCTCCGCTTCAGGCGTCCATCCTTAGCGCCGGCTAGCCACGCCCCCCTCCTCATTTCTTGTCAGAGGCACCGAGCTAAATGGACAGCTTGGAGCCTTATCCAATGGTAAAACATCATTGGTCCAAGCTGTCCAATAAAAATGCTGCAATGGAAGCACGCCTCATAGAAGGGGGCATGTGTCTAAAAGACAAATACTCCCTTCCAGCCCAGCCCTCTTAACTACAAGGAAATATATGGGTTTATGTGTATAAGATTTACCCTTAATCCCATGTTTTTCTCACACAGTTAAGGGGAGAATTAGAATCTGCTGCTGCTGAAAAGGTACAAGCTAAAACATATATTATTATGCTATATGTTATAAGATCATTTCTTTTTTATCTATTTACTGTGAATTATTGCTTGAAGTTTTAACTTCAAACTTCAGTAATATGTCCATTAAGCCACCTGCTTGAGTCCAGTTTTTGAAAATATACTAGATTACCTTAAAAACAATATATAATAATTATTTGTATATTAATTACCCCCTTGCACCCAGGCCAATTCTGACACTTCTCTCCTACAAAATTACTCAGAACCCCCAAACATTATGTTATTGTTTTAGCAAACACCCTAGGGAATAAAATGGCGGTAGCTGCAACTTTTTATGTTACACGGTATTTGCGCAGCAATTTTTCAAACACTTTTTTTTTTAAAGAAACTGTTTAATGAATTAAAAAAAAAGTAAAGCTAGCCCAATTTATTTGTATAATGTGAAAGATGATGTTACGCCGAGTAAATAGATACCTAACACGTCACGCTTTAAAATTGTGCACACTTGTGGAATGGCGCCAAACTTCATTACTTAAGAATCTCCATAGACAACGCTTTAAATTTCTTTAGAGGTTACATGTTTAGAGTTACAGAGGAGGTCTAGTGCTAGAATTATTACTCTTGCTCTAACATTCGCAGCGTATGTAACCTGTGTGTATCTGGCTCTAATACTAGCCAGTGCCTCACCAGCCATTAACCTCACCACATGTCCCTGCTACAGACCCTTCCCTCATTTCATAACATAGACGGGCATGGTTCTTTAGTCCTAACTAGGAACAATGTAACTAATAAGAATGCCTCACACGCAAAGAGAACAGGAAGTTGCTAACAAGATTTTTGACAAGATCAATGGGTATTTTCTTTGCACATATCATGCAGATATATCAATGCTTTTAATGGTATATTAAACAAACAGACCAAAAGACAACAAACTAGAGAAGTTCATTGTTACATACTTCTCAGGCTGCTTTCACTTTGGCATTCAATTAGATTGTAAACTCGCAGGAGCAGGGCCCTTCTAACCAGGGGGGTTGCTAGGTGGGAAAAAGACCAGGGGCTTTAGCCCGAAGATATGAGGTGGAAAAACATGGGCATGGTTTAAATGAAATAGTGGGTGTGGCTTAAATGGGCATGGCTCAAAGGGGTGTGGTTTGAGTCTGAGATGAATGAAGGATGGAGGGAGAAACAAAGAAAGAAATAATGAAGTGGGGAGGATGAGAGAAGGAAAGAATGAGGGATGGAGGGACAGCAGGCCCAGATCCTACACCACAATAGCAATATGTGTTTTCGAGAAAGTTTAACAATCAGCAGATAAAGATACTTCAAACACCTGGCGTTAGTGCTTCAATCATCCCGGCACCATGATTGTTATGCTGTCAGGATGATTGAAGCACATTATTTCTATTATTACATTGTAATATAAAATTAAATCATTCAACTCACCATAATACAGAATCAGTGGGAGCCCTGAGCATGTCACTTGCCACGTTGCCTGCCACCAGATGTCATCAGGTGTCCCCAGTGGAGTGCCTCCTTACATCAGGTGTGTCCCCAGCACAGCATGCCTCCTTGCATCAGATGTCCCCAGCACAGCGTGCCTCCTTACATCAGGTGTGTCCCCAGCACAGCATGCCTCCTTGCAGGGGCGTTGCTAGGTGGGAAAAAGACCAGGGGCTCTAGCCCGAAGAAATGCGGCAAAAAACGGGTGTGGTCAAAATGAAATAGGGGCGTGGTTTTGGGGGTGTGGCTCATGCCTGAGATTAACAAGGGATGGGGGGGAGGAAGAAAGAAAGAGATAGGGAGGGAAGGAAAGAGAAGAGAAGGAAGGAAAGAAGTCGGGATGGAGGGACAGCAGGCCCAGATCCTTCGCCACAATACAATATGTGTATTCCAGAAAGTTTAACAATCAGCAGATAAAGATACTCCATATACCTGGTGTTGGCCCTTCAATCATCCCGACACCATGGTTGTTATGGTGTCAGGATGATTGAAGCGCATAATTTCTGTTATTACATTGCAATATAAAATTCAACTCACCGTAATGCAGAATCAGTGGGAGCCCCGAGTGTGTCACTTGCCACGTCGCCTGCTACCAGATGTCCCTAGCGGAGTCCCTCCTTCCATCACAGGTGCCCCAGCGGAGTTCCTCCTTCCATCACAGGTGCCCCAGCGGAGTTCCTCCTTCCATCACAGGTGCCCCAGCGGAGTCCCTCCTTCCATCACAGGTGCCCCAGCAGAGTTCCTCCTTACATCACAGGTGCCCCAGCGGAGTCCCTCCTTCCATCACAGGTGCTCCCCCAGCAGAGTTCCTCCTTACATCACAGGTGCCCCCCCAACAGAGTTCCTCCTTACATCACAGGTGCCCACCCAGCAGAGTTCCTCCTTACATCACAGGTGCCTCCCCAGCAGAGTTCCTCCTTACATCACAGGTGCCCCCAACAGAGTTCCTCCTTACATCAAAGGTGCCCCCCCAACAGAGTTCCTCCTTACATCACAGGTGCCCCCCAATCAGAGTTCCTCCTTACATCACAGGTGCCCCCCAGCAGAGTTCCTCCTTCCCTCACAGGTGCCTCCCCAGCAGAGTTCCTCCTTACATCACAGGTGCCCC
>BLSH010418813.1:459458-482176 GCA_018402905.1 Glandirana rugosa
AAAAAGAAAGTTTTAACAGCGAGATAAACACCCTTTTTTACCTGAAGTTAAAACAAACCATAAACACCCTTTTTTTCCTGCAGTTAAAACAAACCCATGTTGCAGCGTGCTGACGCGTTAACAGTCAATTTCGCCGCCTAGAGTTTTTCACGAGACCAGTTATTCCCCTTTTAAGAAGGCCCCGACTTCACCAATTTTCATCTCTACTCGTTTGAAGATCTTCAGGCCCAAGACGACCAAGCCGACCTGAAGCCCTGTTTCAGGCCCAAGCCCAGGCCTGTCTTGGGCTTGAAACAGGGCCTGGGGCTTGGGGTAACTTTACAGCCTTTTTTGTGCCTAAAAGTCAGTGTCCCCATTGATTTCAATGGGGTTCGGGGTCCGGGACAAAGTTCGGGTTCTGTCCGGACCCGAACCCGGACTTTGTCCCGAAGTCCAGCCGAACCAGCAGAACCCGGACTTCTAGAAGTTTGCTCATCTCTACTTTTAACCACTTCAGCCCCGGAAGAATTTTCCCCTTATTGACCAGAGCACTTTTTGAGATCCGCCGCTTTAACTGACAATTGCGCAGTCGTGCGACGTTGTACCCAAACAAAATTGACGTCCTTTTTTTCCCACAAATACCAAACAAAATTGAAGTCCATTTTTTCCCACAAATAGAGCGACAATTTTGAAAGAAAAACAATATTTTTTACTTTTTGCTATAATACATATCCAAAAAATATATATATATAAAAAAACTAAATTTATTCATCAGTTTAGGCCGATATATATTCTTCTGCATTGATAAAGTGCTTCAAACAGGTACGGTCCCACACACAAAAGAATTTGTAGCACACCTTAGCGCTATGTAGCACTCAAGTTCACAAAAGAATCTGTCTCAGCAGCAGCTACTTTAAAATGTACAATTTTTTTTAAAAATGAATAAAAAATAGTCCAAAAACACTCAGTCTTTGGAAAATCAATATTCATGTAACGTTTGCCAATACATCTGACGATGCAGCAGACATTTAATCTGACTAGTCCTCAATCAAATACATTTATCCCTAATAGTCAGTAATAATCCAATATAGTGCGCCCCAACACCGGGATGTTGACACCTCGTGGTTCACTCTCCCCTTTGGGGTTAAACTCACCAGATCTTAGATGAAGTAAGGCGTTGTCACCATCTTAAATCATCATCTGGATCCACACTGCTTTGATTCTGTGCAACACTCCATAGGTGATCATATGTAATAAAAAACTCACATAGTGTGATACCATTTAACTGAGGTTTATTTATCCAAGACCATTCCCCACAAAGTTTCACTTACAAGAAAACACTGTAAATCAAGCAGTATACAAGTAAAACTAATATGTCACCGTTCGGGCGAACGCGCCTTCGCACCTTCCCGCATCCACTGCTGGTATAGGGTGCATATATATAAAGCTGCTGATCAGCCAGCATTATATACAAAACTGAAACGCCATGATAAAAGGAATCCAAAACTCAGACATTTAAACTACCTATTCTCCTAGGCATCACTGATAAAACAGTTTAAGTCCAGTTCCACGTTTAACCCTTTAGGTGTAAGAGAATCATGTAGAAAAATCCATTGGGTTTCGTGTTGAGATAACTCTCTAATCAAATTAGAGCCCCTCCATGAGGGCTTGATATGGTCAACACACCAAAACTTTAATCCAGACGAATCCTGGTTATGCTTTACCTTAAAATGCAGCTATACACTATGGCCCTTAAACCCAATTCTAATATTTTTAATATGCTCTGCAATTCAGACCTTCATCTGCCTTTTAGTGCGTCCTATATAAATCAGCCCACATGGGCATTGTAATGCATAGACCACGTGTGTAGTATTGCATGTTATGAATTATTTTATAGAGAATTCACATCCATTACAAGGGGAGGTGAACTGCTGTACACCCCTCAAAGTGGAAGAGACCCCCCTACACGCTTTGCATCTTCTACATGCATAAAACCCATCTTGTTCCCAGAAGGTCATAGATCTGAAGATCTGAAGACTGAAGATTTCCTGGTCCAATCAAAACTTATAAAAGAAAGGTTTGAGGAGAAGGGGTATGAACCCCACCCGATTACAGGGATCAGTAGATCTATATCATGCCGCCTGACAGAACGGGGAACCGTTGTGTTTACATTGGCGATTCCTCACTTTTTTTCTGTAGCAGGCGATCGCAGGTCACCGGCGGACAATTGAGTCTGCCCGACCCGCTGTCCCACTCAGGGAGCATGTGGTGAGCATGAGAACACACCGCCGGTGGCATGCACTCGCCCCCTATCTGCGTGTGCGTGAGTCGCCGTTTATAAACGGCGATTAATGCTGTTGAGCCACACTGCCGCAGTAAATGTATGCGAAGTGGTCGGGAACAGGTTAAATCATATTCTAATCTTGTGTACCTTTTTAGTCTTTGGATGATGTCTGTCTTGTCTTGTCTGGTTAAGTATGTTAAAGCATATATCCAGCCAACAATAACAAAATAAAATCAATAACTGATTAAAAGATTTAAAGAAATAAACTTTTGCTGCAATATTTACCTTACATTGAGAACTGTTTCCTGCAATACTTTTTTCCACCAGCAGATACCCTCATTTTTGACAGTCAGCACCCCTTCCTGTGACTGAACAGTTAAGCCTCATACACACAGGCGGTTGACGGGTTCAATAGAAACCGACCGACATTTGGCTCATGTGTACGGCAGCCAGTCCAAATGTTTGGCTTCTGTCTAAGGGGTATGACTGAAAAAGTACTGCCGATCTGCATTTGATCAGCGCTCTCAGCTAATTGCTGAGAGCACTGACTGGTGAGTTCTGGTGGGGGGGCACCCCCCTGCCAGAACACTAGCTCAGAGAGGGAGATCGCTGTGCTAACATTGGACAGTTAGTGCCCCAAGCTCTTCAGTTTGTTTCTGTTTAGCCTGCTGGGTTGAACAAAAAAAAAACTGCGAGTGTGTACCAGGCTTAAAGGAGAAGCAGCACAATGATGTTCTCATCTCTCTGTTAGTCTGCTTTTTTCTCCTATCAACATGCTTTTTGTTAGTACATAAACTGATTGGCTCCTTGTGTTACTTCTGCTTCTCATGCTAGAGCCCTGCTCTACAGGGCTGCAAGAGTCCCACGCCTGGTCAGATTCAAGTGCTTATACTGCTTCCTTTTAAAATGTAAAATTTATGATATAATAATTATGACAGAGCTGCAGTAATTTATCTTTTATATACATATACTTACCAAAAAGGGAGTACACATACCCACGCACCAGAGCCATGGGAGGGGTAAATGACCTAAGATTTATTAGGATTTAAATAAACGGTAGAACTCGTCATATGTGTTATCCAATACTCTTAGGATGGAGATTCAAAACCCCATAAATATACCACATGGTCCTTGTAGGAGGAAGACCAAGTACTCCAATGTCTTTGTAGGTTAGTAGCGGAGCGATTGTAAGAGGATCCAACAGCTTTATACCTCTGAGGGCTTTATTATTATTTTTTGGGGGGACTTGCAGAGGTGAGACGTGTTATTTACCAACAGCAGTTCTCTAACCCCATTGCAGTGTTTAATATATTTATTGGGACTAGTCAACATGCTGGTGTAGTTGATATGTATAATTACAGCCACAATGACCAGGAAGCCCAATTGTACTAAAAGCTGCAAAGGAGTTGCTGCACTATTTTGGAATGTATAGCAGTATATAGAGGTATTTTCATGTGATACCCTGTCTCTATTATTTAAGAGATATTTGTATCTATTATAGCACAGGGCTATCACTCTTTCTGATTTTTGTGTTTATTATTATTGGACCTCTTTTTATGGCCCTACAGTTTTTTTGTTGGGAGCGATTGACATATATTCCCTAATCACCCAACCTGTTTTGATATATTTATGGAGTTTTGTGTCCCCATTCTAAGAATATTAGATAACACATATGATAGTTCTACCATTTATTCAAATCCTAATAAACAATAGGTCATTCGCCTCTTCCGTGGCTTTGGTGCCTGGGTATGCGGTATTATTTAAGTATATGTGCATGCCACATTAGAGAAATCTGAATTCACAAGATAAAATAGGCAATAGTTTAAATAGTCTTCTATATACATGCCTCGTTTTCCACTGCCGCCAGCTTCAGGTCCCCGAGCTTTTGTGTAGGAAAGCATATACCTCTTTACATTACATACACATATTGTACTAGAGACAGCACAAACTCCATCATTTTTGGGAGGAGAGAGGGACAGGGAAGTGGCTTTTCATCCCAGGCTTCGGGGCTTTGGTTTCTCTGGATGCAGAGCATGTTGAGCCAGCTTGGAGCACAATAGGTGGCTCCATAAGATCCTGTAAGTTGTTGAAGCCACCTGTAATGAAAAACATGAAAGGGGGAATTTTTACAGGGGGAAAGCAAAGAAACCAAAGCCTTGGAAAGAAAGGCACACATCAATCATGGTGAATGCTGGGATTTGCAACACTATATGGTTTTTATGGTTGAGGGTTTAATAACACTGTAAAGCGGAACTATACTTACCTGTTCTTCAGTGCTGTGATTCCCTGAAGCTCCCCGATGGCCACTGACATCTTCAGCCTGGCAACTTCCAGGTATCGATCCCCAGACATTTTAGTTGGCTGGCCCAAGATGATGTCACTCCCGTGCATGTGCAGGGGTTCAGTCACTTGGCATTGTCGAAATTCTACACTAAGCTGTGCATGCACAGCTCAGTGTACAGAGTGGACAGGCAGGTAAGGGACAACTTTAATGCATAAGGGACATGAAACTTCTCTTCTGCTTTAAATATCTTGCCTGTCAAAAATTTTTTGGACTCCATTATAGTACTACATTAAGTTATTAATTATACTGCTAAAACCTAGATCTGTGGTGGTCAACTTGGTAGATACAGGGACTCAAATAAAATCAAATACAAATTGGTTTGTTAGTAAATGTCAGGTTAGTGGAGAAATTATTTTTCAAACCACACTTGGACAGATGATCATACAGAGTATACTGTTATCTCCCAACAGGTCTCAGAGCTTTTATTAAAGTAGCAGTCGCTGGAGATGGTGACCAATAGATGCTGCTGTCTCTAAAGTTGACCATACATGTATTGAAATTTGGCTTTGTCAGTAGTGACTGGTACAATTTTGATCCATGTGCGGCTGTCCATGCTTGACAGAAGTTTATTGCTTGATAGACTTCTACTGAACAGACATGCTGGAAAACCTTTGTTGATCTACACACCTTTTGTAGTTCCAACAAGGCTGATGTGAAGGACCATACAGAACCCTTCCTCCAGCAGCTGAACATCACTAGAAACTTTGAGGGGAAGTGGTGACATTACACTTAATAAAATGCCACGCTTATGAGCACTGGGGCAAGATATTTAAAACATTTCTGCTGTTCATGGGTAGAAAAAGATGTGGGGGAAAGACAGATTGTCCTGGATTTCAGTTTTAAGCTTGTTCCATAGACAAGTAAAATCAGTGAACATCTTGAGGTCTAATGGCAACTGTAAAAGTGACACTAAACTCACTTTTTTTCAATTTTTGCATCAATTGCTCAAAAATATCAAGTACACCATGGCTCTGTTTTGTTTATTGTTTTTGTTTTCAGGCTACTTTTTTTTTCCCTGTGAACACTTTCTATCCTCCACTGATGAACCTCATAGCTACTATTGTGTAGGTATTACAATTTACATAGAGCTGAATGTGCCCGAACGTAGTTCTGAAGCTCCTCCCAGGGGTGAGCAGAAAAGGTTGGCTGTGTTCATATACACAGGGGGCATGGAGAACAAACGTAGTCAGTCTGGCACAGGAAGTCTGAGAATAGCAAAAAAGAGCATGCATTTGAGAAATGAAACATAGGAAGAGAGAGAGATAGAAAGTACATTCTACCGTATGTATAGTTAAACATATTGCGTTTATTTAATTTTTTTTTTAAATGTGAGTTTAGTGATGGTCTTTATTCAATATTCCTGTTCAATTGAACACAGAAAGGTTCATGTGAACAATAAAATGAAGACCAAATTATACAGGAACCTCAGCTCTAAGTAATGATTTAAAAAAATTCCCACGCTCCTAAGTTAGACTAACCCCCTCTGCTTGAAAATCTGTGACCCTATAAGCTTCAATTGCGAGTGTAGCTGTCCTGCCGATCACCACCTTTGCCCACCAAAAAACTACAAGTCCCATCATCCATAGCTTCTGTTCAGCAATTTTTCTCTTGTCTCTCATTTGCTCTCTCTTGGCCTCTGAGAGGATCTGATCTTGCACTGCCAGGAGGGAGGGGAAAGAGCAGAGAGTGAGTGAGTTTATACAGATCCGCGGTACACAGACCCTGGAAGGGGCGTGATCACTGAAAAGAGTCTGCACGCAGAGAGCTGCAAGAGTCTCCTCACACAAACAAGAAGAGGTGGTGATCGGCAGCACGACTACACAGGCAATTGAAGAGATTAAAAAAACAAAAATGTTACAAAAATAGCAGCAAAGGAATAGAGAGTAGGTGGAGAAAATCAATGTGAATATAAATCCCAGTCCCATCTGAGATTTAACCTCTGCAGGCTCTAGTCCTCAGCTTAAATATCCACCATACCTCTCTACCTAAAAGCCACCTACCTCTATTGCCACCCCTGGGCATGGGAGCCAATCTCTCAATACCGATAAACTTTAAAGAGGACAAGTCACCAGAGTCACATTCCCTAAAATGGCACGAGACTTTGAAAATGTGCCTAGCATTCAAGTAGTGTTCCCCTATTCTAGTAAGCAGAATGTGCCCCCCACATACTATCAATTTACAGGTAACACAATAAATTAAGTATACAACATATCGGGTTCCGCAATTGATGTATTGCTTGATGTTAAAATTTTCACCCGTGACCACTGAAGTAAAACTTAGTAGATAAATTCACATGACAATACCTACATGTTTTCAAATTGTATAGATAATTACCAGGATATAACAGCCAAGTGAGTTGGCATTTCTTAGGTGATGAAAACTGGGTTATAATAAAGAGCCTAGAGTTGAAGCTCTCCGACTAGAAAAATGACAGCCTGGCTCGAACACTTTATGAAGATTTTAACCAGAGTAAAGGATAGGTAGGTTCTTTTTAATTATATTGACTACTTGTTGGTATGCTTTCAATCATTCCTCTTCCCTACTCTATTAACTAAGCTGACTGAAACAATGCTGGCTGAAACATTAGCGAGGAGTGCTTCTCTCTTTTTAAACAAAACCAAAATCAGAGGAGCTCTTTGGGGCAAACATGCAGTTATACTGTTACATTCTTTGAGAAGGCACTGTCAGAGGAACAATTCCTCTGAGCTTGGAAGAACTCCCTCATAGGCAGTGGCGGCCCATCCATAGAGGGTACATGGGCGCTGCCTCCCCTAACCATGTGTCCGGCCCCCTGATCTACATATCAGGGCGCCGGACTATGGATTAAAATGGGGGAGGTGTTTTTTGAAGCACGTGATTAAAGCCAGAGGCTATAATAGGCTTCAAAATAGGATGGGCTTGGGATGCAGAGTACTCTGCCCCGATCCCACCCAGTTGTGTGACGATAGCAAATTAATTTTTGCTATTTTCACACTAAAGTTCCTCCCTGCCAATCAGAAGGCAGGTCGAGAGACTTTTTTCCCGATTGGCCAAAACGCCAGGCGATCCTATTGGATGCCTAGCGCTTAGGCGGAAGAGGAGACACACAGAGGGGACACACGCTGAAGGAGCGGACACTGGAGCTGCCGCTGCCTGCTCTCTGGAGGACACAGGAGGAGAGGACACCACAGCTCGCCTCACAATATGGTAAGTGCCAGACCTCCCGTGGTGTGGGGGGGGGGGAGCTGTCAGTGCTGCAAGCCTCCTTGTGCGAGGGGGGGTGCATCAGTGCCACGCTGTCAGATGGGGGGTACTGGTTGTTTGCCACCCCCCAAAAGAAAAGCCCATCAGCTGCCACTGCTTATAAGGATCGCACGGATGGTGTGGGATGGGTGACAACTGGTGCCATGAAAGGTAGCGTTTCCTGAACATGGCTTCCTATAGGTGCAGGTATGCATAGCAACTGTCCCTGGATCAACATGTAAAGCGATGTCCAGAAAAGAAATGTTCAAGGAATTAAAAGATACAGTGAATTGAAGGTGAACTGGTTGTTATTGATATATCTAACAAATGTATGCAGTGAAATGTCGTCCCCATCCCACACTATCAGCAGATCATCGATGTAGTGCCCATACCAAGATATATTCTACACAAATGGATTATCAGCAGAAAAAAAAATACAGAGTTTCGCCCACCATACCATGTATAAATTCTCCATGGATGGCAAAAATCTTGCGCTGGGGCATTGAAGCAGTCTTCAAAAAGAATAAAATTATGATAACAAAAATTCAACACTCATAAAAATAAACTCTTGTAGCTCCCATGAAAATGAGCTGTACCTGTTCCAATGGTGTTCGATAGCCTTCAGTCCAGCACTGTAGGGGATCGAGGATTAAAGTGACTTCATGTCCAATGTGGCCCATAGATAACTAGATGACCATGACACAGCTTGTATGTGCAGAAAGTTTCAGGCAGAAAGTTGTTACAGAGAACCATTAACTTGTGACATTGCCCTTTTGAATTAAATTGTATCAGTTGGTGTTAAAAAAAAATTGCAGGGTGATTAAGTAGATATTTTATTACTACCCAGTCAGAAGAATTTTAGTCAGAAAGAAAGAGTTGGCTCAGCCTTTGCATTATTTAGATTCCCCAAGGGTGGCTTGAATTATAGACCACTTATCTGTCAATTGGGCCCATAGAAGGGCTTTAGCAGGAGTTTAAACAGAGAACCTATAATGAGATGGGACAACGTAATTATTTGTTTAATCTGCTGAAAATTTGGCCCATGCCACACATCATGTGTCCATTGACACCTGCCGACATCTCATTCAATCCTATCTGACAAAAACAGATGGATGGAAGATCTGTTCTCCACCCATCTGGTGGATCAGATGGCTCTCAGGTGTAAAAGGACAGGCAGTCCATTTATATCTGACCACCCATAGAGGACAGCGGGCTGGGCCTCTGTCTGCTCTGCATAAACGGAGTGGACATGGACAAAACATCTGCCTGCTCAGCAGGAATCAGCGGACAAAATCCCCCCTGAGCATGCGAGAGGGACTTATATGAAAAAAAAACCTGGAGTAACTATTTATTAGCATGGAGGAGGTGGTGTGACTAGTCAGATGTCTGTGATTTATTTCCATTAGCTGACTCACCAGAATTAAATTTGACTTTTGTAGTCTGCAAATTTATATATATTTTATACTATTATATATTCAGTCTGGGTATTCTCATGCACATTTATCCAAAACTTTAGTAGTTGTTTCTTTTGTTAGGAAGCTACACACTGCCCCAGTTTTTTCCTCTGGTATTATCATAAAAGGGTTTCTTAAAGGTTTTAGAAAACAGTGTTACTCCCCTACAGGGGGTAAGTGCTCTGTGATCTACTTAAGACTACAAACACAGTTATTTCTTCAGTATTGGAAACTGCATTTCTCTAGCCTTTTTGGTGTTTTAAACATCTTGGAACTAGTTTCTCATTTGTGTAAATGTGATACAGGTTTGTTGCTGAAGAATGTGAGGGATAACCATATTGATATATTTTGTGCAAATCAAGTACAGACCAGTTGGGTAAAAGTAATGGTTTATCCACTTGGTGGTAGTTATTTATCCTGTTGCATTGGTATCTCAGTGGTTGGCAGCAACGTTTCTCCCTATCTTGTTTCTAGCACATGCAGGTTGTACTCCTTGGTCAAATTTTTAATTTAACGTGGTATTAAAGAAATGTTTGGCTGCAAATGGTCTCATTGACCAGCATATAGCCACCCATTCCTTAATAACTGCAGCAGCTACTGAAGCGGTTACACTAGGTCTTAGCTAAGAAATAACTGCAGCAGCTACTGAAGCGGTTACTCTAGGTCTTAGCTAAGAAATAACTGCAGCAATTACTGAAGCGGCTACGCTAGGCCTTAGCTAAGACTATATCAAGATGATTGGCAGATGGAAGTCTAGTAGATATTGATTGTACATTCTCCCTGCTTTAAATATTATAATAGTATTTCTCTTTCATTTAGATTTCCGAAGGGTGGCTTGAATTATAGACCACTCATCTGTTATCTAGGGCTTTAGCAAGAATTTAAACTGAGAACCTGTAATGAGATGGGCAGTGTTAATTTTGTCGACTAAAATATTTTCGTATACTAAATTTATATATTTTAGTTGACTAAATATGACTAAAACGAAAACAATTGAGATGACTAAAATGCGACTAAAACTAAAATAGCATTTCATCAAAAGACTAAAATACAACTAAAATGGCATTTTAGTCAAGACTATGACTAAAACTAAATTGAAATTTGACATCAAAATTAACACTGCACTACCACCTAAGAATATGTAGGGTGCATCTGCTAAAAGAAAAAGAAAATAAGAAAAAGGCTTTTCTTATTTTTTTTCATAATTTTTAATGTTGGTAATATATTCAGGTAATATGTACAATGGTATTACAGCCAATAAAGTTTAGTATTTTGGGATCTTTATATTTTCAAGTTGTAATTCTGCTTGTCAAAAAGCAATATATTTGTTTGCTTATGAAACTTGTATTTATAAAGACGTTATATATTGCAGTGACTAAAAGTGTCTGTAGTGCATGTTCAAACCTTAATATCATAAATAATAACATGTACTCATAACTCCAGGAGTCTGAGTTTGGCAATTCTAAAGAAATGCTTAAATAATGCATTAAAATGTAACTAAATCCATTCGATTTTAGATGACTAAAATGTACTGGAGATTTTAGTCGACTAAAATATACTGGAGATTTTAGTCGACTAAAATGTACTGGAGATTTCAGTGAATTCAGTAAAATACGACTTAAACTAAAACAATTCAGATGACTAAAATAGGACTAAAACTAAAATGGCATTTTAGTCAAAAGACTGAAATAGGACTAAAACTAAAATGGCATTTTAGTCCAAAGGGTATAACTAAAACTAAACTGAAATTTGATGTCAAAATTAACACTGGAAATGGGACAGCTTAATTCATCATTTTTTTAATCTGTTGAAAGTTTGGCCCATGCCACACATCATATAGGCAAAGACCCCTGAACTTGCTGCAAAAAAAATATGGCGGGATCTAGCTACAATTCATTCTCATTTGCCAGATACAACGTTAGTTCCTTTCCATGATTTTGGATCCCGTTTGTGCAATTCAGCACAAGACAAGATTAGAAAAATGGGGGCGTGGTTTGGACGTTGAGGGAGATGGCGGCTTGAGACTACAGCTCCGCCACACCGCAAACCCTCACACTTTATACGAGCGGAACAGACAAGCCAAAATGGGCAAATTACATGGGGATCTCTCCCCCACGCGATCCCACTCTCCCAGGGCACATACACCCGAAGCGGACGCTCCCATTGCCTAGATATTCCGAGCTAAACCTCGGAAGCCGGAAACACAGGCCTCTGGAGGAGCAGCGCGCCACGCTAGCCACAGCCCGGAAAGACGCGACGCTGCAAGCACCTCAAAGAAACAGCAGCACACAGAGGACCAAGTCCACAAACCGGTCAGTATTGCTGATTTACATGCCATCGCAAGTGACATTAAAGCCACATTCACTTCAGTCATAGCAGATCTAAGGCGGGACTTTCATAACATGGTTTCCAGGGTAGAAGAGATTGAAGATGCCACTGCACGCCATGACACTGACATTCACAGGGCGAGGCAATCCATTGATGCACATACACTGCATCTAAGGGACATGCGACGCCATTTAGAAGATCTTGAGAATCGCAGCCGCAGGCATAACATAAGGATTAGAAACCTGCCTGAATCAATTGAAAATGACCAACTACTCTCTTCCCTCCTGGCCATTTTCAATGATTTGCTAGGAAGACCTTTGGAAACACCTGTAGATATGGAAAGATACCACAGGGCGCTCAAACCAAGGGGGAGAGACAATGACCCACCTAGAGACATAATATGCAATATTGTTAACTTCCAATTAAAAGAGGAAATTCTCCGTAATGCTAGACTCAGGAACCATATAACATATCAAGGCCAGGAATTAAAACTTTTTCAGGATCTGTCTCAAATAACTTTACAACAGCGAAGAGATATCCGCCCCCTGCTGGACACCCTAAGGGAAAGAAATATTCCATACAGGTGGAAATTCTCTTTTTGCCTCTCAGCAGGTCCTCCAAACCGCTCTGTTCTGCTAAAAGTCCCGGAAGATCTGCCTTCCTTCTGTGACAAGCTGAACATCCCACACATGGAACTGCCTAATTGGTATTCTGATCTTAGACCCATTTCACAGGAAAACCCGCAGGATGAACCCATGGAATTCATACATGCTGGAAATGCTCAGTCACAGAGGAGACGCCGTCTCTCGGCGAGATTCTCCCCCCCCCCAGTAAACAGGCACTCCGCAAGAGAAGGAAGCCTTACATCCTCACCAGCTCATCGCAAACCCAGGAGGGATTAAACCCCCCCCCTAAAGATATAGCACCACTGGACTTCTCACGGCAAATTATAAGCTTCTCTGACTATTCCTCTCCATTATTCCCAAGTGAAGATTCCAATACTCAGGATTTTTGTTCTTCCCCCCAAGCATAAAACCAAGTTATGATCTGCATGACTCTCATGCCAATACATAGATCAATCCTGATACCCCTATTATTTCTCCAAGCTATATCCTGCAGTTTTTCACCTTATGGCTAATATACCTGGACATCCATAGGGTACACCTACGAGATTCTACCCAGATTATACCATAGGACTGCCCCTCGCTCTTCTCCATCCCTTCCCATCCTCCAAGCAACCTGATCAATTAACACTCAAAAGCCTGTGGATCCCGGATATCATTGTATCTTCCCCCTTCCTGACTCGGGGAACTCCCTCATAAGCAGCAAGAAGAAGCCTCACACTACCAAAAGAACATCTTTACCCACTGTATTTTCTCCCAGCAGAAATCCCATATGAACACTTGGGAGATAGTTACATCACTTCCCCATTTTGCCCCGTTGTCGTTAGCTTTTATGTTTAGACATATATGTATTATTATGCTCTTTACATAACCCACTTTGTTCATGTTATGTTTCCTCCTTTGATATGAATATCATGTATGATGAAAACCATACAGGTGAACTCCTTTATGAGGGACCTGACTCACCATCAGACCCTTTACATTCTCCAAAAAGATCTCCAACCTTGACGTATGAAGGTAAGAATTTATTTACACCTCTTCTGCCTTGCACATCCTCCCAAATGGTAAAGAGATTTCACCCGAATGGACACAGTAAGTTAATGTACTTATAAATACAAACTCTGCATCTCAACAATCTCTCATCCCGTGGATGAAGTTAGGGACACCGGTCAGATCTCACCAGAAAACTTCCAAATTATACAATCATGAAAAGCCTTACATTACCAAACTAACATTGGCCACACATCACCTGACTTAAATTTACTCTCCTGCCTGATCTAACACCCCCCCCCCCCTCACTCTATACCAGACCTATACACCACCACGATCAAAATAACAATTCCAGACTTATATACATCTCTAGTTCGCTATACCCATATCACACTCTACCTATCTCCTCACGCCATCACTTTCCACCGACAGCCTAGCTTAACACGACAAATCTACCAACCTACACCCATTTAAACCCAATAATTGCTGACACAAGTTCTTTACATTTGCAGGCCTAGTCCCTAACTTCATCCAACCGGGAGATATGTGATAACTGTTGTTTATATATACTCTTTGTGTCTCCTGTTGTTTATAATACCTGTTTCTTATAAACACATTGAGGTCTTAAGACCCTGTTACTTGTTTAAAGTTACTTTGCTATTCTATGGCCCCACCAGATCTTTCCCTTGCTCAGCATCCACCCCACTTACCTTAGGGCAATATTGTGGCCACCCACCATACATATAAAAATCACATAAACAACCCACCCTGGACATCTCCCCCTTACCTACCTCCCCACATAATGGATCTTAAGGGAAGATCTGGTAAAGAAAGGCCAGTACAGTGGCTCTAAAAAGAAAGTACCCCTATATCATGATATATCCCAACAATCCTACCTTGACCCGCACACCCATTCCATTAGAAACGGACTCTAAACACTCCTGTTCCACCTGACTCTTCACATAGGGCCACGGTGTGGCAAAACCCGTATTTAGTAATCCTCACTAGTACTACTTTCTAGTGACAACTATTTCTCTCCGTTGCCTCCCTGGAATTCAACTATCCCCCAACAGCGAGAGCTATACCTCGACTGACACTCGCCGACACCCCGCTTATATATTGGACTGAGCTGGTCTCATCCAGTAGTCGATAATCCTTTACCTGATCAACCTCCCCCTCTCAACATCCTCCCCCCACCCAACCCAATCCCTTACTTCCACCCCCCCCTCTCATCCATTCATCAAACATCCTTTTACTTAACCCCCCCATACCTTCACACCTTCTCCTTCTGCCCCCCCTAACCTAGACTTAAATTTCCCACCATGAGATCCTTAAAATTAGTTTCTCTCAATGCGAAAGGTCTCAACATACCTGAAAAAAGACACAAACTTATGCTACATATGAAACATCTTAAAGCAGATATTATCCTTCTACAGGAGAACCACTTCCGCTCTGATAAAATACCCAAACTCACAAATAAAGACTATCCAATAATCTTCCATTCCACAAACAACACAGCCAAAACTAAAGGTGTTGCTACCCTAATTTCAAAAAACCTCCCCCTACAGATAAATGAGTCTCTTTCTGATGAAAACGGGAGCTTCATATTTCTCAAAGGCACTCTCTGGAACAAACCTCTCACCATAGCAAACATATACAGCCCCAATCACGCACAAGTGACATTTTTCAGGGAAACCCTTACAGACCTAATAACCTTTCAACAAGGTATCCTAATCCTGGGAGGTGACTTCAATGTTTCTCTAAATCCACTTGAAGACACCTCAACAGGAAATTCCTCTATACCTTTCAAAGCCCTCAAGCAAATCAAGAAACAACTTCATGATGCACTATTGCATGATACGTGGCGCTCTCAACACCCATCCACAAAGGACTACACATTCTACTCCATGCCGCACGGGAAATACTCCAGAATTGATTACTTTTGGCTCTCACAAAGAGACCTACATCTCATGACCAACACCACAATAGAACCATTGGTTCTCTCCGATCATCACCCTATCACCCTTTCTCTCTCATTTCCTGACACCCCTCCCACTTCAAAAACGTGGAGACTGGATTCCTCACTGATCACAGACATGGTAAACAACAAACTGGTACATGACAACATCAAGGACTTCTTCATAAACAATGACACACCCGACGTAAATCCAATCACGCAGTGGGAAGCCCACAAATGTGTGATCAGAGGTCTCCTCATCTCCAGAGCAGCAACACGGAAAAAAGAAAAACAGGCCAGAATTGACACCCTTCTCCAAAAAATCCAACACCTAGAACACACACATAAAAAAACGAACGCCACAAACACCCTGCTGGAGCTCTCAGAAACGAGATCTCTTCTCACAGAAGAATTAGGGCTCAGAGTCAAAAGAAAATTCATCCTTACTCAAAAACTATTCTATGAGCACAGCAACAAGAGTGGCAGATATATGGCCAGAGCTCTTCAGGAAAAGAGAGCCAACAACACAATTAGACAAATCCGCTCACAGGATGGTACACTACTCTCCACCAATGAAGACATAGCGAATCAATTTGCTCAGTATTACGCAGGTCTATACAAACTAGCACCAGAAGCCAAACCACACAACATAGAAGGTACCAGAAGCACCTTAATCCAGAACTTCCTAAAACAACACACCAAACATTTAATAAGCAAAGAAAAGTCAGCCAACATAGACGGCCCCCTTTCAGAAGAAGAATTGAAATTAGCCTTAACTCAAATGAAAGCAGGGAAAAGTCCAGGGCCTGATGGTTTTACAGCTGCTTACTACAAATCTTTTTCAATGATCCTCGCCAAACCCTTTCTCAAAGCGTTCAACCAGCTAGCACACAAAGAACTACCCACCCATAATCTATTGGAAGCCCACATTTCCGTCATACCCAAACCTGACAAAGACCCTGCCCAAACATCCAGCTATCGCCCAATCTCCCTTTTAAATACAGACTTAAAAATCTTTGCAAAAATCCTAGCCAATAGACTCCTTCCCCTCATCCCTGGCCTAATCCACAGAGACCAAGTAGGGTTTGTCCCAGGTTGTGAAGCCAGGGACAACACTATTAAAGCACTAAACATCCAGCACTGGCTCTCTATAAACAAATCACCAGGTTTCCTTCTTTCATTGGATGCTGAGAAGGCATTTGATAGGTTGGCTTGGGACTATCTAGACGCCTCTCTACGTGCCCTGGGACTTGGTCCCAGACTAATATCTTTCATTATGTCTCTATATTGTAACCCAACCGCAAGAGTTAGAGCCAACGGCCTCCTATCAAACGCCTTCTCCATCCACAATGGTACCCGCCAGGGCTGTCCCCTCTCACCGTTACTTTTTATACTCACACTTGAACCCTTCCTACAAAAATTACGATCAAACATTAACATAAAAGGAATCCAAATTGCTGACCATCAATATAAAATTGCTGCATTTGCGGATGACATCCTTCTTTTCCTTACTGATCCCCACGTCTCCCTGCCCAATGTTCTAAAAGACTTTGACGAATTCCAATTCATCTCTCATTTCAAAATTAACCTATCCAAATCTGAAGCCCTAAATATATCCCTACCTCCGAACATAGTAACATGCTGTAATTCTAACTACCCATTCTCCTGGCGTAAAGACGCAATCAAATACCTAGGTATCTACCTAACGGCATCAACCGCGAACCTATTCTCCAAAAACTTCCTACCCCTACTCCAAAATATTAAAAAAGACATAGCTAGATGGCAAAAACCTCACTTCTCATGGTTTGGAAGAATTGCCATCATCAAAATGAATGTTCTTCCACGCCTTCTATACCTTTTCCAAACAATCCCTATAGCCATCCCCCGCACCTTTTTATCTAATCTTAGAAGGCTTTGTACTCAATTTCTGTGGAACAAAAAGACCCCCAGAATCAGCTTTACCCAACTCACCACTCCTAAACCTTTGGGTGGCCTGGGAGTACCAGACTTCACCCTCTATCACTGGGCATGCCAACTTCAAAGAATTATAGACTGGAACGTCCATCCCCTGTCCAAAGATTGGGTGTCCTTAGAAAAAAACATATATGACACCCTCCTACATTTGACCCCCTGGATCCCCACCTCTCTCATTCTGACAGAAATCAAACAGCACCCCATTATAGGCCCAGCTCTAGCCATATTCAAAAAAGCTTCTAAAACAAGAAACATCTCCGACCCCAACGGCCCAATGACCCCAATTCTTCAAAACCCTCAATTTCCACCGGGAGAAGACAAGACCTTTCTGGAAGGTATTGATGTACCAGCAGATATGCGCTTACATCACATAGCCCCAAACAGTAGTCTACCATCATTACAAGATCTCAAAGCCAAATGGCCTAATACATCCCTCAACTGGTGGAAATACCTCCAAATTAGAAATTTTCTCAACTCTAAACTGAAGTTAAACAATTTACAAACTCCCCCCTCCACCTTTGACAAAATTTGTCTAAATGGTACCCCCATTCTACATGCCATTTGCACACTATATACACTTCTTTGGGAGAGCAAGGAAAGTAACAATAAATTCTGTGCGTCATGGAGTAAAGACCTACACCTAGACATATCTGACAAACAGTGGCTACAAGTTTTTGACTTGGTTCACAAAGGTTCCATTAACATTTCCACACAGGAAAATAACTTTAAACTTCTATCCCGCTGGTATCATACTCCTACAACTCTTAACCGCTACAATCCTAACATCAGTGACCTCTGTTGGCGTTGTAAACTAGAAAGAGGAACCCTCCTACATATTTGGTGGGAATGTGCAAAGATAGTTCCCTTCTGGAATGAAGTCAGGACCCAAATCAATTCTCTTACTGCACTAAACCTCCCCAACAACCCAGAACTTTTTCTTTTACACTTGAATCACCTGCCACACAAACTAAATTATGCATACCCAGACTCTGGGGAACCCAAAAAACCCCCTCTCTGGATGATTGGCATAAACAAATAAATCATATAGCCAAAATGGAAGAACTCATTGCTATTGCAAAAGATTGTCCATCAAAATACACAAAAACATGGTACTGTTGGCTTTCTAATACCCCTCACTCCAGTCCCTAATGTATCTCTTCAGTGCACACACCGAGTAAATCTAACGCTAACATTCTACTAATCCAGGATATGAGATTCAGTTAAAAATTAGACAATCCATCTTCATCCTCTCTGATTCCTATCTCCCCCCTTAATACTCCAGGCTCCTCAATATGGTCCTACGTACCACATGCTCCATCTCTCTATCCCTCATACCCTCCCCCCTACTCCCCCCCCAACACCGCTTTTCCTAGACCCCCCCACCCCCCTCCATCCCCTTGTGCTCTTGATGCGCTGGCCGCACAAGATCACCAACATTACTCTAAAATACAAACATTACCATACAACGATATCACGCCCTTCCGGGGTTACACAACACCTTCCAAAACTTCTCTAGGCCCCTCATCATATCCACACATACCAATGATCCTATGATATTGGCCACCTTTGCTAGGTATACATTGTAATCCCCCACCCTAGAGACGAACACCCTAGCGAAAGCTCTGGCGTGCCGGTACAGAGTGTTATATAAGCCACTTTCTTATCGAAACTCACCCCACATGCTTTCACGTATAACTAAGCGTTGTTGTTGTTTTATCTTTACATTACTTAGTTGTATAAATGTTATCTGATCTAGATGCTCCTCTTCCACATACTGTAACCCAGAATGTACCTTATATCTTCATAATGTGGTATTTGCATTTATAACTGTTCCAATAAAAACTTTTGGAAAAAAAAAAAAAGAAAAATGGTTAACAGATTTATGGGTGAATTCATGCTACGCATTTGGGGGGTTTGTGATATTTTTATATATCACAACATTGGTTGTGATATTTTTAACGGTGGTCTGCAGTCCATGCTTGAGTTGGCTGCGGTGGTTTATTTTAAACCCAGATAAAGGGCTTACAGCCATAATTTTCCATACTTCAGTTCCTTGTTTTCTTTATTATCATGATTGATAAGATGGTATGATGTGGTTTGAACTGGGGTGGTTGTTTGTGGGGCTATACAATCCCATACAGGAGTAAGCTCTACACCTGTGTATTGAGATTATGTGGATCCATTTAAGCCTATGGAGACACAGAAAACATACACAATCAGTACTGTTTTACATTGGATAGTTTATAAACAGTGCTGGAGGTAGGGGTTCCAGAACTAAAGTCAGTGAAAAGCTGTTTGGGAACGTGAGAAGGAGTAGTGTGGATTAGCTTAGGGGGATGGGTTTAGGAAAAGTTAGTTAGCTGTCCTTTAGGTTACTATTCACACACTATTTGTAAAAGGCTCTGAAACAGGTTATTAGAAATACCATGAACTACACCAAGGGTAGTTTTTCTCCTAAGCTATGTTTTTCTTATCCTTCTCAAAATACCCTCCTTATTTTGAGATCAATGAATAAAATGTGTGATGATGCCAAAAAACATTCTTCAACCAGATCACCTTGTTAAAATGCTTTCCATTTGCAAGCAAACATCCAGTGTGGTTGCTTGCCAAAGAGCCTGTTTTAGCTTTACACATAGCTTTGTTCATCACATTGCTCTGTTGTGCCAATTTCTTCCCTAGTGAGACAAGCTATTGCTTCCTAAGAACAGATCCAGGAGGAATACTAATCTTATAAGTCGGTGTTGTTTTTTTTTTTGTTTTTTTTACATTGCACCCTGAATCACCTGTACACTTTTCCGCTATATTTAGCAGTTCTTTTGCTTCCTAAAGTAGATAAATTGCCTTCTTTGTCATCAAGATAATTCCTATCAGGACGTACCCCAAAATCATCTATCCTCTGTCCAAATCAAGCTGCACCAGAGATGTTAAGGCTTTAGTTGTGAGCATTTTGTGAAACATATGGGATTGATTTAACAACTTCGGGGCACAGCAATGTAGTACAAAACAGGAGCAGAACAACAAATAATAAATTTCTATAAGATTGCAACTTGTCTTGTGAATTTACCATCTGCTAATTAAAAGTAGCAACAAACCACTGCAGGGGCGTCGCCAGGGGGTGGCTATCAGGGCTGCAGCCCCGAATGTCACTCCCAGAGCCCCGAGTGTCCCTAGGGGTCCTTAATGGCTGTTCAGCGGCTCTGTCGAGTCGCCCATCCACTAGCGGCTGGATAGAGCCGCGATCGGGCGGCTTTACAGAGCCACGAGTGGCTTAATAGAGCCATGAGCGGCCTGCAGAGGGGAGCCGAGAACGGGTGGGGCGGGCCGCCTCCCCACCATCCATCCAGGATCCTCTCGGAAAAAAGACCTGCTCGTTAGTGATGTCACTGCGGGTCTCTGCTGCCGGCCCGCTCCTGTTACCGGCTTGTGGTGTCCGGAGCCGCATCGGCCTCCACCAGCTCACTCCCCCTCCACCTCAGGGTTTACTCTGGAAGAGCTAGCTGACACCTTCCAGCCGCTGACACCTCCCGGCCCCACACCGGCTCATTCAGCCCATTGGTGGTGGTATTGGAAAAGGAGAAATGCAAAGAGAGGAGCAGTGGTATTAGGAATGGGGGAATGCAGAGAGAGGAGCGGTGGTATTGGAAATGGGGGAATGTAGGGAGGAGGAGTGGTATTGGGAATGGGGGAATGCAGAAAGAGGAACGGTGCTATTGGGAATTGGGGAAAGCAGGGAGGAGCGGTGGTATTGGGAATGGGGGAATACAGAGAGAGGAACGGTGGTATTGGAAATGGGGGAATGCAGAGAGAGGAGTGGTGGTATCGGGAATGGGGAAATGCAGAGAGAGGAGCGGTGGTATTGGGAATGGGGTTATGCAGAGAGAGGAGCGGTGGTGTTGGGAATGGGGGAATACAGAGAGAGGAGCGGTGGTATTGGAAATGGGGGGATGTAGAGAGAGGGACACACACTGCCGGGGGGACCTGTGTAAGGAGGGACACACACCGCTAGGGGGGACACCTGTGTAAGGAGGGAGACACACCACTGTGGGACACCTGTGATGTAAGGAGGAACTCGGCTGGAGGCACCTGATGGAAGGAGGGACTCCGCTGGGGGACCTGATGGAAGGAGGGACTCCGCTGGGGGCACCTGATGGAAGGAGGGACTCCGCTGAGGACAACTGATGGAAGGAGGGACTCCGCTGGGGGCACCTGATGGAAGGAGGGACTCCGCTAGCGGCACCTGATGGAAGGAGGGACTCCGCTGGGGGACACCTGATGGAAGGAGGGACTCCGCTGGGGGCACCTGATGGAAGGAGGGACTCCGCTGAGGGCACCTGATGGAAGGAGGGACTCCGCTTGGGGCACCTGATAGAAGGAGGGACTCCGCTAGGGGCACCTGATGGAAGGAGGGACTCCGCTGGGGGACACCTGATAGAAGGAGGGACTCCGCTGGGGGACACCTGATGGAAGGAGGGACTCCGCTGGGGCACCTGATGGAAGGAGGGACTCTTCTGGGAACACCTGATGGCATCTGGTAGCAGGTGACAGTAGCAAGTGACATGCTCGGGGCTCCCACTGATTCATCATTATTTTGAGTTGAACTATTTCATTTTATATCACAATTTAATAATAGATATAATACGCTTCAATCATCCTGACACCATACCAACCATGGTGCCGGGATGATTGAAGCGCTAAAACCAGGTCTTTGGAGAATCTTTATCTGCTGATTGTTACATTTTCTGGAATACACATATTGCTATTGTGGTGTAGGATCAGGGCCTGTCCCTCCATCCTGACTTCTTTCTTTCCTTCTCTTCTCTTTCCTTCCCTCCCTATCTCTTTCTTTCTTCCTTCCTCCTTCCCTCGTTCATCTCAGACGAGAGCCACACCCCCAGGCCACGCCCCTTTAAGCCACACCCGTTTATCGCTATAAATCCTTGCCCTGGGGACCGTGCATTTTTTCCTACCCGTTATGTTTTTGGACACTGATCCCCCCTCTGCCAGTGAGCTCTCCAGTCTCTGGAGCCTCTGAGGGAGGACCTGGCCACTGAAAGTGTTGATTTCACCAATAGGAGGTGTCCACATTGTGCAGAGAGTGATGTGGACACCTGAAGAAAGATCCTAGCAATTAGGCCCCTTTCACACTGGGGCTGGCGGGCGGCAGCGGTAAATCCCCGCTAGTCTCAGCGGGGATTTAGCGCTGTTATAGAGGCGCTACGGCGCCGCTATGCAGGCGGGTGCGGGGCACTTTTAACCCCCCCACAACGGGTTAAACAGGGGTTAAAAGTGCCGGCGCTCGGCGCTCCCGGAGCGGTGTACAGCCGCTACGGGAGCGCTGCCCATTGAATTTAATGGCAGGAGCGGTGGAGGAGCGGTGAATACACCGCTCCCCACATTCCTGAAAAATCATGCTTGCATGATTTTCTGAAGCGCTGCGCTAGCGCAACGCCTCAGTGAGAAAGCATCCATAGAGATGCATGAAAATGATATTTAGAGCGTTATTACAGCGGTAATTTTAGCGCTTTACCGCTGTAATAACGCTCCAGTGTGAAAGGGGCCTTAA
>BLSH010418813.1:485336-504589 GCA_018402905.1 Glandirana rugosa
AAAGTCTCAGACATGTGGTATCGCCATACTCAGGAGGAGCAGAAGTATTTGTTTTGGGGTGTAATTTGGGGTATGCATATGCTGTGTGTGAGAAATAACCTGTTACAATGATCATTTTGTGAAAAAAAAAAAAAGAAAAAAACAATCTTCATTTTGCAAAGAATTGTGGGAAAAAATTACAGCTTCAAAAAATTCACCATGCCTCTTACTAAATACCTTGGAATGTCTACTTTCCAAAAAGGGGTCATTTGGGACGTAATTTTACTTTCCTGGCTTGTTAGGGTCTCAAGAAATGAGATAGGCTGTCAGTATATCAGGTGTGATCAGATCTGATCAATTTTCAATGATTGGCACCATAGCTTGTAGACTCTATAACTTTCACAAGGACCAAATAATATCCACTTATTTGGGTTATTTTTACCAAAGATAGGTAGCAGTATAAATTTTGGCCAAAATTTACAAAAAAAAAATTACTAATTTGCAAAAATTTATGACCGAAACAAAGAAAAAGGCATTTTTTCAAAAAATTTTCAATCTTTTTTTATTTATAGCACAAAAAATAAACCCCCTCCTAGTGATTAAATACCACCAAAAGAAAGCTCTATTTGTGTGAAAAAAAGGACGCAAATTTCATGTGGGTACCGTGTTGCATGACTGAGTAATTGTCATTCAAAGTGTGATAGCGCTGAAAGCTGAAAAATGGCCTGGACAGGAAGGGGGTTTTCGTGCCAGGTACTGTTGTGGTTAAAATAAAGGCATGCAAAATTTTGAGATATTACTGAAGTATTCTTTTGCTTTAGGAACACAGAAATGTCTGAATCACAGCAATTGTTTATTTTTGGACCTCATCTATATACTATTTGAGTTCCTAGTACAGTTACCACCAGATGGTACAATGGGATGTATGGGTTTGGTTGGCAACTAGTAGATTTCAATTCGTTCTAAGGTTTAAACCTTCATAACTGCACGGGGTCATAGGTTAAAAAAATCTGTAATTATGATTAATGATTTTGCCACTCATTTATTTACCTTAGAGACGAAACATGAAAAGTGAAACAACACAACAAAATTACCGCAAAGACACAAATAGATAAAAGATCTCACATATTCCAAGATGTAACCAAACTACTTGTACTCTTTGAATCTCTACATACAATCAAACTTTTGTGTAGCATCCTATAACCCTGTACTGCAAGGTGTGGGAGTTATTAAACATTCTAGAACTGAAATCTGGGATTATGATAAATAAATCAATATAACAAGACAGTATGAAAAGCAAGACCCCTTGGCCAGATATTATATCTGCTAGATTTAGTAAAGCAGGCTTTGGTTAACCACTTCACTACCTGTAATACACCTTCATTACCAGGCCATTTAATTTAGTTTTCAGCGTTGTGATAATTTGATTTTACATTCTGTCATGAAATGTCTGTACCCAAATGAGTCTTATATAATTTTTTTTAAGTTCGATAGAGCTTTCTTTAGCTGTATATATAAAGAAAAATTGAAGGGGTTAATGTTCAGATGGGCAGGATAAGGAAGTAGAAGAGGTCACACATGGAGACAACATTGGAGCTAGTATGTATTGGAGAAAATGGGTGAAAGGGTTAAAAAAAGACCCTAGCTTCACTGCAACAGAATGAAAGGATCATCCTCTAGGGCCCTTGATCCATTCATTCTGTGCCCACTGGTAAGTAATGGTCTCTCTCCTACCCTTGTTGTAGCACTGTAAATAGTACCAGGTGAGCACTGTGATTACCAATTACAGCGATCACATGGTACCCAACCACTTTGATTGGCTTGGTACAGTGTCTCTGTGTACTCAGCTATCTAATGATGGCTTAGTAAACTGCAATTAACCAATGGATTGGCTGCCCAACGGCTATTTATCCAGTGCTGTTCATAAACGCCACTGAGTAAATAATGGGCCACTGATCCCTCGTTAAAAAAAGTATATTGGTTTGTAAGCGGTAATCATTTCCTACTTTGAACACATCTTGATTAAGCATATCAACCTTATAGTATAGCAGTTGTAAAATCTGCTTGGTCACCAGTGACATGCAGCTAAGTTAACTCTAAATAAGTCACTCTTAGGCATTCCTAGACATGACACTTGACTATATTGTTGACCCTCTTGCATCAATACTTTGGGGTTGATTTACTAAAGGCAAATAGACTTTGCACTTTGCAAGTGCAGTTGCACTCACAAGGGCATTTGCCTTAGATTTTAGTAAATGAGGGAAAGCTTTGCTAATTTCCATCATCCAATCATGTGCAAGCAAAAATGCTGTTTTCTAAAAATGTTCCTTGCATGTGATTGGGTATTGCAAAGTGAAGCATCACCTCTTTTACTAAGCTCTGGAGCAACTGCACTTGTACACTGTAATTGCACTTCCAAAGCACACAATCTGTTTGCCTTTAGTGAATCCACTATTTTGAGTCACTTATCCGGAAGAAGTAAACAGATAAGCACTTCTCAGTTTTCTTTAACTTTTCTAATCTGCATCCTTGTTGTAGGTTGGTTATTTGGGAAGTACCAAAGCCACAGGGTCTGTATAGCAGTCATCTAGCATTTTCAGAAGATCGTGATATAGGAAAAACCTCCAACTGCATGCGGATCCTTACAAACGTTTTTTCATGAATTTGATTGTATGCCTTTTTAATCGATAAACTTTTATTATTGATATTTATATAGTGCCAACAACTTATGCAGCACTTTACATATAGGGGTTGAATAGCAACAATAAACCTCCAACCTCAATCCAATACATACTCCACTCACCGCAGATCAACGAACGACAAATGAGTTCTGCAACCTGTTATAGAAGCACCCTTTGCATTTTGTCATTAGACTTCATCAGGTGCCATTTATTGAGATTTTTTAAAAATAAAATGAGAGCATAGCCTTGGGTGATTACAATTAATCTCTGTAGAATATGTTGTGGCTGAAAACTGCACCAAACCATTTTCCATACCCTTATGATAAAAAATGCGCTGATGCTTCAGGAGACCTAACTCATCTTTTTTGCACTCGTACAACAAGGAAATCTTTCACATGTGCAGTACATGCAAGATGTATATTAGTGCTATACTAAGGGTATAAATTATATTTTCGCCATGGTGCCATCATGCTTTTCAAATAATGCATACAACAATATTAAAAATTGGTATGGTGTCTGTGTGCTATAACTGGGCATGGTTTCTGTGCTGTGTGTGCTCTGCTTGCGTGAACCCTGCCTGCTCTGTATGCTAGGTGCCCTCAGTATGTAGTCTGCTGTGCATGCTCTGTATGTTCATACCCTGAATGTGTGTGTTCTTCATGTGCAATGTGTATTGCATGTGCTCTGTCTATAAGTCCTCCAAAGCTGGCCATAGACAGATTGAAAATTGACCAGTTCAGTGGGAACCAGAAACATTTTGATCTGTCTGGGCAGGCTGGGTTGTGCTGAAGTCGATCCACCTGGTTTTCCTGTCACCCAATCACTGCCAGCAGCTATAGCAGCTAGCAGTGATAATTGTATTCTGCCAGTAGGGAATGCTCTCTGAGCTCCCCACTGGCAGAACACAATAGTGCTATGGGAGGAATTCCCCCATCAACAATGACTGTGTTGATGGGGCAATTTTATTTCCTTCAACCTGTGGATGAAGGAAAGAAAGGTGCATAATGTATGGCCTGCCTTAACTGTGTTCAGGCAGGTGCAGTCTATTTTCTTGACTGTAGGTGGCTCTCGATCGCAGCAGCATTGCAGTTGGAAGGTAAGGCAAGAAGAATTTGGTTCCTTTATGGTTTTCTGTGTCCCTGAGGAAGCTATGTGATTGGATGCTGCCCCATGTGACTCCAGCAGCCATCTTGGGTCGGACAGAGTCTATTTAACCATTTCTTGCCCAGCTTATAGCAAAATGACTGCCAGGCAGTGGTTTAGTTATCCTGACCGAATGTAATATGACATCCTGCAGGATAACCCGTGATCGCACACCCGCGGGGGCGTGCATCACGGAGATCGGTGGTTACCAATCTCGGTAAAGAATCTCCGTTGGAAGCTATTTACCATGTGATCAGCCATGACCAATTGCAGCTAATCATGGTGTAAACAGGAAGAGCCATGTATCAGCTTTTCCTCTACAAACACGAGTAGATGAGAGCTGGTCGGTGGCTCTCCTGACAAGGGGGTCTGCGCTGATTGTTTATCAATGCAGCCTCCACGAGGATCACCACCCAGGACCATCAGGGATGCCACCCAGGATCACCAGGGGTGCCTATCCAGGACCACCAGGGGGCCCACCTAGGACCACCAGGGGGTCCACCTATGACCACCAGGTAAGGCGCTAAATGCCCAATAGGGATGGCACACAGCGCCCATCTCTGCCTGCCAGTGCCTCCTTTTCAGTGCTGCCTATCAGTGCTACCTATCAGCACCCATCATTGCCACCTATCAGTGCCCATCAGTGCCACCTATTAGTGCCCAGTGTCACCTATCAGTGCCCATCAGCGCCGCTTATCAGTGCCCATTAGTGCTGCATATCAGTGACACCTAACAGTGCCCTTCAGTGCTGATTATCAGTGCAGTAGATCTTTGTCATGCCACCTGGCACAGTGGAGAACCGACGTGTTTACTTTGGTGGTTCCCCGCTTTTCTTCTCTAACAAGCGATCGCGGGTTGCCCAATCCGCGGCCCTGCTCAGGGAGTGTGCGGCGGGCACGAGAACATGCGCTCGCCACCTAGCTGTGCATGCGCGGATCACCGTTTATAGATGCCGATTTGCGCTATGCTGCCACTCTGCAGCAGTTAATGTATGCGAGTCACTCGGGAACCGGTTAAAGACCCTGGCTCCAAGGTGTGGTATGCATTTTGCATGCGCGTAGTGTAGGGACAGGTCACCTGTCTGACAGGAACAGTAAATAGCATCAAGGAGAGGTTCCAGATGAGTAGGGAAAGGATAAGAAATCACCATCCTTCCTGGAGACCTCCCCATATTGGGTTTAGATCGGCCAGGCCGCATTCTGCCCCTCATGACAGACGCTGTCGGCACATCAGACCTGCTTTGCTATACACCGCTTTTACATCCCCTGAGTAATCCCAGTCAGGTGCCTTCCCGCCAAGCTTGTTGTGAATTATTGAACTCTGACATTATAACACGTTCTGTTCTCTGCAACCGAGCTCTGAGTTTTTACTACCACTGCACCACGCTGCACCTCCCCACATGTGTGTATCCTCAGACCGTTCTGTGCCTATGTGTATCAGAGTATTCTGCATGTGTTCTGTCAGCATGATTTCTTAGAAAGTGCTCTGCGTGTACTGTGTGTGCTCTGCTTGTGGATGCTCTGTCTGCTCTGCATGCACTCAATGTGTACTTTGACTGCGTGTGTAGGATCTGCTTGTCTGTACAATGTCTTCATGTTCATTCACTGTGTGTGTGTGCTCTGCCTTAGCAGTGCCAATGCATGATCTGTTTTTTTTATTGTGACTTCTTTTTCTGCCACTTTATGCAATCTGTATGTGTGCCGGGCATGGTCTGCATATTAGGTCTGCATATGGCTTGTCTCTGTATTTTATCTGCTGTGGGTGTTCTGTAGTTAATTGACTTTGTATTCCATGTGTGTTCTGAGCGTAGGCAGGGGTTAATGCATAAGATAGAAGTTCTTCCTAAAATCCTCCCAGTAAGCGACAAGAGTTCACATCCTTCCTGGCAGGATCCTATATAAAAGGTGGGGATAGCCAAGTTACAGTTCAGAGCCAGATCAGGACAGAGAGGCCTGGTTGAAGAGATGGACTGAGCTTACATATACAGCGGCAAAGTTTCTCCGCTGTGCAAATCGCCATATATAAATGGGGATTCGCACAGCCGCAGTTGTGGACGGCGTGCGCTGCCGGCGGCGCTTGTGCACGCTGCGCGCTCCGTGAGTGTGGCCGCGGGTTAGGAGGACTCGATGTCTGCTGACGACCCGCAATCACCTACTACAGAGGAAGAACGGGGAACCTCTGATGTAGACAGGATCAGTTAGGTCTGTCATGCCCCTGCCAGCCCAGCCCCCACACAGTTAGAACACTCCTAGGGAACACATAACCACTTGATTACCCCCTTAGTGTTAACCCCTTCCCTGTCAGTGACATTTATACAGTAATCAGTGGCTATTTTTAGCTCTGATCACTGTATAAATGTCAATGGTCCCAAAAAAGGGTCAAAAGTGTCCGCTATGCCTGCCGCAATATCGCAGTCATGCTATAAATCACAAATCGCCGCTATTACTAGAAAAAAATAAATAAATAAATAAAAACGCCATGAATCAATTCTCATGGTTTGTAGACACTATAACTTTTGGGTAAACCAAGCATTATATGCTAATTGCCATGTAGAAGGATATATATCGCCTAAACTGATGAATACATTTTTTTTTAATATATTTTTTTGGACATGTATTATAGCAAAAAGTAACAAATGTTTTTTTTTTTCAAAATTGTCGCTCTTTGTTTATAGAGCAAAAAATAAAAACCTCAGAGGTGATTAAATACCACCAAAAGAAAGCTCTATTTGTGGGAAAAAAATGTTGCACGACTGCTCAATTGTTAGTTAAAGGGGCACAGTGCTGAATCGCAAAAAGTGCTCTGGTCAGGAAGGGGGTAAATCCTTCCGTGGCTGAAGTGGTTAAAGAGGTTGTAAACTTCTCTATGGCAGTTGTACCTATAGGTAAGCCTATAATAAGACTTACCTATAGGTACTGAAAATATCTCCTAAATGTGCTCCGTTTAGGAGATATTTATGTGTTTTGCACAGATGATGTCATCAGCTCATGCGCTGTGAAGAAACAGCCCCCATGCCGTTTCTTCACGAGCGAGTGCCATGACTGTTGGCTCCCACGTGCATGTGGCCAGTCACAGAGCTGGAGTCCATGGCCCCAGAAGGAAGAGGGGTGAACATTGATGTGGCCTGCAGCGGGGACGGCGCAGGCTTCATTTGCAGGTAAGTGTCACATAATGTGCTAGTATGCGACGCATACTAGCACATTATGCTTTTACTTTGCAAGGGCAAAGGAAGGAAGTAAAACCCATCAGGGTTTTCTTCCTCTTTAAGGACTGTCACTGTTGACTACCTTACTACAGTAAAATGGATTTGTACTGAGCCTCTGGCTGCATTGAAATGAGTGAAGTGGATGTCTGTTTCCATTGGAGATGTGAGTTGGGTAGCACACCATTAGGTTCCTGTGCTAGACGGATGCACCTAACAGAGAAACACACAGTGGGATAAAGAATCCCAGAGAAAAAACTCTAGTACAAACCTGTTCAGTTTGGGACAGGTAGTGGACAGTGGAGGGGGATCTCCCTCTTTTTATGAGGAGCTGACCCTCTCCATGCAGCATGAAGCAAGTGACCTGGGCCCTCATGTCACCTGGGTCCCAGATGTTCAGCAGACTACCCTATCTTACAACTACGGAGGAGACGTTGGGCCTGACGCAAGCCAATGGAGGGTCTCTGGTACTGGTGACCAGGAGTATGGTGAGTGATGTGTCTAGGACCTGACATATATGCACACATGAAGCAGAAACTAAGTTCTGCATGGGACGTGCTCTGTGAGGGGCCATATGTGTAAGACTAAAGCTGGGTATGCACTGTGACTGTGAGTTTTTTTTTTTGTCCAAACAGTGGGCTGAACAAAAAAAGACTCAGAGCTTTTTGCATTCACACAAGCTATGTTGATGCAGGGATCGCCCCCACTGTACTATTCTATTCTGACAGTGGGGATTTCTTACCTCGTCAGAGTAAACTTATCAGCACTGCAGTCATTGGCTGCAGTGGCTAATCACAAGCTGGTTTTCCAGCAAGATTGTTCCACAGAAGTTGGTTTAATGATCGGCTTCTGTTGAACAGAGAGGGCTACACACTGATTGAAATTTGGTCGGTTACAGCTGAATATCCCACAGGCTGTTGGATTCTGTTAAAATCTTCACTGCAAGGTTGCCCTGTCCTCTTCCTGCTGCTGAAATTCTGGCACTGTCGGGGTTAACAACTTCAGATTTCTAGGAACAGCAGCAGTAAAGATGACCTGATGGGGACATGCTCCCTCTTGCCCTCTCCTCCCTTGAGAAAAGTTCTTAGGCTAGGTTCTTCTGTGCGGGTGGTTCCCACCGTTGGTCCACGCCTGTTTCCACAGCCACAACCACCCAGACAGAAAAATTCAGGAGAAGTGTGTGGATGGCATTAATCCTAATGGCACACCGCACATACTGGAAAATGCTCCTGCACTGGGATATGCACTGCACTTGCGATTCCTATGCGGACTGCGATTCCAGAAATGGTGCAGGGACATTTTCTGGATCCATTTCAAGCTAAGATAAATGGTACCCGGGCCTCGCTAAGAAGACAGAAAAAACTGCAAGGTTTTGCCTGTAAGCGACCATATATGGCGCTGGATCCTGACTGTAGGTAAACCTGGAACACTGAACCAAGGTACGCCTGCAGGGTGCTATACAGGTCCAAGGGAGAGGACCCTCAGAATGGGTACCCGGTCCTTGAAGGTCCTTGAGACAAAGCCCGCTGTGATGGGTGAAGGTTGGGCCAGGCCCTGCAGCGGGAATGGTGAGTAATCCCCAATGGGGATAATGTTACTGAACCCAGCTGGCTCCTGCAAACATAGGAAAAAGTTTGTTTAAATGTTCCTATTGCCTGCACTTCTTTTTTCTCACCACCAGAGGGCTCGGCTAGAAAGACACAGTCATGCTTGGTCTTGCCTGCAGTTCCTGTGAAGCTGCCACCAGGGGGAGCCTGCACCAGTACTAATCTGTCTTTTCACTATGTAAGTGAATGGACAATCTTAGGAAGTCAGGACAGGGCTGGAAAGCAGGCTAAAGATCCTCCTGGTGACATGTGAGTCTAGGGGTGGGCAAAGCAGCGCATGCACTAGCAGCCATGTCTTCCAAGAAGCAAAGGGGGAGCGAAGCTGCCTGTAATAAGGCTAGAGGCACAGGTGTGTTACCACAGCCCTTGCTGAGGCTAGTCGGATCACTGTTGCCATTGCTTCCCCTGAGAGACCAGAAGCGAGCGGGCTATCTGAGCCACTGCGGCTGTCTGGTATGGTAGCTGACCCCTCATCTGTTTCCTCACAGTATGTTACTAAAGATGACCTATTGGCAGCCTTACTGAGCTTGGAGACCAGGATTGCTGGTATGATTTCTTCTACCACACAGGGTGAGAAGGGTGACAGGTCTACTTCCCCTAACCCTCCAATTCTGGAGTGAGAATGGGTTAATGAGGGAGCGGAGGTAGCTATAAGGGATCTGGCCCATTCTTTTGCAGACACTTCTGGTTCAGAGAGTCCTGGTCCAGATGAATCCCCAAGGACACCTGCCTCTCAATCTCAGAGGCTGCTGATCCAGGTACTTACACATAAGGTACATGCAGCATTCAGGTTTCCTCCAGCGGAGAGTCCTGTGGATGTGTATTCCTCCCTTGGGTCATTAGAATACCACAAGGTGAGCAGGGATTCGCTTTGCACCCTGAGAGGGTGTTATATGCTGACTGGGTACACCTGGACAGATTGTTTGTTCCTTCTAACATCCTATGCAGGAAAGCTTTTTGGAAGGGGGGAGTACCAGCTGTCCATGCAGCAGTCACATCCCATGCGACAGTCTTTCTGGTGGTGCCAGATTGGGCCAGGAGGCTCAGGGTCCTATATTCCACCCAAATTTGCATGCGATAAGCTGACGGCATGGTGATTGAAGCCACGGTATTGAGAGATCCTGGGATCTTTGGGCCCTGTGTTATCTACAATGGTAAACGCTAAAAAGCTAGTCACCAGGAAGATTTATCACAGGGTCTGGAAAGCTCACATTGCGTGGTGTCAGGCCAGGAAAAGGCATCCCCGCAAGTATGTGATTGGTAATATGCTAGCCTTTCTTCAAGCAGGAGTAGACTTGAAGCTGGTTTTGACTACAATCATAGGACAGGTTTCTGCCTTGTCCATATGTTTCAGAAGCCTTTGACTTCTCACTCCATGAACAGGGCCTTTCTTCAAGGGGTAACTCATCTGTTACCACCTGTTAGATTTCCTTTCTGTCCATGGGATTGAATCTGGTTTTGTCAAAGGACAAGTTTCTGCCTTGTCCACATATTTTCAGAGGCCTTGGCTTCTCACTCCTTGATCAGGACTTGTCTACAAGGGGTAACTCAGCTCTTACCTCCAGTTAGATTGCCTCCCTGTTCAGGGGATTTAAATTTGGTTTTGTCAGTGCTACACAAGCAGTCTTTTGAACCTATTAGGGAGATTCCCTTGGTCTTTTTGACTAGGAAACTAGTCTTTCTCTTTGCCATCACCCCAGCCAGAGAGGTTTTGGAGTTGGCAGCTCTTTCTTGTAAAGATCCAGACTTGAGATTGCACCAGGATAAGGTGATGTTGCAGCCTCTTCCATCCTTCCTACCGAAGGTAGCGTTGGTCTTTCATCTCAATGAAGATATTATGTTACCTTCTTTTTATTCTAAGTCCTCCTCACCAGAGGAGAGACCATTGCACTCTCTACATGTGGTGCGTGCTGTTAAGATTTATCTGAAGAGATCTGCAGACATCAGTAGGACTGATGCCTTTTTCTGTTGCCTGAAGGCCCCAGGAAGGGTTGGGCGGCATCCAAGGTAGCTGTTTTCACTGTGGATCAGCCAGCTGATTACTCAAATTTATGGTTAAAGGGGGAGAGCTCTTTCCACCAGGAGGTAGGGAATTCCTGGGCTTCTGCCACCAGACGTCGGTGGAACAGATTATGAGGCCGCTACATGGTCCTCAGTACATACATTCACAAGATTCTATCAGGTGGATTTTAGAACAGCTGAGGATTCCGCTTTTTGGCCACAGCATATTAAGGGTTTAATTGGAATTGTGTCTCCCTCCCCTCAGGCATTGCTCTGGGACATCCCAGTATGTATAGAATATATAGCCTGCTCTGTGTCCCGTGATGTCCGAGAAAGAAAATTGGATTTTTTATACACACTTACATGTAAAATCCATTTCTTTCGAAGGACATCAGGGGACACAGAAGTCCCTCCCCTCTCTGTCTTGTGGAGTTCATTGCTTGCTACAATACTGAAGGTCTCCCAGTGTGGGAGGAGTTATATAGGAGGGGGAACTTCCTGTTTGTTTTTTATTTAATTACCAGTGTTCATTCAGTCATTGGCTGCAGTGGCTAATCACATGCTGGTTTTCCAGCAAGATTGTTCCACAGAAGTGACGTATAACCCAGTATGTATAGAATATATAGCCTGCTCTGTGTCCGTGATGTCCTTCGAAAGAAATGGACTTTACAGGTAAGTATGTATAAAAAAATCTAATTTTTTTGAAAGTTTGTTATAAAATTTTGTACACAGGTAATTTTTCTCCTTCACTGATGTGCGCTGATGAGGTTGCACTAATGGGCATTGATAGGTAGCACTGATGAGGCGCCACTGGTGTACACTGATGAGGCAGCACTGATGAGCTGCACTGATAGGCGGCACTAATAGGTGGCACTGATAGGCACTGATAGGCGGCACTGATAGGAAGCACTGAAGGGCACTGATAGGCAGCCATGATAGGTGACACTGATGAGGAGGCACTGATTGGCAGCATTGGTGGACCCTGATTGGCAGCACTGATGAGCACTGATTGGCAGAACTGGTGGGCACTGATTGGCAGCACTGGTGGGCATACCTCCCAATTTTTTAAGATGGGAACAAGGGACACCTATTAGCAAGTATGCAGGCATAGGACAGATAGTCCTTAAAGGAGAATTATACAAAAAATGATTAGTTAAACCCACAAGTGCTTATTTTCACCACTACTATTGCTTTATACTGGCTTTTAAAATTTACAAATTCAGCAATTTGGAAATTGGATGAAAGGTTTAGCACTGGGAAACACTTTTTGAAAGAGATTAGACCAAAATGCGGGACAAAGGAGGAGGAAAGAGTGACAGAGGGACTTTGTTCCAAATCAGGGGCAGTCCCTCAAAATCAAGGATAGTTGGGAACTATGCTGGTGGGCACTGTTGGCACTGCACTGATAATCAGGACACTGATAATCAGTGCCCTGATTATCAGTGTAGATGTCCCTTTAATGCTGTCAGGGTGAGACAAGAAAATCCGATAAAGCTGATCACATGGTAAAGGGCCACTCTGACTGGCCCTTTATCCCAATCTGAAGTACTCACCGATCACACAGCATGCCGCCTGCACGCTGCGGGGGGCACGCTGGCAATGCGATCACAGGAGGATGTCCATGGACGCCCTCACTGCAAAGTAAGCCCATGCTGTAGCCGTCTTTCAGCTATAGCGCAGACAGGAAGGAGTTAAACTACAAAAAGGAGGTGAAGCATGCTCACTGAGGGTGTAATACTTAGGCTCCATTTACACCTGGGCAATTTGAATTGCGCGTGGAATCGCCGCAATTACAAATTGCTGCAAATTGCGGGATGCTTGTGTGATACCATTACTTTTAAATGGCACCCCAATCATGCAGTGATTTTACAGTGATTGTCATGTGATAAATCGGAGCAAATCTCAACGCGCTCAAAAAGGAGCAGGACCTTCATTTGAGTGACAGTGTCATGCGTTGTGATTTGCCGTAATTGCAGCATGATTTATCGCATGATAATCGTGATGCCATTGGGTGCCATTAAGAAGTAATGGCATTGTACAAGCGTGCCGTGATTTGGAATCAAGGGCAGAATCACGGCGTTTCAAAATGCCCAGGTGTGTATAGAGCCTAAGGGTCCTTTCAGACAGGCTTGTCCGTAATACGGATTCCTCTTGCTCAGCGGGGGATCGCTCCGCTGGTCCCCGCTGAGCAGGCAGGTGACAGGTCCGTCTCCGCTCACTGTGCAGAGATGAACCTGTCAGAGCCCCACTGTCCTCTATGGGAGATCGGATGAAAACTGACCACCTGTTCGTTTCCATCTGATCCCATTACATCCGATCCTCCAGAAGGATGGAAAATAGGGTTTCCCTGACATCCGCTGCTCCATAGAAGTGAATGGAGTGTCTGAACAGGTCTGCCTGAAAAATGGACAGGCGGACCTGATCAGAGTGCCTGTGTGAAAGGGGCCTAAGGGTTCTATTTATAAAACATTAATTACACAAATGTAAGAAGTATTTGCGCAAGCTGAATGAAATGTGATCGTAAATTTTCTTAGAGATTACTGCCTGTATTGTCAGTTCCATTTAGTGGCCAAAATGTGTTAAAGTGTAGTTCCACCCAAAAATTGAATTTTCACTTTAAGCACTCCTCGCCCCCTTACATGCCACATTTGGCATGTCATTTTTTTTGGGGGGGGGGTGTACCCGGTTTTCAGAGGGACTTCCTGTCCCTTTTCCACCTTCCTTATCTGGGCCGCCTAGGTGACTCCTCTCCCCATAGGCGGCCCCTCCCTCCTGGCAATCTTCTGGGACACGTCACAGGTCCCAAAATATTGCCTGGCCACTAGGAACGCGCAGCGCGACTCGCACATGCGCAGTGCGTGCCCGGCCGTGAAGCCACGGCCGGTGCCCACACTTACAATGATGGCGCCGCGGGGAGGAGGGGGAGACGAACGAGGCTTCGGGCGCAGCCATCGCTGGACCAGTAGACAGGTAAGTTACTGTTTATTAAAAGTCAGCAGCTACACTTTTTGTAGCTGCTGACTTTTAATAAACCAAAAAATTAGTGGAACTCCGCTTTAAGGTTCTGTGAAATACCTCAATGAGAAAACAATACTGCATTTTGCCACTAGATGAAGCTGATGATACAGGAATTACTCTTTTAAAAAAATTACAATGGCATTGTGTTCAGCTTGTACTAATGCGTCTTTACATTCCTGCAATAAATGTTTTAAAATAGAAAATTCCAGAACTGCTGGTAGACAATAAAAGGTACTCTTCCCTCTTTATATTGTTCAGGCATATTGTACTGTGCAATGCCTAACACACTTTTGTGTATACTGTTTTTAATATTTCAGAATGCCAGAAATGTAGAAACTCAAAAAGGATAAACTATAAAATTCACTAAACAACCATTATTACAGCGGTTCTCAACTCCGGTCCTTGGGACCCACCAACAGGCCAGATTTTAAGTATTACCTTGGGAGATGCAGACTAGAATACTGCAATCACTGAGCAGCAAATTATATCACCTGTGATGTATTTCATTTATCCTGCAAACCTGGCCTGTTAGTGGGTCCCAAGGACAGGAGTTGAGAACCACTGCATTATTACAATAAAAAGCTTAGACAGGTGGTACCTTCTCTCATACTGGAATTCCTTTTTTGTAGTTTCATGGTAAAGAAATAATAAATCCAAATGGAAGCCAGTTCAGATGACAGGAGAGTCATAAAAATGTTTGAGTGCCTGTGATAAAGTTCAGTGTAACATCTAATGGTAAAAAGTATTCACTGAATGGAATGTCTCCTAAACTGTTGTTAAATTATGAGTCAAGTCAGCAAAGGGCATGTGTACAGATGATGTGACTAGTGAATTGCTGTGCTATGTTTAGAGACAGGAAATGAGACCCATATGACAGAAAAAATACAGTGAATACTATACAAGGATCATTGCCAGGACAAGGTCATTTTTTCACCTTTTTAAATTAGACGCGTCTGATCGCCTTTATGTTTTGTAATTGCCAAATCAGCAATTGCTAAATCTTGGAAGAAGGCATCAGTGAATACAGATGATGTTAAGATAAATAAGGGTTGGATCATGATTAAAGTTATATTAACCACTTCAGCCCCGGAAGGATTTACCCACTTCCTGACCAGGCCATTTTTTGCGATATGGCACTGCGTCGCTTTAACTGACAATTGCGCGGTCATGCGACGTTGTACCAAACAAAATTGGCGCCCTTTTTTCCCACAAATAGAGCTTTCTTTTGGTGGTATTTGATCACCTCTGAGGTTTTTATTTGCGCTATAAACAAAAAAAAGAGTGACAATTTTGAAAAAAAAAACCCAATATTTTTTACTTTTTGCTATAATGAATAGCCAAAAAAAAAAGTAAAAAAACTAATTTCTTCCTCAGTTTAGGCCGATATGTATTCTTCTACATATTTTTGGTAAAAATAATCGCAATAAGCGTATATTGATTGGTTTGTGCAAAAGTTATAGCGTCTACAAAATAGAAAATAGATTTATGGCATTTTTATTATTTATTTATTTTTTACTAGTAATGGCGGCGATCAGCGATTTTTAGTGGGACTGCGACATTGCAGCGCACAGATCGGACACTTTTGACACTTTTTTGGCACCATTGACATATATATATACAGCGATCTAAAAATAGCCACTGATTACTGTATAAATGTCACTGGCAGGGAAAGGGTTAACACTAGGGGGTGATCAAGGGGTTCCCTAGGGAGATGTTTCTAACTGTGGGGGGACTTAAGTGACTAGGAGTAGAGAGAGAAAGCTGCTCCCGATCACTGGGAACAGCAGATCTCTCTCTACTTCCTTGTCAGAACGGGGATCTGTTTGTTTATATGAACAGATCCACGTTCTGGCTCTGTGAGGAGCGATCGCGGGTGGCTGGCAGACATCGCAGCCACCGGCCACGAGCATCATATAAGGCCCGTATAATTACGGCGGCTGGTCAGCAAGTGGTTAAAGGTAAATTTATGTTGAACTGAAAAGGGAGATAGAGAGCAGCAGGATCAACCAGGTTTTTTGTAGAATACAGAAAACAATTTTCATAGTGACTAAGCGAGTATGAACAGCATGCAATACACCATTTATTGATAGTTTTTTTATGATGTCGGTTTACTGACATAAAATATTTATGTCAGTCCCAATAAATTATTGCTTTTTACTGAATATCTGTTTATTGGGAATTTAACATGCATATTACTTTTAATTGTTATTTTACCAATTCGTTTTATATTTTTGTATATGACATATGTATTTTTTGCATTACGTGATTGCATATGAATTCTATATTCTCTGATAAAGCAAAAATCGTATGACCTGGTATCATACGAGTAAAATTGTTGTGTTTGTCTGATTATTAGTACACAGTTTTCGAGAGCCGATTATGCCAGTTCGTTTGAAATTATCCAAAGGAACAAACACGGAAAATGTTCTTGTACAATATCAGATCATATGATTTTCATGTAATCAGTACAGATTTTGTCCAAAAATACCGTACAAATACAATGCAATACATTACATCACTTCTGACTTTATTCTGTCGTACATGAATAGTAACCTCTTAATTTTCAATATGGAGACCAGCGTGTAAAACAAATAATTTGTCTGATAATCTCATTGTGTGTACCACGCTTAAGGAGTGTAGCGCCCTCTACTATAGGTAGGTGCTTAGGAGTAGATTTTTGTTGAGAGTAGGCAAATTTAGTCAAGCCTGACTCCCAGTCAGGCCTGATTGTTTTGATTCTGGGCAGGGGAGTGGCCCAGGGAGGACTGGAGCCTGCAGGAAGCAACACTCCTTGGTTACCCCTCCCCTCTTCTTCAGAAAGTTCTCAAAAATGGGGTGGGAAGAGGAGGTGAGGCTTTCTGATGTATGTTAAGGAGCCCTGACCAATGCCCAACTTCGATTTGCAGGGGGCAGGCCTCATTAAATACTGTGGTCTGCCCAGTGTGGGGGGGGAGAGTTTGGGTGGAAGTGATGGAGATGGATTGGAGGCTGTAAGGACCTGAAGGGAGACCCTAGTTTGGGGGGGTGACCTCAGCCTGGGAGAGCTCGGGTGCAGCCAGGAGGAGAGAGAGAGAGAGATCCTGGAGGAGAGGCACAAGGGCGAGTGGAAAAGGACAGCAGGAGAGAGAACACTATCGGAGAGATCTCTGGGAGGAACTACAAGTAACAGGTGTCAGGGAGGGACACAGCCCAGGGAAGTGGAGATGCACAAAGCAGATTGGGAGGGCTCGGGTGCTGGGATTGGCCTGGAGCCACGATGATGTCACTCCCGTGCATGCGTCAGGGCCCTGAAGAAATGACACAGGCTACCGTTCCTTCAGAGGCAATGCGCCGATGACGTCAGTGGCGGTGTATATAGTAAATATCTCCTAAACGGTGCAAGTTTAGGAGATATTTACAGTACCTACTGGTAAGCCTTATTATCGGCTTACCTGTAGGTACAATTAAAATGGAAGACTTTACTTCCTCTTTAAATATTCTTTTTATATTTTCTAATATTATCCTTAGCTGTCATCACTTTTAATAAATGTTATACTTATAAGTATTTGTGTGATCTCTCTTTGTACATATTGAATACAACCCCAAAAACATAAAATTTCACGCATTCGTGATGAAACACAGGCCTATGTTACATTGCTGTATCCTCTGTGGTCTTCTAATTCTTAATGATTGTTTGATAGACTCTTATCCAGGCATGCATATTAGGTGGCTGGCTGCCCTTCCTTCCTGTAACAGACCAGGCCATATGCCTTTCAACATTGGAAGAGGGGGTACCTTACAAGGACGGGAGGGGTGGCAAAGCCCCTCCTCTTGCAAAGAACTCTTGTCCCAGTGTTGAGGGACAATGGCTCCTTCCCCATCTCCTTATAGACTCCAGAGAGAGAGACATCATTTTGCTCATGTACAAATCATTAGTAATACCTCATCTGGAATATGCAGTTCCGTTTTGGGCACCAGTTCACAAAAAGGACATTAGAGAACTAGAGAAAGTGCAGAGAAGGACAACCAAACTGATAAGAGGCATGGAGGAACTCAGCTATAAGGAAAGATGAGTTGAACTTAATGTATTCTCTCTTGAGAAGAGGAGATTAATGCATTGTAAGTATTATGCCCTTGACTTGTGTCAGTGGCGGTATATATAGTAAATATCTCCTAAACGGTGCAAGTTTAGGAGATATTTACAGTACCTACTGGTAAGCCTTATTATCGGCTTACCTGTAGGTACAATTAAAATGGAAGACTTTACTTCCTCTTTAAATATTATTTTTATATTTTCTAATATTATCCTTAGCTGTCATCACTTTTAATAAATGTTATACTTATAAGTATTTGTGTGATCTCTCTTTGCACATATTGAATACAACCCCAAAAACATAAAATTTCACGCATTCGTGATGAAACACAGGCCTATGTTACATTGCTGTATCCTCTGTGGTCTTCTAATTCTTTTTTTTTTGTTTACAAACGTTTTTATTGGAAGGTTGTATACAAAATCCAAAATTTATATAACATAATTTCTGTTACATAGGTATAAGTAAAATAGTATTATAGACTTATATAAGATATAAAGAGTGTACCAATAAAGCATACATATCAAAATTGACTGTTTAACAGATTATATATTGAGAAGATCCCATTGGTCCCATTTATTATTAAAGATGTGCATAGAGTCTTTCAGGGTATGATGAATATTTTCTGTTGATTTAATAATGGACATTCTATGTATGATTTGTTGCCAAATAAGTGTGGATGATTTCCAATTAAATGCAATCATCCATTGTGTGGCGCTACACAAAGTATGCGCTAAATTATTCTGAGATTTATCAAGATCAGGAAATCTACTGAATAAAAGGCACCGTTGTGGCGTCAAAGTAATGTGTTTACTAGCCAGTTTATCTATAATTCGGTTAACTGAGTCCCATATTGGTTTTAGTAATTTACATTCCCAGAATGTATGTAGGATTGTACCGAGGTCTGAACAACCTCTAAAACACCCAGGAGAGACGCTTGGGTAGTATGAGTGGATTCTAGACGGAGTCATGTACCATCTAGTGAACACTTTCAGTGGAGTTTCTTTAACCACTTCCTTACTGGGCACTTAAACCCCCCTCCTGCCCGGACCAATTTTCAGTTTTCAGCGCTGTCGCTCTTTGAATGACAACTGCGCGGTCGTGCGACATTGTACCCAAACAAAATTTGGCCTCTGTGTCATTTCTGATCGCCGCTATAAACAAAAAAAGAGCAACAATTTTGAAAAAAAAACAATATTTTTTTACTTTTTGCTATAATAAATATCCAAAAATAAAAAATAAAAAACAAATTTATTCATCAGTTTTGGCCGACATGTATTCTTCTACATATTTTTGGTTAAAAAAATCGCAATCGGCGTTTATTGATTGGGTTGCGCAAAAGTTATAGCGCCTACAAACTATGGACATTGATTTATGGCGTTTTTATTATTTTTTTTTTTTTTACTGGTAATGGCGGCGATCTGTGATTTTTATCGGTAATGCAATATCGGGGCGGACATGTCGGACGTTTTTGACACTTTTTTGGGACCAATGACATTTATACAGCGATCAGAAATTTAAATGTCCACTTGTTAGAGGTAGTGCTTGGGTG
>BLSH010418813.1:507248-518545 GCA_018402905.1 Glandirana rugosa
GCCCTCGCACGGGCGCCCAGGCCGCCTGGGTTACAGGCGGCCTCTGGGCGCCCCAAGCACTACCTCTAACAATACCACTTCCCCCCTACGGGAGGGAATCCTTGGAAGGCAGCAGTCACATTCACACACCCATAAGCGCGGTACATACCCATAATCTATCTACTTAAATGTCCACTGATTACTGTGTAAATGTCATTGGCAGTGAAGGGGTTAACCAGCAGGGGGCAGTGAAGGGGTTAACTATGTTCCCTGGGTGTGTTCTAAATGTGGGGGGGCGGGGTTGACAGGGGCATGACAGATCTAACTGATCCCAGTGACAGGGATCAGTAGATCTGGCATGCCCCCCTCACAGAACGGGGAACCGCCGTGTTTACTTTGGCGGTTCCCCGTTCCTCCTGTCTGTACGGAGATCGCGGGTCTCCGGCGGACATTGGGTCCGCCGGACCCGCGGGCACGCTCCCGCAGTGTGCGGCGGCACGTGCCGCTCGCGCCCGCGGGAGCGCGCCCAGCACGAGCCGAATGGGAGGACGTCTATTGACGTCCTCCCGGCATTTTAGAGCCGCGCTGTAGCCGTCATTCGGCTATAGCGCGGATGGGAGGTAGTTAAAAGACGTTGAACATGAGCATTTATTTAAATTAAGGATCATGATTGACCACTCTTTAAGTGAGAATGAGCAATCTAGGTCTGTCTCCCACTGGGTCATGTATTTAGTCTTAGAAGAAGTGACCTGATCACTAAAGTGATTATATATGATTGATATTTGGCCTTTTTGTCTTGGGGATGATATGCATAGTTTCTCTACAATGTTCCCAATGGGAGGAATTGTGAGAGCATAATATTTGGAATAAAAATCTTTAATGGTAGAATAGTTGTGATGTTCAGATATAGGGAGTTTACATTTATTTTGTATGGAATCAAATGTGCTAAAAATGGATTGTGTGGAGAGAGCTTGTAAATTTGTAAGTTTCAAATCAATCCATTTGTGAAAGGCTGTGGGATTCTCAAATGCCTGTGGTAAGCGAGGGTCACCCAAGAATGAGGCCAGTAAATGAGGGGTAGATGGGGAGCAAAGGTTATGACCATATTTTGACCATAATTGTAATGAATGGGTGACTATTTTGTTAAGCTTCGAAAGTGTGTTGTGTCGAACTAAGTGAGACCACATTAGTCCTTCTAGGAAATAAGGTTGAACTGTCAATTGTTCAAATTTTATCCAGGGAATACATTTAGACTCAGCGTACCATTGAATTATTTGTGATAATCTGGCTGACAAATAGTACTGCCATAAATTGGGGAGACCATAACCGCCTTGAGATTGAGGTCTATATAAAACTTCATTGCTGCATCTTGGTTTTTTATTAAACCAGATGAAGTTATTTATAAGTCGTTGTATATATTCTATTTTACCTTTGGGTATTAAGGCAGGAAGAGCGCGAAAGATAAATAACAACTTGGGGAGGATTATCATCTTTATTGCGCATAACCTCCCCAAGAAGGTGATATGGAAAGAAGTCCATGACTTGATTATATTTGACACTCTGTTAAAGAGTGGATTGTAATTATTAAAGGCTAGGGTATTGTAAGAGGGAGTTATATTAATGCCCAGGTATTTAAACATGTCCGGGCACCATTTTAGATTGAGGTTTTTAATTTGGGATATTATGTTTAAATCAGCATTTATGCCCATAATTGAGCATTTACTGAAGTTAACACCCAGGCCTGAGAGTTCTTGAAATATTTTTAGTTCTGTTTCAAGTGCAGAAATAGAGTTAAGAGGGTTTGTTAGGAAAAGGAGTACATCATCCGCATATATTTGAATTCTGTTGAGCCCACTTTATAACCTTGGATATTGTTATTATTTCTTATTGCTATGGCTAATGGTTCTAGAACAAGGGCAAATAATAGAGGAGAGAGGGGGCAGCCCTGTCTCGTTCCTCTTCCTAGAGGGAAGAATATAGAGTTGCATCCAGGTATTTTGACTCTTGTCTGCGGATGATGATATAGGGCGGCAAAACCATGGATAAATTTATCTGGGATACCAAATTTGGGAAGTAGTTTTAATAAGTATGACCAATCAACATTATCAAAGGCCTTGTGTATGTCAAGACTAAGGAGATAAGTAGACTTCTGTTTTGAGTTAGCATCTTGGATAATGTTGGAAACTAATCTTATGTTATCTGTTATCTGTCTACTTGGGATAAACCCGGTTTGGTCTGGGTTTACTAAAGAGGTGATGACTGTTGCTAATCTATTGGCTAGAAGTTTACCAAATATCTTGATGTCATTATTTAGCACCGAAATAGGCCGATAATTTTGGGGTTGAGTGTGGTCTTTATCAGGTTTTGGGAGTAGAGACATGTTAGCCAGTAACATTTCTTTTGGGAATTGGCCACCTTGTAGGATATGGTTGAAGAGTTTAGTAAGCCAAGGAGAAAGTATATGAGAAAATTTTTTATAATAGGTTGTAGAGTATCCATCTGGACCAGGTGCTGTGGAGGTTTTTAAGCTTTTGATGATATTGCTGATTTCATCTTCTGTGCAAGGGATACTAAGGGAATCTGTTTGCGTTGTTGTAAGAGTAGGGATGGGAATTTTATCTAGCCAGAATAGAGCCTCTGGACTAGGTTGGGAAGAGGGGGATGAGAGGAGATCTGTGTAGAATTTTGTAAAGATCTCCAAGACTTCTTGAGGGTGAGAGGTTAAAGTATTATTCTTATCTTTTAATTTATATAGGTGAGATGGTCTGTTATGTTGGTTGAGTTTTCTGGCAAACATTGTAGACATAGAGTTACAATGGAGCAGGAATTTGGATTTTGAAAATCTTAGAGCTTTCTCTGTGTCCGAGGACAATAGAGAATCAAGTTCTTCTCTTTTTTTTTGAATTTGTAAGGTTATATTGGGGTCTGTGGAGTGGCCGAGTTTATTGTATAATACATGGAGTTCTGTTGTGAGTTCTTTGATATTCCTAGATTTTGCCTTTTTAATGTTTGATGCTATTTTTATACAGTGGCCTCTAATTACAGCCTTATGTGCAACCCAGATTGATTGCGGGGAAATATCTTCTGTATTGTTGGTGATAAAATATTCTTTAATATTGTTGTCAATTTGTTCTTTGATGGTAGGATTAGATAACAAGGAATCATTTAGGCGCCAATTGTATATTGTATGTTCTAGGCCTATGTTGGATATGTCGAATGATACAATGAGATGGTCTGACCAAGAGCAAGGGTGGATCTCCGCTTTAGGAGAGTTTGCCATTATAATAGGAGAGGTATAAATATAATCGAGTCTTGCGTAGCTGTCATGTGGGTGTGAATAAAATGTGAAAGCCTTACTGCCAATATTATGAGCTCTCCATGTATCTATTAATTGAAAATCATTCAGAGATCTTGAAAGGGATTTAGGGAAGGCTTTAGATGAGAGTGTATGGGAGCTTCTGTCTAAGGTAGGATTAGAGGTAAGGTTAAAGTCTCCTCCTATTATAAGATGAGGGGAGGAAAATTTGCTTAAAGTATTAAAGAAGTCTTTGAAAAAGGTTGCTTGTGTTTCATTGGGGGCATAAATAGATGCTATAGTGATTGCTTTTTTGTTTATACTTCCTTTTAGAATTATATAACGACTGTTAGGGTCTCTATATATGTTTTGGATATCGAATATCAGAGTGTTACGGATAAACACTGCAACTCCTCTGGTTTTATTAATAAAAGAAGTGAAATAATGTTGTTGGTAAGATTTATCAAAATAGCAGGGGTGTTTGTCAGATAAAAAATGCGTTTCCTGCATCAGAATGATGTCTGCGCCCAACCTTTTATAGTGACGAAAAGCTTTTTTTCTTTTATATGGAGAGTTAAAACCCGGCACATTGTGTGAAATAACTTTTAAGACCATTTTTTGAAGTGTGAGTTAATATATGAGTGGGTAGGTGATGAATGATTGGATTTCTTGTTGGATTTCCTCAATAGAATTAAATAAGTGCAACACTTGAGTGTTATCTTGTGATTGGGGGGTAAAAATAATAAATTTGACTTAATCTGAATTTGTGAGCATTTGTTTTGACTGTATGCGTGCAAAATAAGTGTATATAACTTGAAATATATCATTAGCTTTTTGTTGTGCCTATAAGTAGAATAGAACAGTATATGGATGGAAATGATCCATCTTAACCTTCCAAATAAAATTAGGAACAGAACCATAAAGAAAACAATATAATCAAAACAAGTAACAAAGGAGACCATCCTTAAAAAAAAAGGATGGTCCAAAGAACATCTACCAACGGTGGACAAACGTCCACAAATCGGCCCCGGCCATCCACATACATCCACTCACCAACCGCGAGGTAAATATGACCCACAGCGGGTAGCGACGACATAGCGGAAGACCTGGGTCGAGTGGGGGAAACAATCATGCGCCGGTAAATCCGCCATAAACCTTATATAAAAATAAAAAGACAGAGAATGTGTTTTGTTTTCAGTATACAATATGTAAAAGTAAAGAGCCAGGTGTTTATCAGACATTGCATAGCTTATTATAACCTAGAATGACCTTAATAATTATGGAGGAGGTCTTCTAATTCTTAATGATTGTTTGATAGACTCTTATCCAGGCATGCATATTAGGTGGCTGGCTGCCCTTCCTTCCTGTAACAGACCAGGCCATATGCCTTTCAACATTGGAAGAGGGGGTACCTTACAAGGGCGGGAGGGGTGGCAAAGCCCCTCCTCTTGCAAAGAACTCTTGTCCCAGTGTTGAGGGACAATGGCTCCTTCCCCATCTCCTTATAGACTCCAGAGAGAGAGACATCATTTTGCTCATGTACAAATCTTTAGTAATACCTCATCTGGAATATGCATTTCCGTTTTGGGCACCAGTTCACGAAAAGGACATTAGAGAACTAGAGAAAGTGCAGAGAAGGACAACCAAACTGATAAGAAGCATGGAGGAACTCAGCTATAAGGAAAGAAGAGTTGAACTTAATGTATTCTCTCTTGAGAAGAGGAGATTAATGCATTGTAAGTATTATGCCCTTGACTTGTGTCAGTGGTGGTGTATATAGTAAATATCTCCTAAACGGTGCAAGTTTAGGAGATATTTACAGTACCTACTGGTAAGCCTTATTATCGGCTTACCTGTAGGTACAATTAAAAATGAAGACTTTACTTCCTCTTTAAATATTCTTTTTATATTTTCTAATATTATCCTTAGCTGTCATCACTTTTAATAAATGTTATACTTATAAGTATTTGTGTGATCTCTCTTTGCACATATTGAATACAACCCAAAAAACATAAAATTTCACGCATTCGTGATGAAACACAGGCCTATGTTACATTGCTGTATCCTCTGTGGTCTTCTAATTCTTAATGATTGTTTGATAGACTCTTATCCAGGCATGCATATTAGGTGGCTGGCTGCCCTTCCCTCCTGTAACAGACCAGGCCATATGCCTTTCAACATTGGAAGAGGGGGTACCTTACAAGGACGGGAGGGGTGGCAAAGCCCCTCCTCTTGCAAAGAACTCTTGTCCCAGTGTTGAGGGACAATGGCTCCTTCCCCATCTCCTTATAGACTCCAGAGAGAGAGACATCATTTTGCTCATGTACAAATCATTAGTAATACCTCATCTGGAATATGCAGTTCCGTTTTGGGCACCAGTTCACGAAAAGGACATTAGAGAACTAGAGAAAGTGCAGAGAAGGACAACCAAACTGATAAGAGGCATGGAGGAACTCAGCTATAAGGAAAGATGAGTTGAACTTAATGTATTCTCTCTTGAGAAGAGGAGATTAATGCATTGTAAGTATTATGCCCAACTATAGCTACCAGAAACAATTAATACATATGATATACAGTCAGGTCCATAAATATTGGGACATCAACACAATTCTAATCTTTTTGGCTCTATGCACCACCACAATGGATTTGAAATTAAACAAACAAGATGTGCTTTAACTGCAGACTTTTGGCTTTAATTTGAGGGTATTTACATCCAAATCAGGTGAACGGTGTAGGAATTACAACAATTTGTATATGTGCCTCACACTTTTTAAAGGACCAAAAGTAATGTGACAGATATAACAATCATAAATCAAACTTTCACTTTTTAATAATTGGTTGCAAATCCTTTGCAGTCAATTACAGCCTGAAGTCTGGAACACATAGACATCACCAGACGCTGGGTTTCGCCGTCCAACGAGTTCTGAAGCATTTGGCTGAATATGAGCAGATATATTGCCCAAAACACTTCAGAATTCATCCTGCTGCTTTTGTCAGCAGTCACGTCATCAATAAATACAAGAGAACCAGTTCTATTGGCAGCCATACATGCCCACGCCATGACACTACCACCACCATGCTTCACTGATGAGGTGGTATGCTTTGGATCATGAGCAGTTCCTTTCCTTCTCCATACTCTTCTCTTCTCATCACTCTGGTACAAGTTGATCTTGGTCTCATCTGTCCATAGGATGTTGTTCCAGAACTGTGAAGGCTTTGTTAGATGTTGTTTGGCAAGCTCTAATCTGGCCTTCCTGTTTTTGAGGCTCACCAATGGTTTACATCTTGCGGTGAACCCTCTGTATTCACTCTGGTGAAGTCTTCTCTTGATTGTTGACTTTGACACACATACACCTACCTCCTGGAGAGTGTTCTTGATCTGGTCAACTGTGAAGGGTGTTTTCTTCACCAGGGAAAGAATTCTTTGGTTATCCACCACAGTTTTCCGTGGTCTTCCGGGTCTTTTGGTGTTGCTGAGCTCACCGGTGCATTCTTTCTTTTTAAGGATGTTCCAAGAAGTTGATTTGGCCACACCTAATGTTTTTGCTATGTCTCTGATGGTTTTTTTTTGTTTTTTCAGCCTAATGATGGCTTGCTTCACTGATAGAACCGCTCTTTGGATCTCATATTGAGAGTTGACAGCAACAGATTACAAATGCAAATAGCACACTTGAAATTAACTCTGGACCTTTTATCTGCTCCTTGTAAATGGAATAATGTGGGAATAACACACACCTGGCCATGGAACAGCTGAGCAACCAATTGTCCCATTACTTTTGGTCCCTTAAAAAGTGGGAGGCACATATACAAACTGTTGTAATTCCTACACTGTTCACCTGATTTGGATGTAAATACCCTCAAATTAAAGCTGAAAGTCTACAGTTAAAGCACATCTTGTTCATTTCATTTCAAATCTATTGTGGTGGTGTATAGAGCCAAAAATATTTTAATTGTGTCGATGTCCTAATATCTATGGACCTGACTGTATAACGAAATACAGGTATACACATAGACTTCTGTATCTTTCCGGTAGTCAGGCCAACATTTCGCCAACTCAAGGCTTCCTCAGGACCCAGAGTACTAGTAGTAGGGCAGCAATCACTGTGTTGGATCAGGGGGTGTCCATCAACAATGCCTGGGAGTGGGCACAGAGGCACCAGGTGCAAAACCACCGTGCGGCGGAGCCCCACTGAGGACAGCAGGAAAGTACAGAATTTATGATTCTGGGCTATGGGTACCAATTGTCCATAAACACTAATAATAATAACCAGATATATGATGCAATTTCCCACTAGAACCTAAATAAACATAAATAACCACATAGGCCAATATTATGCAACAACTTAGATGGTAAAAGGTGGGTAGGTGTCCAATAGATGTAATCTTGTCCCAGTAATCTTGTCCTCTCCTGCACAGGAACCCCTCTGCTGTCTACCAGGGGAAACATGAGGGAATGTTTTCCTCTGCTAGAGCAAATTGGACCATGCTTCATAAGATTTTTTTGCCTTCCTCAGGATTAACTGTGGGTATAGGATTGTGTATGTAGAGGTTTTCTATTTATGTTTTTTTTTTCTATTGGTTGAACTAGATGGACTTATGCCTTTTTTCAACATGTAACTTTATGTAACTATGTAACCTCCTATACCCTAAGAAAGAGGTGGGGTAATATGGGGGAATTACAGTGAAATCTGGAACCCCTTTATAAAAAGGGGACCCCCAGATATCCACCTCCTCTAAGGGGAACATATGTTTTGCTGTCTGGGCCCTGTTCAGACGATTTCACCTCACTTTCTGTCCCTGTGAAACTTGCATTTTGAAAATTTGGGGTTGTTGTGGAAACAAGGATTGTTGATAAAGCTTCAGTTCAGACAACTTTTCCCAATGATAACTCTTACAGGATTGAATTTCCCTTCCTAGGGGTTGATTTCCTTTCACTTACTGTTGTCTCCCTCCATTTGTAAGTATGAGTGGTATGTAAGTCGGGTGTATGTAACTCAGTGTTCATTACCCCTTGCCTATTTCCATATACAGTTAAATGTAAATAAACACACACACACCTAGTTGTTTAATTGATATAAATACACAAACACACAAAAAAAAATGAATGTCCTCTGATGAAATCCAATGTCAATGACGTTATCCGGTGATGTAATCCAGTCTTGATGATCTGACACCCACTGATGTTTAATCTCCTGCAGCCAAAGAGCAGATCCCTAGCAGCAATAATGCAAACAGTCAGCTGGGGATCTCCGGTGACCTCATTCACCAAATTTGGTCAATGGCGTAAATTCAGTATTTTCAAACTTCATGCTGGATTCACTGAAACTCCCATTAATTGATCCTGCCAAATTCTCTCATCACTGGTTCCTGGTAATGTACCAAAAGGTTTTGTATTAGGTCCTGAATGGTTTAATTTGTTTGTAAATGACTGGAGGTTTGGTGGGTAAGGTAAGTTTTTTTGCTGATGACACATAGGAGTGCAATAGAGTTGATATTCCTGGAGGTGTCTATAACACAGAGCATGATTTGGTATTGTTGCAAGAGTACTGGAAACCACAGTTCAACATAGCTAATAACAAAATAATACATTTAGGGGGAAAATTCTCTGATAGGGTACAATATTGAGGGTACAGTGCTGGCCAGAACTACAGAGGAAAAGGATTTGGGGGTTGTATTACTAGAGGGGTCACCAGCAGGAGGAAGGAGGTCCTTATGCCAGAGGCGTAACTAGAACCTTCAGGGCCCAGGTGCAAGACACCATGAAAAGCCCCCCGACCCCCCTCTTCCCTCTGAGCCCCAGGCTTCCAGTTCTGGGAGGGTGTCCATGGACATCCTCCCCGAACCCTGCCTCCTGTGTGCTCCCTGGGGTGCGCATCCAGCTTGCTCTGTGACTGTTGTGTCCCTCAGACACAGCTGATAATGGATTATGGTTAGAGTTGAGCGAACCCGAACTGTAAAGTTCGGGTCCGTACCGAACTTTCGGGTGTCCGTGTACCGAACCCGAACGTATGAGAAAAACGTTTGGCTTTGTGTTCTGGGTTCTGGTATTTTATCACGCATGTTGAATAGCTGCAGGGCAGCCAATCAACAAGCGTTTCACTGGTTTTCCCTAGAAGCCATCACAGCCATGCCTACTAATGGCATGGCTGTGATTGGCCAGTGCATCATGTGACCCAGCCTCTATATGAGGCTGGAGTCACAGTGCTGCATGTCACATGCTCTCAGGTTAGTGTAGGGAGAGGATGCTGCCGGCGCTGTGAGGGACAGATTGTGAGCGACAGCCTGCAGATCTAATAACTAGGTAGAGTTTACTACTACTGCTGTGAGGGACAGATTGCAGTGATAATAACTAGGTAGAGATTACTACTATTGCTTTGAGGGACAGATTGTAGATCTATAACATCTCATCCTGCATTACAGAAGGATATGATTACTAGAGTTGAGCGAACAACTGGACGTTCAGGTTTGGAGGGTCCGAACGAACTTTAGGGAAAAAGTCCAGGTTCGGCACTGAACGTTGCCCGAACTCTATCCCGGACCCCGAACCCCATTGAAGTCAATGGGGACCCGAACTTTTAGGCACAAAAATGGCTGTAACAAAGTCCTGGCAAGTGCTAGAGGGCTGCAAAAGGAAGGAAAATGGGGGTAAGAGTAGGGCAAATGCCCTACAAAAAAATGGGAATAGGGAAAATAAATTAAAATCAAATTTAAAAAAATGGGAAGGGGGGGTGGATGTGGAGTAGGAGCCTAGAGGTTGACTAGGCCATGACCGTGGCAGTGTAGGTGGAAGTGGCGGTGGTCCCGGAGGAGGTAGCCAACACTGTTTTTTTTTTGTTTGTTTATAATTGGGGTAGCCCCCAAAATATTGAGGCCTATTCAAAAAAAACAAGTATACGAATGGCTGTGTGAGTCCGGTTTAAATGTTTATTCTGCACAAGGTATAGACAAGTCTTGTGGGATCCATGCCTGGTTCATTTTAATAAAGGTTAGCTTGTCCATGTTGGCTGTGGACAGGCGGCTGTGCTTGTCTGTGATAACGCCCCCTGCCGTGCTAAACACACGTTCAGACATTACACTGACTGCAGGGCAGGCCAGCACCTCCAAGGCATAAATGGCAAGCTCAGGCCATGTGGCCAATTTGGAGAACCAGAAGTTGAATGGGGCAGACCCATCAGTCAGTACATGTAGGCGTGTGCACACATACTCTTGCACCATGTTGCTGAAATGCTGCCTCCTGCTAAGACGTTGTCTATCGGCTGGTGGTGCTGTTTGTTGTGGCGAGCTGCTGACAAAGCTTTGCCACATTTCGGCCATGCTAACCCTGCCTTCTGAGGTGCTGGCGGTGGCACAGCTGCGTTGGTGGCCTCTTCCTCCTCCTCCTCCTCCTCTGCCTTCGCCTTGTGCTTCCACTGAGCCCCCGGTGTAATTTGGGAATGCCCTCAGCAGCGCCTTTACCAGTGTGCGCTTGTAGTCGCGCATCTTCCGTTGTCCTTGTAACGGGGATCCAGCAGGGTGGCCACCCAGTAATCAGAAGAAGTTACAATGTGGGCAACTCGGCTGTCGTTGCGCAGGCACTGCAGCATGTAGTCGGCCATGTGTGCCAGGCTGCCCACAGGCAAAGACGAGCTGTCCTCTGTGGGAGGTATATCATCTGTGTCCTCTGTATCCCCCCAGCCACGCTCCAGTGATGCCCACGAGCTGCGTTGGGTGCCACCCTGCTGCGATTCCTCCTCCTCCTCATCCTCCTCGTCCTCCAGAACTGTGCCCTGGCTTGAATATTTTTGACCTGGCCTATGCTGGTGCAGGAACCCACCCTCCGAGCCACTTGCGAATGACTGCCCTGATAACCGTGGAAATGACCCCTCTTCCTCCTCCTCATCCTCCTGTGCCACATCCTCTTCCATCATGGCCCGAAGTGTTTTTCCAAGGAGACATAGAAGTGGGGTAGTAACGCTGAGAACAGCGTCATCGGCACTGGCCATGTTGGTGGAGTACTCAAAACACCGCAATACGCTACACCTGT